>OZ014521.1:137160911-137735911 GCA_963966055.1 Lathyrus aphaca | reverse complement strand
GACTCGTACAAAGAACTCCCAAAGTTTTTACTGGCACTGAAGCACTATGCACCTGGGACCGTTGTCATCCTTGAGACCTTGCCGGCGTATACTTCGGAAAGTCATTGTGTTAGTGGAAATGGCATATTCCACCGGCTCTTTTGGGCTTTTGACCCATGTATAAAGGGTTTTTCCTTCTGCAAGCCTATAATCCAAATTGATGGAACATGGCTCTACGGGAAATACAAAGGAACTCTATTGATGGCAGTGGCACAGGACGGCAACATCAATATCTTCCCAATTGCATTCGCTATCGTCGAGGGAGAGACTGCCGAGGGATGGAGTTTTTTCCTAAAAAATCTTCGCAACCATGTGGCTCCCCAGTCTAACTTATGTTTGATTTCGGACAGACATGCATCAATTGAGAGTGCATGGAAGAATGTTGATAACGGCTGGCAGGAACCGCCTTCAACACATGTCTATTGTATTAGACACATAGCGCAAAACTTCATGAGAGAGATCAAAGACAAGACACTGCGGAAGAAGGTCGTGAATGCAGGGTACTCATTAACCGAACCGTCATTCAAACATTATCGTGACGAAATCAGACTGGCAAATGAAGATGCGTTCAGATGGATAAACCAGATTCCTTTGGATAAGTGGACCAGGGCCTACGACAAAGGACAACGCTGGGGTCACATGACAACAAACCTCGTTGAATCAATGAACTCTGTTTTCAAAGGAATCCGCAACCTACCGATAACCGCTTTGGTGAGGTCAACTTACTTTAGGCTCGGAGCACTTTTTGACACCAGGCGTTCAAAGTGGAGTTCAATCCTATAGTCTGGTCAAGTGTTCAGCGATAGTTCTATGACATTCATCAAAGACGAAGCATCCAAGTCTAACACACATGTGGTCACCGTGTTTAACCGCAATAAGGGACATTTCAATGTTGATGAGATCATGGATCACAACGAAGGGAGACCGAGGGGATCCTTTCGGGTGGAACTTGATAACAATTGGTGCGACTGTGGTAAATTTCAAGCCTTTCGCATGCCTTGCTCCCATGTCATAGCGGCATGTTCGAAGGTTCGGCTGGACCCTTCAGGCTTACTATCCCCTGTTTACCAAGTGCACAACCTTTGCAACGTCTACAACAAAAGCTTTCCGGTTGTTGCAAATGAGGACTACTGGCCCTCCTACAACGGGGAAATAGTCTGGCACAATGAGAACATGCGAAGAAAGAAAAAAGGCCGTCCTAACAGCACGCGTATTCGCACCGAAATGGATACGGCGAATAAGATGGTGAGACTGTGTAGTTCATGTCGTCAGCCCGGTCACAATCGTAAAAAATGTCCCAACGTTGGACCAAGCTCAACATCGTAAATTAAATCATTGTAACCGTATTTATTTTATATGGAAGCCTAGTTCGTTAATTCATATCAGTAAAATCATACAACCACAGACACGAACATACATAAATAAAACAAGGAAATACATGATTCAGAAAATGACCGTACATAAATAAAACGGAAAAATACATAAATTCAGACATGACCATACATAAATAGAACAACTGCAAGATTCAACAAATCTAGCCTATCAGAACCATCAGGACAACTTCACCTCCACCTAGCATCATCGACAAAACACCTGCATCATTGACAATTTTTCTCCATTTCGTCACACCAAACTCCACAACCCGCTTCTCAATTTTAATTATCTTTTCTTTGTGGCCGATCTCTCCTTCTAACCAGCGGGTTAATTCTCTGTGCAAGTGTTCCAAAGTTTGGGGGTTCCATAACAGCATCTTCAGAGGAGGCTTTGTTGCCGAGAAAAACACTAAAGCATTTTTCTTCAAGATATCAAATTTTGGAAGTGGTTCTTCTGATGTTGAGGAAGACGGCGTCGATGCATAACTGGATGGACGGGGAGAAGCCATATTGTGAGAGAGGGAGACTGAAAGGACTGAATTTTTAGGGTTTCTATGGAAGGAGTGAGGTAAATCTGATGTTTATGAGTGAGGCATCCATGTTTCTGAGTGACGCATATATATAGTAAAAAAATGCTAACCCTAAACAACCTAAACACATGCAACATTCCATTTGGCGAATGCATGCATGTTACTACAACACATTCGCCAAATGGTATGGCGAATTAGGCCATTTTTTTTAGGGCTAGCCAATCCATTTGGCGAATTGCACCTAGTTTACATATGTTCTTCAATCCATTTGGCGAACATGTTACCAAACTATGTTAGTTTGGTAATTTTTTTCAAATATATGTTATTTTGGAAAATAATTTTATAAAGTATGTTATATTAAAAAAAAAATTCAAAACTGCATGTATACAACTTTTTTAGGGACCAAAAAATGTCTTTTTTTAATAGGGACTAAAAATGAAAGGTGAGATATTTTCGGGGACCAAAAACATATTAAACCCAAAAAAGAATAAAGAAAATAAAAGAACACAAAAATAAAGATAAAAACAAAAGAATATTATTGCAAAGAGGGAGGGCGACGTCCCACTCCCAACACTCCTCATATTTTCAAAATTTTAAAAGCAACCAATAGGGTGGCGCCACACGACCACCCTAAAATCAATTAAAAATAAAACAAAATAAGGAAAATCAAGTAATATAAACGTAAAATAACTCACTTCTTCTCTCAAGCTCAACACAAACTGAAATAAAGAAAACGAAAAGGGTGTTCTTCTCTTTCTCGATCTCTCTCACTCAATGCTTCAAAAACGACCTCCAATCTAATGCAAAGGCGGCGAAGAGGTTGAAGAGAGTGTCAGTGTAGTCGCGGAAACACGAAAATGATGGTGGAACATCCGGATGTGACAGACATCATCGGAGAAAGTTTCAGACGCGACATCAGTTGTCGTGGATGCGCGAAAGGCGTGGTTTACATGGTTACATCGACCAATGATGGTGGCTGAACACTAGCTTACACAAAGGGAGTAGGCTGTAAAATATAGATGCTTGGCGTTGGCTTTATGTTTTTATGAATATTGAGGTTGTTTGTTGTTTTTGAATGAGTGAGGTGAATGGTTGAAAGTGTAGTAGGTTGTATTATGGTGTAATAGAGTTGTGTTTGTTGTTAGAATAACATGAGTTCTGCATCTGGCCTTGAAGTTTTGATGAAAATTGTACATGATATTTTAGAGAATAATTATGTAATCTATGATATTCGTCTAGTGTGTAGTTGTTACTAAAATATTTCTAACTCTAAATGAAAGGTGTGTGACATCATCAGATTCTGAATTGAACACTCTAGAAGAAAACATATGTTAGTTACATGTTATGATTCAGCAATGCTTCTATTGCAACAGTTTTGATGAACGTTGTTTCTAGAGCTTCTAATTATGACTCGGTATGTAAAGTTTGAAAAGCTTTCTAAATATGTACTTCTAATGCTCATAGTTTTGAAGATTCTAAAGACAAGGTTCTGTTGAACAAAGTTATGAAGTTTCTGAAGATATCATTTGAAAAGTCCAAGTTCTGATGTTTCTAAATATAAGGTTCTGTTGAACAGAGGTCTGAAGATTCTGAAGACAAGTATATGTTGAACGATTTCTAAAGATACTGAAGACGAGGTTCTGATTGAAAAAATTCTGAAGATTTTGAAGACTTCATTTCTAAATACCAAGTGCTGAAGACTCTCAAGACAGGTTCTGTTGAACGGAGTTTTGTAGGTTTTGAAGACTTAGGCTCTGAAGACTCAAGTAGTGATTCTTCTACAACATGCTTCGTCTAATTTATATTTTAAGCCTTTGAAGAAGTTAGAACACAGAATATCAAAATGGGTTGGATAATAGGTTGAATATAAAAGTGCAAAGTACAATATGACCTCTACCTCGATAAGGTGGTGCAAGGATAACTTTTTGTACTATGATGAACACCACTCATTCAAGTGACCATTGGGAACTTACTTTTGGAATATGTTTCCATCTATATTACCCTCCAACGAATATATTCTCAAGCTTTATATAATGGAGATTTATATGCTTGAAGAATAAGCTTTTTGGCTCAACATAAACAAGTTGGGTGTTTGCTGCTCAACAAGAACGAACGTTGAAGCTCAACATGAATACGCAAAAGAAGAAGATTTAAGATCAATGAAAAGAAGTTGATTGCTCAACTAGAAAAGATTTTAAGAAACAAAACTAATGCTACATAATCTCTTAGAAGAATTATCTTTAGATAGCATTGTTAGATTAAGCAAGAAACTATTTTTCATATCTTGCTATTAACACTTTTGTGTTATTGTACTTAAACTTGTATAATATGCTTGTTTAAAAGCAATTCTTTGTACACACCTTGTAACATTTTTCAAAGTGATTTTCCTCAAGTGACTAAGTCGTTAGTCTGAATACTTTAGAGGGCTAAGTTGTTGTCTAACACTTAGAGGTTGTAATAATCTGTTGAGATTATTGGATTAAGTCATTGTTGAAGGCGAAAACACCTTGGCGGGTGGACTAGAGTAACTTCGTTAATAGCGAACCAGGATAAAAATAATTGTGTTTTTTATAGTTTTTATTCTTATTTACTATGTGTTTTAGTTTTGGAGAAAAAATTAAATTTGATGAATCCCAATCCAAACCCTCTTTCTTGTGTTTCTCGCCTCTTCAATTGGTATCAGAGCTTCAGTTCTGTTATTGATATTTATCGAACACTTAACTATGTCACATAAAGATCCAGACGAGCTTTGAGAAACACTTCGGTTAATCTCCTCAACCACATGTTGCTCCAATATCATTTTCTCTACGTTCTATCATTCATCTCTGTTGATGAAAAGTTTGAGCATTGGAAAGTATGACTGAAGAAATTCCTTATAAGCTGTGATTCTAATCAATGAAATATGATAGTTGATAACTACATATCTCCCTCAGATGACGCAGGTAAAAATATTAGAAGAAAATATATATGAATAAGAAAGGATCATAAGAATCATCAGAAAGCAAGATTACTTGTTTGCTGAAAGATAATTCTTACTGAGTTTGGGATGTTTTCAAATAAAAGATAATTCTTGGGAGTTTGGGATGTTTAATGCCAAGACCTCCGTCCTTCTTTGTCATACAAACCGTATCTCACCTTACCCAATCAATTTTCTTCTTCTCTTCCTAACCACCCCACAAAAAAGATCTTTGAATTTTTATTATTTAATTAATGATGGTCTTGGGAGATTTATAAAAAGAGAAAAAGAAAATCGGAATATTCGAAGCATAACCCGCCCTCTTATGCAGAATGATATTTTCCCATGTGTTTTTCAGGTCACTAATTAGTGATTTGGTTTTCACGTGGGAACATATTCAAATATTTTTGTGGGTTCCGAAGTTGTTTTTAGGTCAGTAATTACTGACTTGATTTTCAGGTGGGAAAATGTTCTCACAGTTCACTTTCCGAAGCGTTTTGACCACGTCGGAAATGTTGAATAGTGAAGTGATTTTATATTTAGTGACTTGATAATCATGTGGGAAAATGATGTATTTCTTGTAGTGAACCTTCTCTTTAACTGTGACAAAATTGGAATCCAAGCCCCTTTTCTCTTAGGATTAATGTCGACGGGAATGCCAAGAAAGTTAAAGGAAGGAGTCCCATATCGCATATAAGAAAAAAAGTTGTCGCATCCTCAACAATTGGGTCCAATTTGAATCCTATAAGTCTACTCTTACAAAGATTGATGTGTAAATTTGAAATCAATTCAAAACCTCTAAGCAATGCTTTAATGGTTTAAAGGTTACTCCACGATCCATCACCTACCAACAAAGTATCATCTGCGAATTGAAGAATCTCAAAGTGAACATTATCAATAAAGCGAAATCCCTCGAAGTCACCTACCAAAATAACATTCCTCATCATAGCAGCTAGACCTTCTGCCATCAATAAAAAGAGAAAAGGTGAAAGAGGATCCCCTTGATGAAGGCCGCCTCTAAAAGCCAAGAAATCGATGTTCAAACTCCCATTCACCAAGATCGAAATTAAACTATTAAAAAACAGAACTTCCATCCATAATCTTCATCTAACTCCAAAACCCTTCCTCACAAGTAAAAACCTCAAATAGTGTGTTCTTTCATATTTACTTATTTGTTTTTTTTATAATAACTATTTTACTTGGTATTAAATAGGGAAGACACCATTGTAGATGCTTTATCTATTTAAATACCCCAAAAAAAGTGTTGATGAATGTTTTGCCAATTTGTTACTCCTCTTTGTGTTATTATATTTTAAGTGCTTCCACGACCATGCTCATAATATTTCAAAAATTTACACCCTTTATGCATACAATTTTCCCCACATAAACCTACTTTTGATTTTCAATACGACCAATTAATAAACCTTCGTACGACCAATTATTAATAATATCCTTTATTTGTAATTTGAGTTTTCTATACAATATCTTGACCTTTTTCTCTCCAAACAATTCATTCATCACATCATATATATCCTTTGCTACTTCTGTCTTCTGTTTCCTAATTTTGTTTTTTTCACTTTACCTTTTTCCTCTCTTTTGATCGAGGAATCTTCTTCTTCTATGGCAATTTTACCTACAAGTTCCTCCAGCTTGGAATTGACCATATCTATACCAGGTTTTGCTTCTTCACCAATCACTTTTCTCACCACATCATCATCATCTGGTAAGCACCACACAGAGTACAAGTTTCATAATTTCTATGCCTTAGATTTTTTCATGATTTTGATCATGCTCTCTTTCTTTTTATTAGGTCAAAAAAGTTTGAAAGTACACATATATAAATATATAATAACATGTGATTATAAATTATAATATAAACTGGGTTTTATCTTACTATAGGGAAAAAGTTGGACATGAAGCAAGTAGCCATAGAAGAAGAATGGATGAAAATAGAAGAGGAAGAAGAAAGCAACGTTAATCCTCGCAAAAAACTTCGTCTAACAAAGGAACAGTCTCATCTACTAGAAGAAAGCTTTAGAAAAAACCACACTTTAAACCCAGTATGTTAATCTCCAAAATCTTTCTTATTGTGTCATGCATGATCAATATATATTAACCATGTTCATAAGAGATGGTGTATTTGTTTAATATGCAGAAGCAGAAAGAGTGTTTGGCAATGCAGCTGAAACTCCGACAA
Organism: Lathyrus aphaca; assembly: GCA_963966055.1. NCBI lineage: Eukaryota > Viridiplantae > Streptophyta > Magnoliopsida > Fabales > Fabaceae > Lathyrus > Lathyrus aphaca. The sequence continues at coordinate 137,728,816 of OZ014521.1, read as the reverse complement.
AGACAAGTGGAGGTGTGGTTTCAAAACCGTAGGGCCAGGTAAAGGCTAATTCTAGTTTTGCTTCCATTTTCTCATTATGACTCATCGACTTCAAAATATACTATTCAATGTTGACTCAAAATATAACAATCATAATTGTGATATAGATCTCGGCCAAATCAATTTGTGCCCTTAAAATTCGTCTTTGTTTTTGTAATTTGTGTAAAAAGTAAAAATATTTAAACTATATTTACATATATAAAAATATGTAATAAATAAAAGAGAATAATGAGTTCATCAAACTATTTTTATTAATTATTGGTATATTTGAAAATTTAAAAATAATTAATTAAAGAGTATAATTTAAATATAAAAATTAAAATAACATTGATAAGTTAAAGTGACAAATATTTTATAATAAATAATATTTTTAAATGTGACACTAATTTTGAAATCAAGATAAACATATTTTATAACGTTTTAGTAATTTGTGTAAAAAGTAAAAATGTTTAAACTATATTTACATATATAAAAAAATGTAATAAATAAAAGAGAATAATGATTTCATCAAACTATTTTTATTAATTATTGGTATATTTGAATTAGCATATTAATGTGAAATTTAAAAATAATTAATTAAAAGTATTAATTAAAGAGTATAATTTAAATATAAAAATTAAAATAACATTGATAAGTTAAAGTGACAAATATTTTATAATAAATAATATTTTTAAATGGGACACTAATTTTGAAATCAAGAGAAACATATTTTATCACAATTGTTTGTCATTTTATCATTACAATTTACACAATTAGTGCGACAAGCAACACCTTCTCTTTTTGGGAGTGAGGAAGTTGGTGATATATATATATATATATATATATATATATATATATATATATATATATATATATATATATATATATATATATATATATATATATATATATATATATATATATATATATATATATATATAATATGAAGGTTTAAATTTGTGTTGGGTTTTAAATTTATTTTTGTAATCGGTAGATGGAATATGTGTTTGAAGTAAATGTTTTAGATGAAATTTTGTTATTCGAATGTTATGACGTTCAGACATAATGCCGTAATAATGTTATGAAATAATGTTATGATAAGAGAAATATGTAATTAGTAAAATAAAGAAAATAAACAAAATGACACATGAATTGGTAATTTAGTTCGGTGCAAAGTCGTTTATTTTTGGGAGGGTGCTAATTCAAGAAAGGAAATTCACTCTTAGTAGTAGGAAGTACAATTTGATCTAATTTAAAGTCTCATTGTTCAATGCCTCCTTCTGAATATAAGACCATTCTCACTTTCACTCAAACACTCTTTCATGTGTTTTGACAATTACAAAAGTTTATGAATGGTGGAGCAAAATAACGACTCAAATACTCTATTCCTTAACATTTGAATAAGATTCAAGAATAATGTATTAAGAAACAAAACAAATAGACTAAATAATAAATAAACATGCCTAACTTGATTGTACAAGGTCTAAGTCTTTATAATGGAAATCTTCTATTTAAATAGCAACAAGGTCTGACTTTAAAGTTCATTAGGTTGTTTGTCTTTGAAGGAGGCAAAACATTTCACTAGCGCAAGTAATCGATCTTCCATTATGTTTATTGATAGTATTTGATTGATTAAATCTTAATCATATCTGAAATCTTATATTTTAATCTTGCTTATAAAGATCTTTAAGAAAAACTTTATTCCAAAAAGGGCACAAAAGTTTAAACATATTAGATAAGTAAGGAAACAAATATCCAGTCAATGTGAGATTTACTTTGTGCTCAATAACTTATGGGAGAGACAAAATATCTCACAGTCTGGGAAACATTATGCCTAACATGTTTCTTTTTAATTGAACACATAGAGATAAGATGTCTCACACAATGTCATGACATCTTGCTTCACAAGTTGCCTTTAAAATGACTTTAATCAGATGTAACAACAAACTCCTATATTGACTAGTTTTTAGGCAAATACATCATGCAAGATGTAAGGAAAAATCTTACAAAAATTCTTCATGATTATTAGAATTATCAAAGAGGAGTAAAACAAAAGCATATTAGAATTATCATCATCTCCCCATAATTCCCTCAAAATGGACAAGGGGTAACAAGAACTAATATCGGGAGAAACAAAATAGGAACCAATCCAGGTAACAAGAAGTAATATCTAACTTGTGTAGGACAATTACAACATTAGAATAAAACTCACGCAGAGGTAGAGAATAGAATGAAGAATCCTACCAAACATTTGGCATATACAACAACTAATAAAAAAACTTCAACAACCATAAGGAAATTACTCAGAGTCACCGAAGGAGACATAAATCATACTCCTATTCTTTATTACTATCACCAATGAATTCCACATTGTCTTCACTCGCATCATTCTCCATATCATTATCCGCATCCTTCCTAGAATCCTTCCCAACATCCTGTCCTCCAGCTTGATAAGAGGATGCTTCAAACACTTTAGGATTCATTAACCTAATGAGATCATTAAACTTGTTTTTTACTATACATGGATGAGACAATCAAGTTATGGAGAGTCCTAGAGACCATCATCAATTCATTGTGCCATATTGCAGTTCCAGACATAAGGGGTACCTCTAATAGGTTACCACCTATTGTCAAATCAACACTACCAAAATTTGGAAGGTTTGGGAGCATAATGTCTATGACATGGATCCCAACGAAATAACCTATAGGTAAAAATAAATTGGCCAGGGGAAACATCTACAACGTCATCAACAATTAAGATATCAAATTTTTGTTTCATTAACACAATAGTAATTGAAGAGGGAAATCGTATAAGAAACTTAACAACATAGGATTCAACTTGTTTTATGATATGATCAAACACCTATTCACCAAACTCGAACAAAAATTAATGCATATCTGATACAACAGTCTAGCAAGTTAGAAAGTGTTATGTAAATTGCGATTCGTAAGAGCTTAGTTAGCGACTCTAATTTTGTTCAAAATAACATATTTGACACTTGGAGACTTGCAGCGACAACAAGCCCTTAACTGGCCATTCTTCATAGACTTTTATAGTTATATCCCGAGCTTTGATCTTCAAAGGTGGAACACAATCCATATTAATCAACTTTCCTCATCCTAGATAATTATTAATGATTTTTGGGGAGAACCCAAAACAATGCCCTCTCACATGAACTTTTCTGAGATCTCCACTTATTGCATCATTAAATCCCTTAGGCGAATTTACAATGAATTATTTTACTAACTTGGGATAAAAAGGTCCAATATTAGATACATTCTTCATGATCTGAGCATCTTCAAACAACTTAATAAATTCATGGGATTTCAAATCTTCTTTTGATAGCTTCCTTTCAGGGGCTATTCTTATATGGCATATAAACTTTCACTCCAGTGCATTTTCTTTTGAGTGAAATGAGGCATTATCAAGAGGGACGAAAAGTACATTGTATGAAATCTTCTTTCCCCCGATAATTTTCTTACTTTTCTTTTTATAGGACATCATTATATCATTCAAATTGTTGTCAACATCTTCTACAGCACGAGCCTTCTTTATTTTTGGGGAAATTTTTTTCTTACCAACTAATTTTTCAATAACCGCTCCATTTTCTTTAGTTTTCTTCTTTATAGTGACCTTCTTCTTCTTTGGAGTTTTCTTCTTTTTGGTAGGAGTGGTAGATTTGTTGAATGAAGTCTTATTTGCGTTCAGAATTACCTTCTTTTTCTTTGCTCTTTTCTTTGATATTTTAGCAGTCTTGGTAGAGATTTTGTTATTGGTGGAAACATCATAATGTTGGACTTCATCATTAAAAGGACTAGAATCATCAATTATCTATCAGTGACATCATTCACAACTTCATTAACATCAAGGTTTTTTGAGGTAGCCTGCTTAGTATCCTTTTGGTTTAGAGACTTGGTCTGCAACTTGTCGGTCATAATGTTTGGAACATTTGTGGTGACATCTTCATTGTTATTTTCCAATTCTTGGTTGACATTAACATCGACTCCTTCTTCTTGTTTGTATTCTTAACCTAGATCATCATCATCATCCTCTGGGCCATCTAACTGGGTATCCATTTTAACTTCTTATGGTATTTTTTTACCTTTCTTCTTCATATGTATCATCACTAACTTCCTCCTTGTTCATTTTCTCAGTATCACCGTCTTCGTACTTTTCTTCTTCATTTTGAGGATGTTACACTGGATTTTTTGACTTGACTATAAATGATAAGTACTCATGAGAATAACCATAAGTATGCCACGCGGAAGGTCAAAATAGAGTGAGTCCACATGAGGATCAATCTGACTCAAGGTCAGAAGTCACATATAGTGATACCAGTCGAAGGTGGAAAGGTCGAAGGACGTTGTGAGGAACTTAGATACTTAGTGAAATTGAATACTATGCTATGTTGGCTAAGGTTGGAGTTCATCACTACGATGGAAGCAATTTCTATTTAGTCACCACATGTTGAGTTCATCACTATAATGAAAACAATATTGACTTGGATGCTACATGTGGAGTTCATCATTACAATGGACAATATAATAGAGTATGTTGCCTTAACATGGTCGATATCAAAGACATCGACATGGCTAGTCAGTTCTTGGCGCCCAACAAAGTAGTTAAGAAATTCAAATAGTATCACAAGGCGGGAACTGCATTAGCATTGACGGTTATTCAGAAACACGTGGGAGCACGTCGAGGGAAACCGCTGCATGAACTTGAGACATGTCACCATATGAGTAGTCTACCATTCTTAGACAGTTATTTTACAGCAGTATATAAGAAGACTTATGTTTATTTTGTAAAGGGCCCGCAATTGCAAACTCAAAGTACATGCACCTTGAGAAACGAGTGAGGAAAAATCTACATATTCTTTCCACCATTTTATACATTTCCAACACTTTTACTTTATCATTATTTTTATGCATTAAAATCCATTTCAATTCCTTTTATGTTTCCTTCCTTTTTATATTACTTGCGTTTCAATTTCATATTGTTTTTCTTCAAGCATTTTCTTCACTTACCTTTCGATTTAAAGTCTTTTCTTTACCTCACTTGCATTTTTACATCTAGTACTTTTATTTTTTAGAACTTTTCTTATTCCAATTGATCACGACAAACATTTTCAAGAAATTCGTCCCGACTTTGACAATATTATGGTTTTCACAAGTCATAAATATGCACAAATATATTCGGGATATTTTCGAGTTTGATTCCTTAAGTATTAATATAAACTTGTATTTGTTTACCAAATTTCACACTAAACAGAGGAATATCGTAAACAATGTTGGTGGCATCCTCCATGACATTAATGATGAGTGATATAACGCATGCTGGTGGACTCGAGGACAAATTTTCAATCCAATTACTCTCTTGCCACCTCAACATTATTGCTACAAATTCTCAATTATGCTTAAATTTAGGGCACTCCTCAAATTTTCAAACTGGATAACATCTAAAGTCTTTGTAAAGATGCCAGCTAAGTGGTTTTTAGTTGACACATGTCTATAGAGTAATTATCTTTTCTTCCACTAGTTTTCTAATAAAGTGGTGTTATATTCAATATGTTTGGTACGACTATACTAAATTGGATTCTTGAAAATATTGGTGGCACCCGTGTATCCTCATCAGAAATGAAGGTGCGTTTATTCAGTTCGCTTTTCCTTTCAACGTTTGTTATTAGACATTCCTCGTAGGTTTTGCACATGGCCGACAGACCCGATCCTATGTAGGAGCACCAAATTCTACAACACTGAGCCCCAAATTTTGAAGGGTCCCAAATTTTTTAAATGTCCAGTTATTTTTATATAATTATTAATAAATATAAAAAAATATTATAGAAAAGTCAAATAAATTAAAAAAATATTATAATAAAAATTCAATACATTAAAAAAATAAGATTGACCAAATGTCAAAATAATTATAATTAAATAGTATTTTATTAATATATATATATATATATATATATATATATATATATATATATATATATATATATATATATATATATATATATATATATATATATATATATATATATATATATATATATATATATATATATATATATATAATTATATTTTATATACAATTTTAAATTATTATAATTGTATTTTTATTTATTTAAATTATGAAAAAAATTAAGCCTGACTCTGTTTGGTAAGCCCCATTTTCGAGCTTATAGCTTATATCTTATAAACTCATATAACAATTTAGACATGTTTGGTAACTGTGTTTTTATCACGAATTTATAGTTTATTTTACTAACTTATAACTTATTTTCAAGACGCTATTTCAAATAGTGTTTTATCTTATATCTTATAGTTTATCATATTTTCTTCCATTTACCTCATAAGTTAGTTGAACCGTTAATTTATCAAACTCTTCAATTAGATTATCAGCTATCAGTCATCAACCATTTAATATAAACTATAAACTATGAATCATCAGTCATCAATCATTATCTATAAATTATAAACTAGCTTATTGATCAACCGAAATATGAGTATTTATTAAGCAGACTCTTAGAATGGGAACTCCTGTTTGATGGGGTCAAATAAATAAAGATATTTTTATAAAGTGGAATGGAGGAAGAATAGGAAACTAGTTAGCATAAAATGGGCAATCAATAATAATGTCGTTCAAGTGTTAATAAACATGACAACATGATCTTCTACGAACAAAAAAACACAATGATTGGTGTCCAAATAAAAGTAGACAAATCGATAATCATAGCACCGTGAATGTTATTTTACTCGCCCTCGTGTACTACACTCACTACACTATCATCGCTACTCAAATAATCAAGTGCACCTTTGACCACTAGATTTACTCCTTTAGACCACACCATGCATTAACCATCATGAATTAACTTATATTCCATCATCTTTATCTTGGTCTTAGTTGCAAACTTACAATACCATGTGTTGAATAATTGTACAGGAGCAAGTTGAAGCAGACAGAGATGGAGTGCGAGTATTTGAAGAGGTGGTATGGTTCTCTGAGAGAGCAGAACAGGAGGCTTCAAAGAGAAGTTGAGGAGCTTAGGGCTTTGAAAGTGGGTCCACCCACTGTGTTATCTCCTCACTGTTCCGAACCACTTCCAGCTTCAACGTTATCCATGTGTCCTCAATGTGAACGTATCACCACCAACGTCGCAGCTGCCGTCGCCGTCGACAAACATGCTAATGCCGCCGTCACTTTGTCGCCTAAAGTGTCAACACTTTCTATGCAGTCGCCTCAAATGTGAAACACCTTGTTGAGTACGTTTTTTCCACTACATGCGATCGTGCACGACACATTATTTAATTAGTCAATGTAAAACAGAGAAAAAAAAGTGTCAGATGAATTAATATAAGGAATGTTGGGTCATCATTTTGGACTTCAATAGAATAATTTTTACATTCAGATCTTTATTTATGAGAACACGTTTTGTCTTAAGGGATAGGTAATATAAGTTCTATCATTTAGATAATGTTTATTTATCACTTTTTTAATCAACTTGAGATTTTCCTTTGATTGTTTCTCAACAATTTCAACTCATATTTGTTTTTCCACATTTTTTCTCAAGTGAGATCGGTTTTGAAATAAAATATCATCCGATCTAAAGATAAATTTATTTGTGATTTGATTCGGTTTTAGATGATTGATTAAAAAATCTGATCCTATCCGATCCAATTTCATGCGATTTAATTTGAATCGATTTTTTAGATATCTAAATTATAAATTATAACTTTTATTAATATTCTAAATACTAATAAATAATAAGTTTGATATAATATATAATATACTATAACAAAAGTTAATATTACAAGATGAAAAAAATAAAATAAATAGATTATATCAAATTGATAAATAATATTTTAAAAAATAAGTATCATCTAATATTAAATTAACACAACATATATATTAATAAAAAATAAATAAGTAAATAATATATATATATATATATATATATATATATATATATATATATATATATATATATATATATATATATATATATATATATATATATATATATATATATATATATATATATATATATATATATATATATATATATATGAGATTTGGTTTGGTTTGGATCGGTTTTTAAAAATCAATCCGAAATTCGATCCGAACCGATCGGTTCTTACAAAATGACATAAAAAAATCGGTATATAAATTCTATCATTTATAAAATGTTTACTTTTCACTTTCTTAATCAATGTGTGACTTCCCCTCTATTGTTTCTCAACAATTCTAACTCATACTTGTTTTTCAACATTTTCCCTCAAGTGGGAGTCTAATAGTCTATCAACAATACTTCTACCCAAGCACAAGCTCTTTCTTCCAAATATATTTTGAATCGTATTTGACACTTTTTCAACGGGACGTACCTCCTACCCACCACCATATGGGAATAAATTTTAATACAAGTGAGTCGATCCTTCACCGAACCAACACTTTTGGATACCACAGTTAGATCATCATTCTCGGGGGTTCAATATAAGAGAACATTTTTACATTTTGATATTTGTTTATAAGCAGCACACCTTGTGCGAGACATATCACATATTCACCAAAATCTTAAGGTGATAGATGTGTGGATTCTCTTACTTATAAGCACTTTTTTAATCATTGTGAAACTTCCCTACAATTGTTTTTCAACATTTCCAACTCACATTGTTTTCTCAACAAGTGAAACGTGTTACAAATTCGACTAAAATGTATTTTTGGCAAGACATGGAAATGCGTAAGAAATAGAATTGAAACTTCTTTTTTTGTTAGTAGATGTATCAAAAACTTCACTTAAAACCTCATAAGATTTGATGTTATTTGTTTTGATCACCGTTAAAGAAAAATTGTTATTTATACAAAGTCATGTTATGTTATTGTTAGATAATGATAGTAATTTAAATGGATCAAGATTAACAAGTGATCACTTTTTTAATAGTAGGAAAGAGAAAAAACTGGATTTGTACTAAAGAGGAGAGTTTAATTTATTGTTTAAGATTTTTTTTAATCCAAAATGACCTATTTATAGGGTAAGTCGCATTGTTTCTCAAGATTGTGACACTCGAAGAGACACACTCTTTCACTAGATATAGAAAAACTTCATACTAAGTGTTGTAACTTTTTTACTTTCATCAAGAATAGCAACACTTCACCCTAAGTGTTGCAATATTCCAAATTAAAAAATAATAATAAATTAGAGTAACTACCACAATCATGTGTTGCGACTTGCTGGCCTTTAGAGCGCTGTCGTATAATATCATGAGTAGCTTAATTTCCTGATGGGTCATGCCTAAGTTTCGTAACCTGATTACTCTGATGCGTCGTACATAAGTGCTCAAATGCTGCTTACAAGCCGTCACTAGTGCCTCTAAGCCCATGACCCTAGTCCCGAAGCTGGTGTCGCTGGCGACGAGGGAGAGTGTGTAGATGACAAATAGAATAAGACTTGAGACCACCACACTTATCCATGTGACAATTTAACTTAGTTACCTCCTTGTTGAGTTAATAAAGGTAACTTTATATAAGAAAAATTAAAGTGAGTAATTTTTTTTATGTAAGACGATTTACCATGCATTGAATGTTGATTTACTCACTTGCAAGTTTTCTTGTTATTATTGGAACACACCACCAACGATCATGTATTAATTTCTTTATTAATTGCGACATTGATGAGAAAATAACATATGTTTGGATTATACAAATGAAAAAAATGAAAAAGGGATATACACGTAAAATGTGGGACAATATGTACATTCAAATGCGGGAAAAACGTGTTATACCTACATAATTAACCGAGCAAAGCTAAATTAATTAGATCACATTGTTTTGGGCGGTAAGTCCATTGTATGTGAATAAATACTACATTTGTAAAATTTGTTAACCTGCATAATCAATAAAACACTTCTGCCTACGTTAGCTTTGTTATACATAGTTAGTCCCAATCTCATATCAAAGGAGATAGTTGTGTTAGACAGTCAACAAGCAACGTAAAACTTTCTCGAATCTCTATGACATGGATAAACTACAAAATAATGTGAATGCTAAGTTATTTCCAGGAAATAAAATGTTGCATAACTCGATTATAGTGTCAAAAGAGAAAATGGTGTTGCATCGCTGCATATATGCAATGAAAAATAAGCAAGGGTCCCCACTTTTTTTTGACTGGATGTGGGTAAAGAAGTTAGTACATGAAAGTAGAATTCATATTGGATCATGGAATATATGCATGCTCACTAGAAAATCTATGGACATTATGGTTATGATAAGGATTAATTTTATGTACTTACAAGTACTAAATGGACATGTGAAAAAGAGAAAGAATTAGACATCTTGAGTTTTAAGGTTTGGTACACCAGAAAAGTTATATCAAGAAATGAGGTAGGGATTATTGAGGATAAGGAGTGGAAGAATGATATTGTAGATGTGAAAAAAGTAAGAGATTGAATCATAACCTTGAAATTTATAGTTGAACAAGACACATTTAATATTATTAGTGCTTACGCACCCCAGGTTGGGTTAGTAGAACACCTTAAGGGTAAAATTTTGGGAGGACTTAGAAGGGTTACTTCAGGATATCCCAAAGAGAGAAAATTTTGTTGGAGGAGATTTAAATAGAGATGTAGGAAGCATATAAAATACTTAGTTTAGGAAAAGAGACGAGCATCTTATGACATATAAAAGTGGGGTGACATGTTCTCAGATATATTTATTTCCTATTAGGAAGTTAGATAGGAAAATTTGTTTGGACTGTAAAATTATTTCAATAGAGATATTGACTACCCCAATATACAATATTCGCTATGGGTGTAATAATAAAAGGGAGAGAAAATATAAGAAATCACATGAGAGCGCCACAAATCACGTAGTGGCATTTGAAGAGTGAAAAATAAGAAAGTTTCCAACACAAGACCTAGGAGGGGGATTTAGATAACCAGAAGAAAATGCAAGAATTGGGGGGGGGGTTTTAAATTGTTTAAGCGAAAAACTTGTTGACCCTAAAGGTGAGAAAAATACACAAGAATGGGGGGGGGGGGGGGGGTTTAAATTTTATAAGCAAAAAACTTGTTCCCCTTCTGAATTCACTACAAGAAAATTGACATATTGCGACGATTATTTTGGTAGGTTACGAGTGTTATAACCGTCATAATTTGCAAGTCATGACGAGTGCATCACTGACACAGAAACATGTGTCGCGAGGCCGTATTGTGCCGATTGTTAAAACTGTCACACCATCCGCCGTTATCTCTCGCGATGGGTAGGAAACCAACATAATCTGCATATTGCGAGGTTACCAACCGTTGTAACTCTCCATTTTATTTTTGTTTTTATTGTTTATTACGACGGTTCTAATTGTCGCAACTTTATGTTCCACAAGGATATCTGCAAGTAAATTCATAGAAAAATTCTTTTCCATAGGAAAATCCGCAGGTAATTTATTTTTAAAATTAACAAAAAATTGTTTGTAGAAATATGAACATAATAAGGGCAGAAAATCACATATATTCTTCATTCAAATAAACATATATATCATATTACATTTATTCAAAGATACCAAGTTTATACAGAGAATGTGCACAAAAAATATGAATGTATTAGAAATACCTTGTACACACTTAAATTATTATCATTTATATTCAATCAATGCATGTTAAAGCTTCTTGTAACACTTAGCAAACATGCTTGTATTCAATCAGCATTGAAGTTGTTGTCGTCCCATATAACATGATAATGAGTTACTCTACTTGTACCCTGAAAATTCCATTAACCAATTAGAAATGTTTCAACTCCTGCATTAGTAATCACAATCCTAGAAGATACAATTGGAGAGTATTCCATATATTTCAGCAATTATACCTAGCAAGAAATTCTCACTTCTATACGCATTGTTTCTGTCTTTGTGATTGTTCGAGAAAAGTCTAGTGTGATGTCATTTCTGAACCCCACAAATGTTACTAGAGGTTGGTAACCAAGTTCCAAAGAGGCACGAGCATACACATATTGAAAATTCAAGAATGTTATAAATTCATAACCAATAGAAACAAATATAACTATTTTTATATGTTATGTCTTAGACTCATTAGTAAGTTCCTTGTGAATTGCTTCGAGCTCGAATTGCAAAACCGTGTAGAATTATCCATCCCATACCCCATCTCTGTAAAATATTATCTTAATGGTTTTTTTTCTGCCACCTTTTGAAATGATAGAAAGAGATCTCTATAGAAACAAAAGATGTTTGATTTTAGAAAATGTGTAACTAAATTACCAAATCATGTTGCAGTAAATGATACTGTGATGTGAATCATTCCAATATTTGAAAAAGATCTTGAATAAGTTCCTCACGAGGAGTCTGAGCACATACCAATCTTGCATATTTGTTCACTTCCAGCCAATCTTGAGAGGCTACAACTTGAAAAACAATAATCATGATAAATCAAACTTAAGACAGACGCTATCGTTATAAGAGTTTATAAATGCTTACTGCTTCAATAGATGGACAAACGTCCTCTCTGGAGCTGCGATGAGCTACATCAATTCGAAAATTATTATTGAAATTTTGCTAACCAATGGAATCTTGGAACTCATAACATCCATAAGTACTACATTCCTTCCTCCCATCTAAAGTGTATATTGCATTTTTTGACATTTCTTGAGAAATTGATACATGCTAAATTTGTTATTTGCTTCCATTTGTAACATTTTGCATTTAAATAAAAAGAATAAAAATCCACTATTAAAAAAACTATGATTTGTGTGTCTAAAGCTAACCTATTTAAGGCTTTGTAATTTCTACTTTCACATGCCCTAGATCGTTGCACATTAGGGGTAACCCATCCATGTCCATGGTGTTAGGGATTACCTAAGCATGCTACGACAAAGTGAATTATATTACTCAAAGCAAAAGTATTACTCATAAGAGATAATTGTATGTATATCTTAAAAGGTAGGATTTACCATATCTTAATTTAAATTTTAGTGCTTGAGCAATACACGTTTTTTTCCAAATGTATATAATTATGATTTATGTATTCAGAAAACACACCTTATGAGTTATAGAATCTATATTATGGAAATGAATTGGTAAAGTTTGTTGATAGACAATTGATAATACCTCATCATCTCTCTACAATATGAATCATATACATAGCAGTTTCAGTCCCACCACAGCTTTTGTTTCCAACAAAGAAAAAGTGTCACTTTATTGTATAACATTAAACAAGCAATGGCAGAATATTAAGTATTAATTCTGACCTTATATTAATTTTCAGCAACTTAAGCTTCTCCGTTATTATCCGCGTACTTTGAAGCTCTTGAAAACTAGTTGAACGCAAATCAATGCCTAGAAAATCTAGTACTTCAATGGACATGCTAAAAAATCTCCCCAAATCTCATGCTACCTTGTTGCATATGAAAAACCAATCAAAATGGAGGTGGAAAGATAAACAGAGAGATGAATACTGCCTATACACAAACCTTCCAAGTTAATTTTCAGTACTGCAAAGAGACTTCGATGGTGTTTGATGGTAGACAATGTTCCAGATGATGCAAAGAGACTTTAGATGGTGTTTGATGAGACAAGTTACAAGCCTTCAAGTTAGGCATGTATGCAATAGCATATCCAAGACTTTCTGCATCTTCTTTCTGTAAACGGTTCCCCCTGTGTAACTAAAAATAGATAAAAAAAAGTTTATATTTATATAATATAATACTGTGAAATGAAAAACATATCAACATTGTCCCGGTATTCTCATCCGAGTACAAACGCGAAAGTGGCGCGGAAAAGGTAGAGTCTTCAGCCAGACATTTTTATCTCGAATGAATAGGAAAGGTAATGTTGCACAAACCGAAGAGAAAAGGAAAGGACAAGGTCCTGCGAACCAAAGATATGGGTTCGGGAGTAGGTTACGACCTGGGAAGGTATTAGCACCCCAGATCGTCCGTCGTACCCGACGGGATCCACGCTTGTTAGTATGTTTCAAAGGGTGATAAATAAGGTATTGTTGAATAGAATGAACTGCTACCTGGAATGGGAAAAGGAACTGGAAAAGAGATCGGAAAATAAAGAATGGGGAAAATGTAGGGAAAATAAAGAATGTGCTCGAAGGGCCCTACCCCGTTGCCTACGTACCTCATAGGGAAAATGAGGATCAATGTCGATGTAGTTCGCCTAACTAAGGCGGGAACTATTTATTTGTGTTTTTTAGAGCTGAACTGCATATGTTTATGCTCAGGCGTTGCAGGATCGTCTGGTACGAATGCGTTACCGTCTTGCAAATGAGACAAGTCGTTGCAAGTTCGCGTTGAGAGTGAGTGAGGTGAGAAAAGAATTCTCGCAAGAAAATATTATTCTTCTTTGTTGTTTTGTCTTTTAGAGAAGTGTTTTCTGAGTTTGTTGTTTGTGAACCTTCTCATACTAAGACTTGTTCATCGTGGTAAATGACTTACACCTCGTCCCGAAACAGGACGTGTATAAGTAACCCACAACAAAATCTCGTGTTGTACGAGAATATCAACCTTTATTAGGTATTTTTTAGCTTTTCTTTAAGATGAGAAAGAAAGCAAACCAAAGGAAAAAGTCTATGGGGAAGACTAAAATCCTAGTGTTGTCATGTATGGATGAACCTAGGTTAGTGCGGTTTCTAATCCTAATGCGAAAAGGAAAAGAAGAAGGGAAATAGAATACAACTTACTTCCTAAGGAAGCTAAGTTGAGTCTAAGGGGATTAGCATGAAGTTGTGAAGGTTAAACACAAAAATGCTAAAAAAAACACTTTGAAAGCTTGAAGAATGTAAAAGAGATTAAGGTTTGTGGACTTACCTCCACCTCCCTACAAAACAAGGGTTAACAAGATATACATGAATAAGAAATGAGGTAAGAAATTACCAAACAATTCCTAAGGGATCTAGGACCTAAATTTGACTCAATCCTAAGTTTAAGGGATCTAAAAAATATGCAAAGCAAAAATCTAGCAGCCTATTACAGCTCCTAAATGCACAAACAACAATGAAATGCAATGCACAATACAAGCAGTTTTCTACAGCTAACAAACAACATGCAAAACAGGTGTAAAAATTGTGAAAATGCAACAATCAGCATCCATTTTACAGCTACTGCATCCACATACAGCTATGGAAAGTGAGACAAATTTGATTTATTTTCATTATGCACAAAATGAAAGGAAATAACACAAACAACATATAACATGATCAAATGCAACATCAACATGAAAGATTAACATGGATTATGGACATGTGAGTTTACAATGAATTGTTTATTAAAGAATGCTCAAAATGACAAATATGCAACAAGCATTCATTTAAGTTTCGAATAAAAGTGCAACAACATGAAATGTGAACATGCATCCACAAGAATCAACAAAATGAATATGCAACTTAATGAAAAATTCAGAATTGACATTCTATAGAAGTGTGATCAAAGAGGCAACCAAAATGCAAGAATTAATATGCATATATGATCATACATTTTCAAGTGAATCATAGCATGACATTAAAACACTCAAACAATTTAAACATGTGCGGATCGCAAAGTTTATGCAAAATAGAATATGAAACATTCATTTACATGCTATTGGATGCATTTGAACCTAGCAACAACATGTACAAAGCACTTTATGCATTAATGAACAAATAAGCACAAAATATGTAAAAGCAATGAAACGCATGTCGAAATGACTCAAAATGATGGAATTAAGCACCTAATGTGGTCTTGAAAATTCCCTAAAATCATGATCTATCACTACATGAACAATCAAGAAACAATGCAATGCAAACATGCAATGAAAACAAAAGATTTTTCAAAGTCAACACAACGTTAACCGGTTAACGCTATAGGTTAACCGGTTAACGCCCTTAAATTTTCAAATCCATGGTAAATTACAACGTGTTAACCGGTTAACCATACGTGTTAACCGGTTAACACTGAACAAAATGCAAAAATTCAGCTATGCAGAAGCACTTTCGGTCTCAAATCTACTTCTACAAACCCCTAACACATACATGAACATGCTAACACGAATTTGCTGCTTAACTAAGGCATTTTAACACCTATTAGCACCTAGAATAAGCTACAAATCTAGCTTCTAACAATCAAAATACACAAATCGCAATCAAATCGTAAAACGGTCAAAACGTAATCAAATGATAAACAATCGAAGAACGCCATATGGCGAGATGAAGAGAATAAATTAAATGCGAAGCAATTTCGAATTACCAACATACAAAGAGGAGGATTGCTTTGATGATGTTGCGGTGTAGATCGAAACATAAGTGAAGGAGAAAACCGAAGATCCGCGAACGCGCAAAATAAATGCGGTTGATGATGCTTCTTGATGAACACTTGCACAATCACTTCCAATAAGCCAAAATCGATCAAAAAATAGAAGCACTTATTCAATAAGCTATGGATTTGATGTTTGATGAATGTCTAGCTTCAAATTCTTCAAGTTTCAATGAAAAACTTGAATAACTTTTATGGAGAAGCTTTGGAGAATTTGGAAATGGAGGAGAATTGAGAGAGAAATGAGAGATTTGGAAAGTGAAATGATGAAAATGAAGTTGGAACCCCTTGCTTTGGAGTGATTAGGACTTATATAGAGGGTAGGCTTGGCATGAGGCTTGGGTAGGGAGCTTGCTTGGGCATTAGGTTAGGTTTGGACTTAGGTTTGAAGTTAGTTAAAGTTGGTTAGGGCTTAGGGAATATTCCTTGGAATATTAATATTCCTTGGAAGAGCGTGGAAGGGTCTAGAATGTGGTAGAAGTTTCAAGTGAAGTGAAGTGAAAAATGAAATGTGAAATAAAGTGGAGAAAAGGAAGAGAAGAAATTGAGGGAAATGTGGGAAGCAACCACTTTTTGAAGGTTTTGTTCAAAATCCGCCCCCGTTAACCGGTTAACCATATGCGTTAACCGGTTAACGACATAAAAATTTGAATTCTTCTTTTATTTGGTGGGTTAGCTTGGGAATGCCTTGAATTATTTTTGTGATATTATTTTTCTTCTCTTGAGCTCCACAGATTGACGAGCCTTGCTTGATCACATGCCTCATGCACATGCAAATGATCATGATTTATTTCTTATTTTTTTAATTTTTGGAATGCGATGCGATGCTTGTACGATCATGCAAAATGAAGAAGCATAAACCACTTAAGGTTGGCAATAAAATAAGAGGGAAAATTTTAGGGTATTACAGATGACCTTATTTAATCATCTGTAGACCTGAATGGATGATAGCAAGGGCTTTCATACGTTCAAGGTATGGAGTGATCGAATACCCGAATAAACCAGAAAATTTACGCTCTGTGGGATGTGAGAGGTATTTGGGAATAGTGACATCCTTGGATGAAAACTTACAAAAGATCCTCAGATCTGACACGAAACCATCCTCGAATGGAGATGCAATGGTATACCGGCCTCAGTCGATTACCAGAAACAAAGACTGACCTCAGGCAGACTCTGCAAAGGGAAAATATATTGACCTCAATCAAAACGGTTCACCGTCCTCGAATGATAACCACAACAACAAGATCGACCTCAAAATACTTGAAGAAACAAAGAATGTCATCCTTGAATGGGATCGAAATGGTATACCGACCTTGATCGATGACTAGTAACACAAAGAATATCCTCAGAAAGACTTTGCAAAAAGAGACATACTGACCTCACTCAATAGACTCAAAATGGTCTATCATCCTCGAATGATATCCAACAACAAGACCAACCTCAGAAGGACTCGAAGAAACATAAAATGTCATCCTCGAATGTTGAGAAACGTTATCCTTCCACCGAAACTCAAAAAACGCACATGCCAACTTTTAAGTATTTTTTCCAACTTCAAAAGAAGAGGGGTCCAAGTGGCTAAACTTCTCGGATTTTATCCTATAGGAATACCAAGGAAATGAAACTCTTTATCTCCATCCAATAAACCAGAAATAAAGCCGTCGCGTCAAGAAAAGAAGTTGTTGTATTGATGCCAGTTAATTTGCTCTTGTGAAAATTGATGCCAAGACCCGACACAAGCTCGAAACCCCTTAACACGGACTTGATTGCCCAAATGTGTCTCCAACTACTATCTCCAATAAAAATGGTGTCATCCACAAATTGACGGAAATTGATGAAGCACTTCAAATTAACATTAATCCCCGCAAATTCATCCAACCGGACAGAGTTCATAACCAAACTAGTTAATCCTTCCGCAACTATCAAAAAATGGTGAAAAAGGGTCACCTTGTATCAATCCTCTCTACGCCAAGAATTCCTTCGTCGAGCTACCATTAACTAAGACGAACATCTTGCTAGAAAAAAAATCAAAGCTTCCTTCCACCTCATCCACCGATCACCAAATCCCATCCTTCTCAACACGAATCTAAGGAAATTCCAACTTACTTTATCGTAAGCCTTCTCGAAATCCACCTTAAAGAGGGCAACAACCTTATTTTCTTTGCTAGCATAATCCACCAATTCATTGGCCACCAAAACCCCATCTAAAAGTTATCTATTAGGCACAAAATCACTTTGGCAATTAGATATGATGGAATTCAAAACATTCTTGATACTAGCCGCCAAAAGTTTAGCTAAAGCCTTGTACAAGCATCCTACAAGAAAAATGGACCAATAATTATCAAGGTCCAAGGGATTCTCTCTTTTAGGAATTAGCGTAAAAAAATATGAAGTGATAGCCTTGGATAAAACCGCCCACTATGAAATTCATTAAAAAATCGAATAAAGTCCTTTTAATAAATTTCCAACATTTTCTAATGAATAAAAAAGAAAAACCATCAGGTTCCGGACTTTTTGACCCCTCACAATACCACACCGCATTCTTTATTTCCTCCTCCAAGAAAGGTCTCTCAAGATAAAAAGAATCCTCAAAATTAAGAGAATTAAATTGAGCTCCCTCCAAAATAGGTATAAATAAATCCGGTTCCACGAACTTCTAGGTAAAATGATTTCTAACCTCCTCTTTAACCACTTCCACCGAAACCAACAACCCTCTACTAGAATTTATTGACCCTATATAGTTGTGCCTCCTTATCTCCTTCATAATACTATGAAATTAATGACTATTGTTGTCACCATCATTAAGCCACTTTAACCTAGACTTTTGAATAAGGATGTTCTCCTTGATTCTCAAGTTCAACCAAAACTTACTCGAAGCTTTCTTCTGATTTTCTATATCCTCCTATGATAAAGAACCATTACTTAAAGCGGACACAACACCTTCTCTATTAATCTCTTCTGCACTCTCTTCCTCCTCCAAATCGAATTTGTCAGAAACCTCCATATTACATCTTCTAAGACTCACTTTAAGCAATCTAAGTTTCTCCTTTAAGACATAGTCAATTCTCCCTTCTATTCTCAATTTGTTCCATTCCTTTTCGATAAAATAAATGCAACCCTTGTTACTAAACCACTCATTGTTAAATTTAAAAGGTTTGGATCCCCAATCCAAAGAATCAATCGCCAACCACACCAGACAATGGTCGGAAACATCTCTAGCTCCAATATCACCTACAACACCCCACTTATTGATGGTACCATCCAAAAGGATAAATCAATCAATCCTACTCATTGCGAATCCATCCCCACTATACCAAGAAAGCTTCCTCCCTTTTCAAGGAATATCCATTAATTCATTATCCACAATAAAGTCCATGAATTCTTTTATTTCAGATCTCTGACAATGCGTCCCCTACCTTTTCTCTCCCTTGGTGAAGTGATCGCATTGAAATCTCCTCTGATACACCATTCTCCATCCGAAAATCTTGACTTCAAATTAAAAAGGTTACTCCAACGAATTATTTTATACTCCATACACAAGGGGAATAAACATTTACTATGTAGTAAATACTTCCTTTCCACCTAACTTTTACCCCAATGAAACCATCTCCTTTAAAGCTACAAAGAATGTCCATACTACCATTCTTACATAAAATTATAAGCCCTCCTGATAACCCGGAAGCATTTGAGAAAGACCAACCTATATCCTCCTTAGACTAAAAGCTTCTAACCACCTCCTCCGACAAAGTTGAAAGTTTAGTTTCCTGAATCAAGAACATATCCACTTTGCCATTCTTAATAATTTTACTAATTCTTTTTCTCTTAATAAAATCACCTCCCCCTCTAATATTAAAAGTTCCGGTAATCATCTTTGAACTTCTAAAATCTCCTTCCCTCCCATCAATCTCCTTTTGTCTGTCTTCTCCATTTCATTCAATTTATTATTATAGTCCTTCCTTAGATCCGTCGCTACAATGCCAAGATTAGATATGGCTTCCCATAATTTTCCACCCACCATGTAATCTAAATTTTCCCACAATCGCCTTTTGCTACGAACAATGTCAGAGTCAGCAGATTTGTTTTCATAAAGTACTGAAGATGTTGTTTCCACAAAACAACCCCTTATAAAATTGAGTTATGAGCTTCGAAAGAATGAGCCACTGTATTAGAAGTCTCCATCGATTTCAATCCCCCCTTCAAAAGGCTACCTTTTATTTTATACTTTTTCCCTTCTTTATGCCTTCCCCATTTACTTTTTGCTGGCCCACCCAAAAATTTAAACTTCATTAATTTGGATTTATGATTATACCTAAAAGTTTCTTTGTGGTCCCCACCCTTGCTGACCTTGTCCTCCAAGCGCGTTTCCCTTTCACTCTCAGTAATGTCAAGAGGCAAAAAGTTCACCTTAGTGTTTTCCTTGGTCTTCGTGTCACTAAGTCTACCCCCAACATGACATTTGTTATCCATCGTGCAATGAACCATGGACTCTTCAATAGTATCCAGGTTATTAGAATGTAAAGGGAGAGTTTCCTTAATAGAACTGTTTGAAATTGACTCATTCCTGCAAAGTTGAACTGCTCCGTCAAAAAATCATTCCGTATTACCTCAGTTTTGTTCCTCGATTGTGACTATTCCTCCTGACTCTTCTACTATTGATGATCTCGATACAACCCATTTCCCCATGAAAGCCATCCCTCTCTCTTCCTTCTGCCAGAGTTACACCATCCTCTGATGACCTCGCCTGAATTTCTCCTTCCTCACTACCTACCTCTCATCCCATATTGTTCTCTTCAAAACTTCATTCATCTTTTGAGCTTGATAACCCCACTTTGTTTTCCTATTTTACAGCCTGATTTAAACGCAAAGGTCCAAAAAAATCTTCCCTAAGAGTAATGGTGAAACAAACACCATCGATTACAACTTCCATTCGTTCCTGCACCCTAAAATTCAGAGACACCCTAACAAGAAATCTCGCAACATCCATCGAGTTTGTGCTTCTCTGAAGATTCTCATCCAAACAAACATAGACACCCATTGAATTTTCCAAGAGCTCGATGAGATCAATATTCCACACATGAGAAGGTATGTCGTGAACTCTTATCTAAACTACTTTGTCTTCGTCGATATTTGTCTCCTCCCACTTTCAAATGTTAGTAAACCACTTTTTCCACCAAGTTGATCCTTCCTGTAACAAACCCTCCACAACCCCTTCCTCCAAGTCTTCCAACAAACATAAAGATGCTCCCAACATTGTGGCTTTAATACTAAACACCCCCTCAAGTTCAAAGTTTCTTTTAATGTTATGTGACGTACCGGGGATTAAAGTTCTTCCAACATAAGCTTTACTGAATCTTGTTTTGTCTTATGAATTATAAGTATATGAGAATGAATGAGTTTCAGATTGATTCTTCCTCCCTATAACCTCTGCATATGAAACTGCGTGGTTATGGAACTCTGGTACCACCATATTATCGCTGATTTCCTCCTTCTTCCGCATCACATCATAATTTGAAACTTTCCTTCAGCCTTTTTTCCATCCCTTGAAACTCCTATCTCGAAACATAGTTGATTAGCATGGATTATAACTTTGTTGATCAACACGTTGTCGAGTTTGACGCCTAAACTCCGAGTATCCTCTACCTCAAACAATCTCGTGAAACCAAATCTCTTACCCTGAGCATTTTTCCTTGCGATACTACCACTTCGAAGACCTGGCCGATGCAACCAAACAAAGAGTACAGATCTCTAGCATTGGTCCTTGCCGGAAAGTGCGAAATATAATGATTGATATTTCCTTTCTTCCTTCCCTTTCAACCCCCCACCTAATGGAAATATGTCCCATTTCTTATAGTTGATTGAAGCTTTCCTCTTGCCCACCGTTTTCCAGGCCATTATCAAGCTTTCCCTTAAGAAGTGCCACACTACCCAGACTAAAGGAGAAAAAAGATAGAGGACAAAGTTAGAGAGAAGGCAGAGCCTCTCTAAGCCTCTCTCTAGTAACCCTTTGAGGAAAAAAAATCAAATAAATGAATATATAGTGTTTACAAATACCACACAATAAATGATGTAAAGAAAATAGAAATCTTTTAATATTTTGACAAAAATCGTATACAACGAAATCACTTGCTCTACTCTTTCTTATTATTATTATTTTTTGAAATCTTGGTATCCGACCTTTCGACCGACTAATCCAAGAGGACCAATACCACTGTCCACTAGCAGGGGTCCCGTTTAAAGTCAGAGAAAAATTCCGTATGGACTAGCCCACACAAAGATTGATTGCACCCGGTAGGATTCTAACCTGGGACCCTGAGAGGAGCTCTTTCTTAATATTTATTAGAGCTTCTTCTCCAAATGTTCTTATTTTGAAATTTCCTTATTTTCTTCTCAAGTTTGTTAGCTAAAGTTTATTCACAAGATTGTTTCAATTATGTATTGTATTTCTGCCTAATGAATAAAAAAATTGAGAAGTTGAGTTTTTAAATAGATTCCTTTCTTGATGATCATTGGATGATATTGATCTTATGTTAAAAGGAGTTGTTATGGTCTTTGTACTATTTGCAGCTAGCTATTTCTTATTGGAATTTACCCAAAACCTATGGGAATTCCATAGATATCATGTAGTAGAAACATTAAAAGAAAGAAGAAGAAAACTAGAGAAGAAAATTAGGGTTCTTGAGAAAATTGAAAAGATAAATATTGTTGCCCACAAACCGTGGGGCTTTCTTTCTCTTATTGCTACTCACTCTGCAACTGCAAAACTGTGAGTGAAATAATGTTGTGATATTTTACAATGAGGGAAACTCCCTATTTATAAAATTAGGTTTGCTTGCATCTCAAGACAAAGTCCAAAACTATAAAAGCCCAAAATATCTACTTTGAATTAAATATAATCTAATCTAGATCAAATCAAATCTTTCCTTCTGTCAAGCAACCTGCTTTAACACAAGGAATTACAATTTAACACACCATCTAATTCATTGTGTCTAAGCTATCTATGTTCATCATAGACCTTATCTTCTTGAATACTTCAACCTGCACTCCTTTCGTCATGATATCTGCAATCTGATTCTCAGTTCTGCAGTGTTCCAAATTCATCTTCCTATCTGTTACCTGCTCTCGAAGATAGTGGAACCTCATTTCGATATGTTTTCTTCGAGCATCTGCTATCAGATTCTTCGCCAAATTAATAGCTGATATGTTGTCGATCTTCATAGTGATTGCTCCATGAGTCTTTGATGTAATCTCTTCGACCAAGTTCACCATCCATGTTGCTTGACATGGACAAAGAGAAGTAGCTATGTATTCTGCTTCGCATGATGATAATGCCACTACTGGCTCCTTTCTCAAACTCCAAGCAACTAGTGAACCACCTAACATAAACACATATCCAGTTGTGGATTTTTGATCTTCATCATCACTACACCAACTGGAATCTGTGTATCCCACTAACTTGCATTCTTTTCCTTCATCAGTTGCTAGAAATAAAATGCCATAGTCGAGAGTTCCTTTCAAATACCTTAGTATCCTCTTTGTCGTTGCTAGGTGTGATACATTTGGCTTCTGCATGAATCTACTCACCATACCAACATTGTGTGCTAAATCAGGCCTTGTGTGACAAAGGTATCGAAGTGACCCAATAAGTATTCTGTATTGGGTTGGGT
The DNA here is from genome assembly GCA_963966055.1 of Lathyrus aphaca. Classification (NCBI taxonomy): domain Eukaryota; kingdom Viridiplantae; phylum Streptophyta; class Magnoliopsida; order Fabales; family Fabaceae; genus Lathyrus; species Lathyrus aphaca. The sequence goes on along the minus strand of OZ014521.1, from coordinate 137,704,840 downwards.
CGACATCAACTTCTTCTGAATCCTTTGGCAGTTGCAATCTGGGCTCAGCTGGAGTCGAAGTTGGGTTGCAATAATGCATCTCAAATCTCTTGATTATTTCGCCTGCGTATCTTCTTTGATGCATCATCAAACCTCTACTACTCTTGTAGAATTAGATGCCAAGGAAATATGAGAGATTTCCCAAGTCTGACATTTCAAACTCCTCACTTAGGTCATGTTTGAAATCTTCAATCTCCTTTTTGCAACTTCATGTTATCAACAGGTCATCAACATAGAGACATAATATAAGTAATTCACTGTTGCTTCTTCTTACATACACTGCATGCTCAGTTGTTCACTTCACAAATTCCTTCTCCCTTAGAAAGTTGTCTATCTTCTTATTCCAAGCTCTTGGATCTTGCTTCAGTCCATACAGGGCTTTATGCAGCCCATACACCTTTCTTTCTTCGCCTTGTTTCACAAACCCAACTGGTTGTGCAACATAAACTTCTTCGTCTAAGGGGCCATTTAGGAATGCACATTTCACATCCATCTGACACATCTTCCAGTTGTTCATGTTTGCTAGACCAATAACCAACCTGATTGTTTCGATCCTTGCAACAGGAGCAAATACTTTGTCGAAGTCTATTCCTTCCATCTGAAGAAAACCTTTCTCCACAAGTCTCGCCTTGTGTCGAGTCACTTCCCCTCTGGGATTCAGATTCACCTTGTATACCCATTTCACCTTAATTGCCTTCTTGCCTTGAGGCAATTCGACAAGTGACCAAGTGTTATTGACTTTGATGGACTTTATCTCTTCATTCATTGCTTTCACCCACTTCAAATCTTTCAATGCCTCAACTGCATTGACAGGTTCGACATATGCATAGAAAGCATAATGTACCAGCTCACCTTCTTCATCGACCATATCATCTGATGTAATCACACATTCTTGAAACCTTGCAGGCATGTGTCTTGTTCTTTGAGGTTTGCTTGGGCATGTTTCACCTCTAACACCTTCTCGTCGAACATCTCTTTTGACTTCACTAGCTGGTTCTTCACATAAGATTTCAACTGAATCTTTCTTGAAATTTTCAGTCCAATCCCATTCTTTAAGCTCATCTATGATCACGTCCCTGCTGATCACAACCTGCTTGTTTACTGGGTCGAACAACTTGTAACCTCCAATCGAATGATATCCTATCAGAATCATTTGACTAGACTTGTCATCAAGCTTCCTTCACAATTGATCTGGCACATGCCTATGTGCTATAGATCCAAATACCTTCAGATGACTCAAGCCAGGCTTGACACCAGACCAACACTCTTCTGGTGTAACTCCTTCTAGCTTCTTCATCGGACATATGTTTAAGATATACGTTGCAGTCGACACAGATTCTCGCCATAGTTCTTTAGGTATATTCTTGCCATTCAATATACTTCTTACCATGTTCATGACGGTTCGATTCTTCCTTTCTGCAATTTCATTCTGCTGTGGAGTGTAGGGTGACACCACCTCATGCACGATCCCTTCTTTTACACATAATGCATCAAAATATTCCTACACATACTCTCCACCACCATCAGTCCTCAAAATCTTGAACTTTTGACCACTTTGTCTTTCGACCATAGATTTAAACTTGGCAAATACATCGATCACTTCACTTTTCTTCTTGATCAGGTAAGTCCACAATTTTTGACTAAAATCATCTATGAAAGTGACAAAGTACCAGTTACCTCCAATCAAATCCACCTGGATAGGACCACATACATCATAGTATATAACTTCAAGAATTTCCTTCGACCTGCTTCCTGCATCCTTGTTGAAGCTATTCTTGTGTTATTTTTACTGAACACATTCTTCACACACTTCATTTGGGATGTCAATTTCTGGAAATCCTGAAACCAGATTTCTTCTCTTAAAATCTCTGATGTCTTTGAAATTGAGATGACCAAATATAGTGTGTCATAACCATTCATCTTTGTTAGTTGCACTTGCAAGGAACTTATGCTCCACCACATTTAGTTCGATATTGATGGTTCTATTCTGAGACATTGGAGCCTTCAAGATCAACCTACCACCTGTTTCGACGACTCTCATTACCTTGTCTTCGACCGATACCTTGTAGTTTTTTTCGACCAACTGCCCTATACTGAGCAAATATATCTTCATGCTTGGTATGTACAAAATGTTGGAAATTACTGAGATCTTGCCATCTTTCCTCTTAATCAGAACATTACCAATACCTTCAGCTGCTAGAGTATTGTCATTTGCGAATTTCACCCTGTTCTTCATTGAGGGCTTCATGTTGACAAACCAATCTTTCCTACCAGTCATGTGTGATGAGCACCTGAGTCCAAGTACCGTTGATCTTGGAATCTCTCTTCATATCTTGTTGTGACCATCAACAACATTTCTTCTTCTTCACGTTTTGCCAGCTTAGCATCAGAATCTTGATTCTTTTGCTTTTCTGGACAACCACTAAAATAGTGACCATACTTCTGACAATTGAAACACTGAATGTGACTCTTTTCTGGATTTCGACCACCACCTCTTCCTCTATCTATAGCACCACCTCTTTGGTTGCCTTGATTCTAGGGTTTTTTTCTCTGATTCGACCAGTTTGCTTCTTGCTGATTTTGACTAGTCAAATTGTTATAACCACCTCTGCCTTTGTTGTCGAACACATTTCCTTTGTCTTTCCTATCTCTTGCTGATTGTGCCTGCAAAGTCACATCACTCTTCGACTTCCGTGTTGCCCTTTCAGCCACTCTTTGTTCATGAGATTCAAGCGTCCATTGAAGCTCTTCTTTAGTCACCTTTGACAAATCTTTTGATTCTTCTATGGCTACTACAACATGGTCAAACTTTGGAGCCAACGATCTCAAAATCTTTGAGACAACTGCTTTCGTCGCCAGCACTTCTCCACATGCTTTGATTTGATTCACAAGTTTTATAACTCTTGTGAAGAAATATGCTATGCTTTCATTGTCTTCCATCTGAAGCAATTCATAAGCCCTTTTGTGAGTTTGTAACCTCACCTCTTTCACCTTCTCTGCACCTCCAAACGATTTCTTAAGAATCTCTCATGCTTCTTTTGCAGACTCTATATCACTCATTTTTTCAAAGTTATCCGGATCAACACATTGATGGATTATAAAGAGAGCTTACTTTCTTCTTCAATTCTTTGTACGCAGCTTTTTCCTCTTCCGTTGCGTTTTTTGCAAGCGTTGTTACTTCTTCCTTCACAAGATCCCATAAATCTTGAAAATAGAAAACAACCTTGATCTGCTTGCACCAATTCTCATAGTTATCTTTCTTGAGAATCGGAAGACTCGCCGGAAAATGCTCATTCGGATGATTCATTGACATCGCGTTCTTGCCCTTGAATCTCTTTAACCGGAGCTCTAGATACCAGATGTTGGAATTAACCCAAAACCTATGGGAATTCCGTAGCTATCACGCAGTAGAAACGTTAAAAGAAAGAAGAAGAAAAATAGGGTTCTTGAGAAAATTGAAAAGATGAATGTTGTTGCCCACAAACCGTGGGACTTTCTTTCTCGTATTGCTACTCACTCTGCAACTGCAGAACTGTGAGTGAAATAATGTTGTGATATTTTACAATGAGGGAAACTCCCTATTTATAGAATTAGGTTTGCTTGCATCTCAAGACAAAGTCCAAAACTATAAAAGCCCAAAATATATATTTTGAATTAAATCTAATCTAATCTAGATCAAATCAAATTTTTCCTTCTGTCGAGCAACCTGCTTCGACATAAAGAATTACAATTTAACATTTATTGTCCTTGTGGGTCATATAAGATCTTGTCACACACGATAGTGTATGTTTTGAACGTTGATAGAGAAAATCTAAGTTATTCTTTTCGAGAATAAGCTTTAATGAAGGTTCCTAGAGAAACAAAATCTTAGAAGATAGCAATTTAGAATGACCAATTATATTCTTAAGACGTGTGAAGGTAATGCGAGTGATAGAAGACAGAAACTTAAACTTGTACACTCATGACATGAATGTAGCATTTCTTGGATGATGAGGCTAACAATATACCCTATGGAACAAAACGTAGTAGAGATAGAAGTTGAAGTTCACAAAGAACAGCCTAAAGATGACAATTAGATTCATATTGTACAAAAGAAAAATATAAGTGAAGATGCATGGATTCTTAGATTCATATTATGTGTTCATTGTATTGTAATGATCAAAATTTAGTTATGTATGGCATATACAAACACAATAATTTTCTTATTTGTTGTAATAATCTAAAAATTATTAAGTGTTCATTGTATTGTAATGTTTAATTTAGGTGCGATTTTTCTCTGATCAAGTAATTAGCTAGTTAATTAATTGGTTATCTGTTTATGCAGAAACAAGACAAGTTTTGTGTCTTACTGAATCATCTTAATAAATGAGATTGATCATTTTATCTCACAATAATGGTAATTTATAGATAAAGTTGATAGCTTATTCTTAAAGTAACAAACATGTGAATCTTGTTATACCACAAACACATGACCAAACATGGTCACTTATTTTAAATCTTAAAACATAATGATAACCAAACATCCAACAATGACAAAACAAAACACACAAACAAACACAAAACACAACTCATCTCATTGGAAAAATGGATTTGGCCAAAATCCATTTTGTTGAGGAACATTTCCCAAAGGAGCTGGTGTGCCCTCATTTCCACCACCACCATCCATCAAATTCATAAACCAAGGTTGCTTTTGCATAACATTAACATCCATATTCACATTCATATCCACCAACCCTTGACCATTATGACTCCCTTGTCCCACCTCTTCCACCTTAGCCACTCCATTAGCCACCATTGGTATTGGTGGTGCCATCATTTGGCCTTGACCTTGACCTTGATCTTGAGAATTCTTTGTCAACATTTCAACTCTTCTATTAATTTCTTTCAAATATTGATCAATCAACCATGCCATATCATTTAAATCAGCCATACTTATATTATCCATTACATTACCTGCACTGAGATATTGAAACATGAGTTGCGTCATTTCTTTTTCTCGATTATCTTTCCTTTGTTTCGTCAGTTGATCTTTTGCCTTTTCAATCCTTTGTCTTAGAAAACTCTCTTGGTTCACCATCTTTTTACTTTGTTCCAATTCCGGCATTCTTCTAAATTTGTTGAGCACCCTATGGACTCCGGGTTGAGATGGCCAAACCTCTGGTTGAGGATCGTAGGGGCTATAGATTATAGCACAAGCATCGATTCCGCAAAGGGTACTAAGTTCACTAACCTTTTTCATTAGACCCTTCTTTCTTTTCTTGAATGTGGCTTTCCTCGAAGAGTCGTTGGTTATAAATGCGAGTTTCACTTTCTTTCTAGTCATGGTGTTTGGTGATGAAAATGAATGAAATGAGTAAACTCTTTATATAGAATTTGAGATATATTCAAATTTATTGCAGTGAATCAGTGTAACGAATTAGAGATATGAGATTAAATGTCAAATATGTTTGTTATGATTTGGAGATATTAGCTTAAATGTTTTTCTATCGTTGGAAAACCAATATACACTTAAGAAAAATTAAAATAAAGAAATTAATTTACGAGATAATATAATACTTATCAACAAAGTAAACTAATTATAAAGATTGAAATGGAAAATATGAAAAGAAAATCTCATATACTTGTAGTTTAAATCGAACGATTCTATAATTCACATTATTTATGATAATATTAATTCAAAAAGACAAGATTAAATGGTATTATTACTTTAAAAATATCATATAATAGTTGTATACTCAATAAAAAAAGTTATGAAATTAAATTAAATTCCTATAAAATATCATATTTGATTCGGGAAAAAGAAAATTAGGGAAAATTATATAAATATTACTTAATAAAATTATATTCCTATCATGTTCTTACATATTGTACTTTGATTCTAAATAATAATAATAATTTAATAAATTGCTATAAATTATTTTTCAAGAATTATGAACGTTGAAATTACATATGTGATGATAATTGTGTGTGGAACTAGAAAACATATCTTACTAAATAAATGTACTAATATAAATATAATTAATATTAATATAATAATTACAAAGATATTTTAGAATTTGTGAATTTAATTTAGATGTTAAATTTTTAACTTCTAAGAATAATCAAAAGAATTCTTCCAAAGAAAAAAAGAATAATCAAAGTCAAGATAAGACATTGTACTAAAAATTAGCAAATAATTAATGATGCGCAGTCCAGAGTTATTTTGTCGGAGGAAATTAGGTTTTTCTTACAAGTTATTTGGAGAACAAGTATACCTTTAAAAACTATAGTCTTTGCTTGGAGACTTGCGTTGGATCGCCTTCCAACTCATTTCAACCTTGGAATTCGCGGGATTATTGCTTTGGAATCGGATAAGGTATGTGCCCTTTGTCGTCAAGAAGTAGAGGTAACTCAACACCTTTTTCTTACTTGTCCAAAAGTTGGTTTGCTATGGAACAAAATTTACAATTGGTTAGATCATGTTCCGATTGTTGTGGATTCCGTTAGTAAACACGTGCTCCTATGGTTCTTAGATTCGTCGGATAAGATAAAGGAAGATATGAAATGTTTTGTTTGGTTTGTCACAGTTTGGGGTATTTGGAATCACCGGAACAACATCTTCAAAGATGTCTCGTTCAATGTCGACGACTTCTTTTATCACATTATTTCCTTTCTTGGAGGTGGTTGGAGTTAGGTCGAAGGAATTGTTCTTTATTTGATTGGATGAATCATCCTCTCGATTTTTTGTAGGTTTTAGGCTTTGCTCCTTTTGTCTATTAGATCCCATATCCTTTCGATTTTTGTTAGTTTAAGGAGCTTCCCCTTCTTCCTTTTTTTTGTTAAGCAATTGTATTGGGCAAGAGAACCTCTTTTTCTCCATTTATCAATCAATATTGCTTATAAAAAAAATTAGCACATAAATAAAATAAATAAGCAAGTGTGGGGGAGATATGTTTATCCTGGAATTCCATGAGGTTGATTTTAAAGAAAATCGAGTACAAAGAGGTAAGTAGGTAGGGAAACCCGTCATGCATTGAACATTATTGTGTGAGGATTCGTAGGAGGAGGAGAAACCAGTTCAGTCAGGAAAAAATATGTTCGAACAGTGATGCATGTCAGACAAAAGCCGCCTTCAAAAGAATATGAAAACTCGACCGTAGTTGGTTTTTCTAGAAAACATGCCGAAAGAGTATTAGCTCACGAGAACGATCCAATGGTAATTAAAATAAAAATTTGTGATTGGAACGTAAAGCGAGTTTTAGTAGATCTGAGAAGTTCATAATATGTTTTGTATTGGGATGCATTCAAGGGAATGAATTTTGATATCTCCGAGCTATTACCTTTTAAAAGTACTTTGGCCAGTTTCTCCGGAGAATAGGTGCAAGTTCTAAGAGATATGCCAATGATGACAACTTTTGGAAATGGTGATAATGCGAAGAGTGTCAAGGTTAGGTACCTAATTGTCAATGTCACATCTGTAACACCTTTTTTATCCTACAACATAATAACATGAAATTATTCAAGTAAATCAGAGTTTCAACATAAAAGGGTATCACATTTCAACAAAACATCAATTTAACTCATCTTTGTATCCTGTCCCGTAACACGGGTTACAACATGCATCACAAATATAAACAAACATCATTTAATATGCAACGGATCATCATCACTGTCGACTTAATTACTCAAATATAACAATTCAATCGTTAATTCTAAAAATACTTTATATCAAGGTTAAAACAACAAAAACCAATAAAACATCCAAGTGTTCCCGATGTTACACAACACAGAGAAGAACACCACATAGACTCTATAAACGACAAAATAAACATACTCCAAGCTATGTCCAAGCACCAAGCTATTCTTGAGTATCTGCAGGATGACATAATAGATCATCACAAAAGGAAGGCCGTGTAAGTAAATTCACATTCAATATAAATAATATAAAGAAGGAATTATAAGATAACAAACATCAATGAATCAAATACATCAAGTCTCACCCATGTACAAAAAAATCAATCACATCATCACAAAAACGAATGCAATCATGTTATGCCACCAAGAATGAAATGAAATCTTCATAATATGCATGTGGTACCGAAAATCATGGATGGACACTGGGCCATCAACCCTCCCCAAGGGAGCACAACATAAGAAAAATATCACCTCAATCCACACGATGGGATTGAAGCTACCAACAGACCGAAGCCCCAACATAATTATACCATGAATGCAAGACGCAATACAATTATACAACGTCAAAACCATCACTATTGCATCTGCATTCATCATTCATACATCTACTAATTTGCCTACTCATGTCATAAATACTACACATCATCATTATACAACATAATCATCTAAATCGTCATTTTTATCCCAATTCTTACACATCTAGCATATTATAGCATGGCAAGAATGTACAGTAACATCATAGCAACATAATACAACAAAACAACTCATTTCAAGTCATTTGGGAAAAGAAAATATTTTTCAAAATATGTCAGGTCTCGCTAAGCGGGCATCGCGCTCGCTAAGCGAGCTACTCTCGGGTTGCGGGATTCTCAAAATTCCATTTGCTCGCTAAACGAGACGACGAGTTTCTGCACACAAAAAACCTGTGATTTTCAACACATCCCAGTTGCGACCAAACTCATCAAAAACCATCATTTAATCAGCAGAAAACACATATTTCATTCCTACAACCTATTATCATCGTATATTCATCAACTACAACATCTAACAACATTAATTCATCAATTTCTACCAACAATCTTCCTAACCATAAGGTTTCCCTCAAAAATCATGTTTCTTATAAGACTCCTCTATACATTATAGATATTGAATAAGAAATTACTCCATATACCTTAGTCAAATGAGTTCTCTGATCACCTCTTGAATAATTCCCAACCTTAGCCTCCTTGTTCTTCAGAGTGCTCTCTCAATCTTCACAAAATACGAGTTATGAGAAAACTATGTGTATTCTCTTCTTATAACCTTCTCAAAAGACCAAGTTACCCCTAAGACCTCCAACTCTCTTATTTTATTTTTAATAATAATATTTAAATAATATTCAATTATTCTAATATCACTATTTAAATAAAATAATTTCACCACAACACCACCAAATACCACAAAATACTAAATATTCATAAATAATTAAATAAATTATGAAATCAGGGTGTTACAACATCTCCTTACAACATTATTATCGACAGACCATGATTCAACTATTTGGTGGTGGCACTAACCACTTTATACCTCACACTGAAGTATCCTCTTGAGGATGGCTGTGTAGGAGTAATAAAGGGTGATTAGAGACTAACAAAAAAGTGTTATAAAGATAGTGTGAAGCTCAAAAAGAAAGTTCAAGTTTATGAGCTAGTAAAAGGTGATCAATTACAGGTGAATCTAGTGGACGTTAACCAATGAAAGGATTCGGAGGAATATAGTCTTCCATCATCAAGGATGTGAAGAGGATACAGATCAGTGCCTAATGAGTGGTCGTGAGATTATATATTAAAGAAAGTAAAAGAGGATTTCATAAGGAAGATTTGGTATGGAAAAAGGTGACCGGCCCTAAGAAAAAAGGAAAGCTAGCCTCGAATTACAATCAACCTTTTCAAATAGATTAGATGTTTAATAATGGGGTTTATAAGTTAGAAAGTTCATAGGGTGTTGAAATACCTAGGGCTTGTAGTGTAACTAACCTCAAGTTTTATTTTAGTAAAACTATGTAATGAACATCATGAATAAAGATTGTGAGAATGCACTCTTTTCCCTTCCACGGAAAAGGGTTTTTATGGGAAACACATGGTTAAAATAATTGTATTATAAATGTATGAAGCAGGAAAAAGGGTCCTAGGGCATGATCCAGAATTAGATCCGAAATGGGTGAGTAAACATCCATAGGCCAAGAACTTTTTACATAATCGGTCGTGCTCGGTATAACACCCAAAGTACTCCCCACGAATTTTCAATTTAAAATCAGAGTAATTAAATATAAAAATAATTTCGAGTGTTACATACTCTTCCAAAACACGGCTTAACTGATATGTATTACAAAATAAACTTGCAGCGGTAATTTTCAAAGGAAACACAAAATAAATATTCCAATAGCAACATGTTTTTCTTAAATAAATAAACAAAGGAAAAACAATCATCGTCCCAAAACCCCAAAGTACGTATCAGAGTCGACTCCTCTAACGTGAAGGGCACCGACTTCACCGACCATGAACTCTAATATTCTTGATCACCTGCACGCTTCCAACGTAGGGGTAACATCCAAACAGAAGGGGTGAGATACTTACACCAACAAAAGGGAAAAATAATACAAATAAAATCAAGTATCGTCAAGTATTCACCACTTCTCATCAATCACAACTAAACAAATACACCAAAACACATAATAATATTATGCATACAAATAACAACATATGCAAATGAGACTCCACCAAACTCAAGGAATGTGGTACCATTTATCGATCCCTGTTTAATGATCCAGTTCCCTTCGGAACTCTCGACCCCTATTTCATGGTCCAGTATGATCCCTATTTCATGACCACAACATCGACCCCTGTTTCATGGTCACGTACGATCCCTATTTCATGACCACACCAACAACACAATGATTCCCTTTGGAATTCTGATGGATATACCCTACCTTGGTACACCATCCCCAACTATGCACATTCCATGCACCATCAATGACAATATGCAATGTCTACAACAACTACCTCATGCAACAACATTAACAACAACATATAACAACAACTACCTCAACACATAACAATATCAATAACATATATCAACAACTACAACAACATACAACAACATCAACAACATGTAACATCAATGACCACAACAACACATACAATATCAATTCACTCATATACATGTTACTTATATTCTTACAAAGTTATTTTCAACATTCTCCAAAACAAGTACGTAACTCCTCAACACATGTCTCTGAATCATTACATCAATCCCTCATTCGTTATTATATTAAATAAAAGATTTTATAGAATTTTTTAGAATAAAATAAATTATTTTTCACTCTAGGTCTCGCTAAGCGACCATCCTGCTCGCTAAGCGAGTAACTCTCTTCCTGGAAGGGTCCAAGTTTTCCAAACGCTCGCTAAGTGAGCTGCCTCTCGCTAAGCGAGAACTGTGGTTTCTGCAGATTTTCCTATGCGAACCAGCCTGGACCTGCTACGATTCCTACACTCTAAAACCCTTCTTAAGGCCAGAAAACTCAGAATTTTAACCATTGTTCCTACAATTAATCACCTAACTCAAATAATTCCAACAATTACAACAATTCCTAATTGTTCTAACGTACTTTTCATCAAATTCCTCTCTAACTTCATGGATTCTCACTTAACAATCATATGCCTACTATTCATATTATAATACCCTTAGGTGATGAAAGAAATTCCACCCTTACCTTAATTCGACGGACGATTTCTTTTCCTAGTCAGAATTCTCCTCTTCTAGCTCTTTCCCTATTTCCTTCTTCTTCCGTTGTTCACGCTTCAACTCACAATCAGTTTTCACGAACTGATTTCCTTTTTCCTAAATTTCAAACATAACCCTTAGACCCCAACTAAGGATTTCCCATCTTGCCCTCACTATTCTGTCGCCTAATTACCATCTTACCCTTTCCCTTCATATTTCCAATATTTATTTAATATTATTTAAATTCATATAATATTAAAACAATAGCATTCTTCCTTCAACCTACTATCAACTTCACACCACACACAATTCACAAAATTCCAATTATTTAAATTAAATAATTAAATAAATAATCGGGGCGTTACACTCGGGCTAAGTAAATTGAAACCATTGGCCTAACTGAACTTCAAGTTTATCGAAACCTCTAGAATAATCGGTTGCGGCCAGGCTATGTAAATTGAAACCTATGGCCTAACTAAAGTCCAAGTTATTTGAAATCTCTGGCATTATCAGATGGGGTCAGGATAAGTAAATTGAAACCTTTGGCCTACCTGGAGTCCAAGTTAATTGAAACCTCTAGCATAATTGGTTACGGTCGGGTTAAGTAAATTGAAACATATGGCTTAACTGAAGTCCAAGTTAATTGAAACCTCTAGTATAGTCGGTTGCGGTCGGCCTAAGTAAATTGAAACCTCTGGCCTAACTGAAGTCCAAATTAATTGAAACCTTTGGCATAATCGGATGCGGCCGAGCTAAGTAAATTGAAACCTCTGGCCTAACTGAAGTCCAAGTTAATTGAAACCTCTAGCATAATTGGTTGTGGTCGGGCTAAGTAAATTGAAAGCTCTAACCTAATTGAAGTCTAAGTTAATTGAAACCTCTGAAATAATAGGTTGCAGCCATGCTAAGTAAATTGAAATCTCTGGCCTAATTAAAGTCCTAATTAATTGAAATCTTTGGCATAATCAACCATGGCTGAGTTATGCTTAAAAAAATTGGCTAAGTAAAAAATAACTTTTGTTTAGGAATCAGAGTCTTGTACTTAAGTAAGTGATCACATAAACGAACATAGCCAAAACATTCCAGATAAGTCATCAAACGAGAAGAACATGGCATATAAATCCTTTAGTGAATTATAAAAAAAAAATAGGATCAAAGCATGTAGGATCATGTCGGATCGAATCGATCATAAGACATGGATTGCTGAAGTAAACATGGTGTTATAAACCAAATAAAATGCACAGAAGGATAATGAAATGGAATCGTTATCAAAGAGTCACCAAGGTACCAAAACACTTAATAGAAAAAATAAAAAATTGTTCAAAAGTACAAACAGATACATCACCACTGATGGCCAACAACAAACATACGCAAGATCTAATTTTCATAATGGCCATCTTCACGGGCTTCAGACATCGGGTTAGCCACCTTATCACCCTTTATCTCAAAGGAAGCATCCTCCATGTCAACAAATTTCTTGTCTACCACGGTTTTGAAAAAATACATCCTTGTCACATCCAGGTAGGGCATGACGCATAAAGCTTAAGCTTTAGCTCTCTCGAAAGCATCATCCCCGACAGAGAGTAAATCCACTTGGCTATCTTGCAAAGACTTGTTTAAAGTTTCATTAAGAGCCTAATTTTGTTCTGTTTCACGAATCAAGTTGGCATTAGTCGGCTCTATCTCTGAGCACTTGGATTCAACAAATTCTTTATGCTTAGTCATTTCTGACAACTAGGATTTCGATGTTTCTCTCTCTTTCTTAATATCTGCAAGCTGCTTGGTCATCTTGTCAACCTGGAAGGTATGGGTTTTCAAAACATCTTTTAACTAATTTATTTCTTTAGCCAGACGAGCTTCATTTTGTTCATGAGCATCGCCACTTCAAAAAGACCTTAGGTCATGAGTGCACATCTCATCAGGTTTTCTTCGAGATTTTATGTTAATTGTTGGGCACCTATTGACTTCATTTTCTCAATATCCTCATTTTCATTCAAATCATCTTAAAGATATTCCAAACCGTCAAAACTGTTGGACCATAATTTGAATTCAGATTATGGGTTAGTTTGGTGGTTACTACCTGAATCCTACATCAAGGTGGTGATAGTCAGGTCGGCCTGACTAACATCATGACTCATCAAGGTCTTCATTTTCTTGGGAGAGACCGGTTTAGAATCCCCAGATGGAGGAATGGAGGTTGTTTAGGGCTCATATGCAATAGGAGTTGCTATGATAGCTTCAATTTTCTTCCTCTTTAGTGTTCGAGTTTGAATAACCATCAGATCAATTTTAGAAGTCGTCTGACCCCCACGCCTCATTATAGCTTCTTCCATCAATTTCTTTTGCTATGAAAGCTTGAGGGTTGTCATTTTCGATGAAAAGAAAAGGCATAAGAGGTAAATTAAAAAATGACTATTAATAAGGTTATTAAAAGGCAATACAAAAGCACGTATAAGCATTAACCATATAAGTATTGTGATATGTATTTTTCGTAATAGTGTGGAGTTATTGAGGGAGAAGTCAAAATTCCATTTATTTTGATTTTTATATTATAATTTTCACAATACTCTAATTTATATGAGAAATAATAAAATATACTTGAATCTATGATGACAATTCTTGTTCAGTTCTTGATTTCTTTTCGATTCTTGATTTCTTTATTTGAATTCTTCTACTCTCTCCTCCTTCTTCCTTGTGTGTATCTTTGATGATGAAGATAAAATTTTATTTCATTTGAGAGAAAACAGAAAAGGTGAGAAAAGGTTAGTGTTGTTTTCCAAAAGATGTCTATTTTATAGATATATTATTCCAACAGACACAGCTCATTCCACCAGTCATGTCCCAATATCCATGAAGAGAGACAATAAGGATATACATTTTATTTTAAATTTCAAAATAAAAATTTCATTCGCTTAATTACCCAATTAAATCCAAACATTCATCGCATTAGGCATCTTTTATTTAAGCCAAATTTTGTTTACATGAATAACATTTGATGGATTAATAAGAATGATAAGTATTTAAAGGGTGTCAAATGCACGAAATTGAAGTACCTAACAATAAATAAATAAATAAAGTGCATAAGAAAAAAGTGTCATTTGAACACATTGATAAAGATTTGATGATAGTGGATTCAATAATTAAATGTTATCGCCCAAGAGATTTGTTGGTCATATATAAAGAATGAGAATTATGTAAAAGTCATAGTTAACATTATATATATATATATATATATATATATATATATATATATATATATATATATATATATATATATATATATATATATATATATGCATAGCTTAATGTTTGTATTGTATGACACTTGTGAATTCAATTAATGTTATGTTTTTGCTTAATTTTGTTATGTATATTATGTTGTTTATGTTATTATTAATATATGATGATAATGGTTTCTTTAAAGAGTCATACAATACATTATTGCATCTCTTAAAGTTATTTGAATTAGATTGATTCATGATCCATGGAAGGAATCAAGTTGATGTATAATTTGTGATCGCCATAATCAAATCATTCCAGTACATTAGAGATAATGTCTTTATGCTTTCAATAAATTGTGCACAATTATGGTATAAAATTGAAACAAGTTATCACATGAGTCACGTGGGAGACTGTTAGATTAAATAAAAGATACCTCAATAAGATTATTATTTGGGTTGATGTATAATTAGTCAATGAGATTTTTATTTTGAAATTTAAAATAAATTTTAAATCTCTCTTCATGAATATTGAGACATGACTCTTGGGAATGAGTTGTGATGGTTGGAATAAGATACCTATAAAATATATACTTTTGGAAGGGAACAAAACTTTCTCAATCATTATGATTTTTCACAAACAAAATAAAATATTATCTTCATCATCAAAGATACACATAAAAAAAAGGAGAAAATAATTTGAATCAAGAAACCAAAATCCAAACAAGAATCATCAACATATATACGATATGTTTAGATTGTTTCTCGTAGAAATTAGAGTCCCGTGAAAATCATGATATCAAGATTCTAAATATGAAATTCTTATAACAATTGTTACCAATTTTATATGAAATTTGAGCTTAGTTTCCAATTTTATATGAAATTAGAGCTTAGATACCAATTTTATAATTTTATATTAACCTAGACCTTACTACAAGTTTTACATACAAAATCCCTAACCATGACTATTATGAAAAGAAAGTAAAAGGTAATCATACTTGAGAATGCTTAGCAAACTAGAAACAAAAAAAAAAAGCTTGCAAAATAGGTACATGCAAAGTAAGTAAAGAATAGAAAATGGGGGAGTAAGGAAACTTGTATAAGGTAATCAAAACCACTAAATGAGACATCCTCAATGAACATTCTTGCTACTTAAGATACATATGATAAAAAGTCAATGACTCACCTTTAACTAACAAACTCATCTCCAACTAATGGAGATGTCTTCATCTGAGGGGTTGTCCCTCAACTAAAAATCTCACCCTAAACTAAAGGAGAATATTAAAAGACTCACCCTCAACTAAGAGACTCACCTCCAAATAAAGGAGTATCTTACCCTTAGCCGCAAAGTTCAACCTAAGAGAAGCTTATAAACATTTTGTCATTTACAAGTCCTCGTGCTTAAGAACTATGAAGTGATTTATTTGTAAAAGCCCTCAAATATGACAACATATACGTGGTACAAGGACTCCCTAAAAGGCTATGTGGATAATGTTTTTTATCCCATCCCTAACTACATGCATGGAGTCATGACATAACTCCCTAAAAATATATTTAGGGAGTCAACAATTTCCCCCAATTATGGGGGTGTGATTACCACTTCTTGAGGGTTCTATAAAATATTAAACTTACATCTCTACTTATTTAAATAATTTATCTATATTTTTTTTAATATTCATACAATGCATAAAAAATAAAATGAGACACAAAAATAGCACAGTACATTATTATGAGTATGATTTTCACATATGTCAAAAATATTATATCAAAGTAATACAAGCCAATTACTCTTTATTGAAAAATGTGATATATTGTGGAGCTTAATAAGATCCATTTAAAAAAATATGAGTTGCATAGATATTAGAAAATTATGGTTAAATTGTCTAAATAATTAGAAAATGTAAATAGTATAAAAAATTTAGTGAAGTCCAATCAAAAATATTTTTGAGACGTATATGCTCTTAGGCCATTTAAATCCTGGGTATGATTCATTATGGTAATGTTGATGTTTTCTTTTTACAAGAGACGAAATTGGTTTCTATAGACTTGAAGACTGACTCTTTATTTCCTATCATTGCCTGATATGGTTAAAAGTGTGTTTAGTAGATTGGGGCCTGAAACCATTTAGATTAAACAACTGTTGGTTAAATCATCCGGATTTCAAGAAATTTATATAAACGAAATGGAATTCTTATGATGTTAGGGGGAGAGGAGATTATGTGCTGAAAGTGAAATTGGGGTTGCTTAGATCTAGTTTTAAAAAGTGGAATTTAGAGGTTTTCGGGTGGATCGATTTGAAAGTGGAAGAGGCGGTTCGTAATCTCAATGATCTAGATTCGGAAGTTAGTAATCTTAGCTTTTCATGTTTTAGTGATATGGTAGACAAAAGGGAAACCGCGACAAAGGAAGTTTGAAATCGCCTAAACCGGAAGGAGGGTATATTAAGGCTTAAATCGAGGGCATTGTGGCTTAAGGAGGGTGATAGGAACTCGGGGTACTTTCACAAAGTATTGAGGGGAAGACATAGAAGAAACAACATTTCATTCGTTAATACCCAAAGTGGGAGGAAAGAGAACGTGGAAGACGTAAAATCTGAGGTGAGACTCTTTTTTGAGGAAAATTTCCAAGAGAGATCGCTAGTTCGTCTATTCATAGAAGACCTATACCCGAAGAGACTTTCAGAAGCAGATAAGGGGAGCCTTGAAGAGGATGTGTCTGAGGAAGAGATTAAAGAAGTTGTATGGTCCTGTAATAGTAGTAAAAGTCCAGGCCCATACGAGTTTAGCTTCAGTTTCTTCCAAGCCTGCTAGGATATAGTTAAATCTGATGTTATTAAATTCGATAAAGATTTCTTTTCTCACCCTTGATTCACTAAAGTTGTTTCAGCATCTTTCGTCGTGTTGGTGGCAAAAGTCAAGAATCCTCAATTTCTCGTTAACTATAGACCTATTTATTTAGTGAATAGTTTCCAGAAGATCCTTGCCAAAATATTAGCAGGGAAACTGAAGAAGGTGGTGGGCAATATAGTCTCAGCAGATCAAACCGCTTTCGTTCCAGGAAGATGTATTCTGGATGAGGTTGTGGTTGCTAACGAGCTAATATATTTGGCGAAAATAACTAAATAGAAGTGTTTCGTAATGAAGATTGATTTTGAAAGGGCGAACGAATGTGTTGCGTGGGGATTTTTGAGGTATTTGTTTGAGAAAATGAACTTCGGGGAGAGGTGGAAAAGTGGATAAAAACTTTGGTGCTTAACTATTCAATGTGTATTTTGGTCAACGACAGTGCAACGAAAGTAACTTCCTTTGGGGAGGGTGTTCTTTTAACAAGAGAGTGCATTTGATAGATTGAAAGACAGTTTGTGCGTCAAAGGCGAAAGTAGGATCGGGAGTTAGAGACATAGCTTCCTTCAAAAAGTCTTTATTAATCAAGTGGAAATGGCGTTGGTTGAATAATACATGGGTGGTTTGGCAAGGTATTTTAGAGCACATGTATGCTAAGAGCGGATTGTGATTAACCATCATGAGCTACGACAAATCTAATGGCAAGAAAACCAACTCCATCTAGTGGCGAGATCTTATAGCCATTAGTTACAACAATTCTTCTGCTTATGATATGTTTGTTGACAGTTTGAAGTGCTCTTTGGAAAATGGTAAGAAACTAGCTTTTTAGTACAACAGATGGATCCTTGACGAACTAATTAAGTTAACGTTTCCTAAATTGTTTCAATTCAGTGTCAGACCCGCGACTTTAGTTGGTGAAGTAGGACGCTGGTACGAGTCGAGATGGGAATGGAAGATTGATTTTCTCCCTTTCCCTGATAGGTTTGTTATGGAAAAGGAGAAGGAGGATTTATGGGATTTGTTAGAAATCAGGATTTCGAGGACTGATGTTAAAGATGGTTACATATGGGATTTCTCGGAGAATCTTTGTTTCACAGTTTCCTCTTGCTATAATTCGCTATATCAAAACAAGGTAGATATTGAGATTGCGGACGAGATATTGTCAGGGTATAAGGCGTTTGGGAGGCGGATATTCCATCCAATATTCTGATTTTCCTATGGAGATTATTTAGGAACTGTATCACTTCAAAAAACCAGTTGGCTAGAAGACACATTCGAATGGGAGGAGCGTCGATGCTATGTTTATCTTGAGATATATATGAGGAGATTATATCTCATATATTTCTGAGTTGTGATTATGCAAGCAAAGTGTGAATGGGCTGAGCAAGTGGATATGATACGAGGTAAAGTTGGATGAAAATTGTATTGACTCCTGTGATATCATCTCCTCTTCTAGAAAAAAAATTTGTAACTCAATAGAATAAACAGTTTGGGTCGTAACAGTGTGGTTTTTGTGGATTAGTAGTGACAATCATTCCTTTATGGATAAACTTATTCCAGTGGATGAAACGTTGAACTCAATTAAATATGTTTCTTCGAAATGGTTATTCATAGGAATCACTTCTCTGAAATGTTCATTTTATGATTGGTACATTGCTCCAAATGATTGTATTAACCGAATGTAATATTCATGATATCTTGTTTTTCCGGTTCGTGCACCCCTTGTGTCAATTTAGTTCATTGCCTATTAAAAAAAAGACGTAAATGCACTTTTGGTCCCCCTAAGTTGGATGTTTTAAACTATTGGTCCCTCTATTACAAAATCTGCGATTCTGGTCCCTTAATTTTGATGACATTTGGATTTTTATGGTCCACCTCCAATTTTGCATAGGTGGCAGATGACTAAGTTTAAAAAAAAGTTATTTTTAATTATATGAAATTATTGACTAGGACAATTTATTTTTTAAATATTTTCGTTACATAATTAATTAATTTAAATTATTATTAAATAAATTGATTAATTAAATTTTATGAAACATCCCAAGCCTAAAGCACATTTAATTATAACATATGTTCAATTTCAAATAGAAGATATGTCACAAAAAGAGGAAGTGCTCCTCAAATCACTCACCTATTTTTTGCTGATGATAGCCTCGTCTTTTGTCAAGCAAGTGCTAAGGAGGCCAAGAAGATGAAGAAGATCTTCTAGTGGAAAGATTGATATGGTCAAAGAATAAATACAAACAAATCTCAGATAATGTTTTCAAAGTATACTCCCAAAGAGCAGAAAATGGAGTTCGAGAAAGCCATCAACATACAAGAAACCTCAAAAATCAACAAGTATTTGGGTTTGCCTACTATTATTGGAAGGTCCAGAAATAACAACTTTAGTTTCATTCTGGATAAGGTCATAAGCAGACTTCAGGTTTAGAACATCAAGCATATATCCATAGTTGGCAAGGAAACTTTGATCAAAGTAGTAGCGCAGGCTATTCCTACATATGTCATGAGTAGTTTCTTAATTCCGAACCAAGTTATAAAAACGATGGAGAGCGTGATAACCAATTACTGGTGGGGGAATAAAAAGATACAATGGAAATCTTGGGAGAATCTTTGCACTTACAAGGAGGATGGAGGGATAAGATTCAAAAATTTGAAGGAGTTCAATGTAGCTCTATTGGCTAAACAAATCTGGAGACTTTATAGTGAGCCTGGGAGTTTAGTGGCTAGACTTCTAAAAGCCAAATATTACCTTAAAAAATAGATTTTGATGGCAGAAATGGGAATTAATTCCAGCTATTTGTGGAGGAGCCTCCATAAAGGCATTAAATTGATTAAGCACATTTCTTGTTGGACAACAGGAAATGGCAACAAAATCAATATATGGGATGATAATTGGATACCTAATCATCACAATTACAGAGTTCTTACTACTAAACCTAACGTTACAAACTTAAACAGGGTGACTGATTTAATGCGGGCAGAGAGCAACAATTAGAACCAAAGGATTATTAAGGATGGCTTGTGGAGTATATACAAGGAAGCCATAAATCAGATTATGCTGCATAATAAGCAGGAAGAGGATATTCAATCTTGGAAACATACAACAGATGGGTGGTATAGTGTTAAATCGGGATACCAACAAATAATAGCAAAAAGAGAGAAATATATAGAGTTCTAGTGCTAACAACAATGATAAGATGTGGAAGAAGCTTTGGAAGAGTCAAGTCCCCCTAGGAGTAAAGTCATGATGTAGAGGTTGCTTCAAAACATTCTTCTTGTGATGTCAAAGGTTCTGCAATCGAAACATTCATATGGATTTCATATGCCCTACATGTGAAAATAAAACTGAAACTATTAACCATTGTTTTGGGGATTGTGAATGGGCAAGATGCATATGGTTGCAATCTCCTCTCACTATTAATTTCAGTTACATAAAACACACACAAGGTGAATTTTGATGAGTGGTGCAGAGACTTTATACATACTAAAGATAATAAGCAAATGTCAATGCTAATTTAGACAGTTGAAAACATATGGTACAACATAAATTTGAAATCTTTCAAGAACAAGGAAACTCACCCATCAATTTTGAGGAACATCATAAGCAATAACTATGAAGAATACAACAAGGTCACTCTCTACGCACAAAGAAAGCAAAGGAAGATCATCTACAAATATAATAATAATCAGAAGCAGAGTCAGATAAACGATAATTGTAGAAGACAAAATACTAACAATATTAAAAATAAATAAAAAAGTACAATATAGATTTCCAGCTAATAAGTAGAGTTACTTACAATCTGGATGTCTCGATGATTGAAAATGAGAGTTGGGGGTTGTGAGTTACGAGGTACGATGAAAATGGGATGTGTTACAACAACTATATTCTTCTAAAGTTGAAGGCAACAACTCTGTAGTGGAAGCATTAGATCTGATAACATGCAGGTTATAAAGATAATGAAGACTAATAAATTAAAAGATTACAGAAACGAAGTTGGGCTTACAGGTAAAAGGATTAAAACAAAACTAAATCAATTCGATGGGGTGAAAATTGAACATGTTCAGAGGGAAGATAATGAAGAGGCACATTAGGAGGCTAACAAAGCATTAGGCTTATGGAAAACCTAATTTGTTTTAGTTTAGGTTTGGTGCTTGTAGTTTGGGCTTTGGACCCAACTGAAATTAAAAAAATTAATTCCAAACGCCCAATTTCATCTAAACATACTAATGTTATAATTCCATGTGTTCAAGTTTTATAAACACTTATATTATAGACAACACTTGAGTGTCATGTTCCTTGTTGCAGTTTCGACAATGCAGATGACAAAGAGCTCCAATAAAAGTCGATAAAATAGAAAAAACTTTTGGACGAGGTCAAGAAAGCTTGTTCAATGTATCCAATATTCCTCTTATGTTCACTCTTTCCATACCTACTACATTTTCTCTTCCTCATTAACCAAACTGAAATATGGTATTGTTCTATGTTGTTAGTGTTCTATATCATGGTTGAATAATTCATAGTGTATAAGGACAGAGTTGCAATTTTAATCACTTATAGTTTTTGGGAAAGATTATTTAAGTTGTTTGCTTTCTCTTATGACTTTATTCATGGGTGCTTAAGCAATAATCATTTGTTTTGGTATGATAGTGTTGTATATGAAAATGCATATATAACTAATGTATTGGGCCTCTAGAAATTGTGGAGTAATTGCATAAGTGAGTTTAAATGAAATTGGGCCTCTTGAAATTGAAACAAAATTAAAAATTGTGTTTCTCAATAGCAGAATTCAAAGCTTTGAAACACATTTTAGTTATAGGAGCACACAAGAGAGTTTCAGATAAAACATCATCTGCCATGAATTTTCCAGAGACAGAAATGATATGAATGATTTTTGCTGTACATAGACACTAAATCTGCAAGAAAAAGGTACAAGCAATTACCGAGAGTCACAAAAATCAGATAGCAGTTAAAATTATATAATCACGCAGACACGATCCAGATGCCCGGCACAGCAACACTAGTAATGCTGCTGCACCAAGAGAACTAACACTAGATCCGCCAAACCATCCATATATATCAGAAGTACCTGCTTTAATCATCATTTTCTTAACAAAATCAAGTAAAAATTGAGAGTGATGAAGTGTATGATTATGATGTAATGGCGTTTGGAGGCAGAAATGTGATGAAAGCACAAAATCCGTACTATGATGCCATATTGATATTAAGGGCGTGAAGACAGGGCACCCCGTAGAGAACCTACGGGTATTTCAGAGCCACAGTTTATTACTGCTCTCCCCTATATGCTTCTGCCCTTAACTGAGTCACTCAATTCACAGATTTGAAACTAAATTTGAAGAAAATTAAATGTTTCTCACCAAATGAAAATGCAAACTTTTTGAAAAGTGTATAGGCTGCGGGAGGATGAAACCCTAGAACATAAAGTTGTAGTGCCTCTGCGTTTTTATAATACGAATTTTGATGGGTTAAGCCTCTTTTGTTGGGCTTGGACCAAACTCAATTGGGCTTATAAATCTCTTTTTTGGAGAATCTACCTCGCACCTTCAACTTGGACCTAGCACTCCTAACCCTTCATTTTACCATAATATTTCAAAGCTATAAAAAATCAATTTTGCACATTCAAAATCATGTTTTTTTGGATTTTTGTGAAAATACATGGTTTTCTACTAAGGATTTGCTACTCATACCGGATATTTATGAGTGTCATTTTTCATTAGACTTATGCATTTATACTTGATTTTTTTTATTATTATTAGAATATTAGGTATTTAGTAAGAAAAACATGCATTTTTAACTGATATTCTAATTTGCTAGTACTATATCTATGATTTTATACCGACAATTTAGAAAAATACGGTATGATTTCATATGTTGTTTGCATTTTTACCAAAAATAAAATAATTCAATAGGAGCATTATGTGTTTTTATTGACAATTTTGAAATTGTTGATAAAAATGCATATATGCATACTAGTGTCCAATATAGGAGGATTAAGCAGTCTCGTAAATCATGTACTCTCTAATGTAGATAAGGTAGAGTTGGATGAGTCTGAGACTATGATGTTGATCCAAATGTTGTCATTGTTGATGATTGTGAGGCAATGGTGACCGTTTTGGATGATACTGAGGTGCCGACTCAGGCTGATATATAGGCGTTTGTTTAGGCTGGCACAACTAAGGGGTTTCTTAAAGGGCCATGTGACCCTACCTTGCTCATTAGGTATGTCGATCATGTAGCATTTAGATTATGGCAGTGATATAAATATATTACTTTAAGTTGTTTTTTTTCTATTAGTGGTTAATGACCGTTCTCCATTGAAGGTCCCCCCACCTCATGGGTTAAAGTTGAAGAAACTCTATGAAGATCAAATGTCTGATTAGGTCAGGGTGATTGTCGTTGATGATGATTTGCTACGTTGATGGCTTGTTTGTTCACCATGACACTCCTTTTTTGTTTCCTTTTATTGAGTGATGACATAAGAAGACATTTGCTAGAACAAGATTTGTTCATTCCCTTAAAAGGTTTTGATGATAACAAAATGTTGAAAGAACAATATGGTTTGCTAACATATGTTCAAGTGTGCAAGATCGTAAACCAAAGAATTTATCATTAATCTTGTTGAAAGCATGGGTGAAGAAGCAACACTCAGATTTTAGGTGATTAGAATCTGAATACATTCATCAGACCCTAGACTCATGTTCCAGCTTCCGATGACAACTCGACTCTGAAAACTGAGACATCTCAGAAGGCATGTTCACTAGTGCGCTACCTTTCATCTCCTTATTGCAAACCACAGAGTTAAAGTCGCCTCTTATACACCAACCCCATCCATATTCTTACTTTTAAACTCAAGAATATTCGTCCACGTTAGTCTCTTCTTGTTGATACAACTAAGAGACAAATAAACGTTCACTAAATAGCAATCCAAACCCAACAAACCATCACCTTTGAAGAAAAAAACAGGATAGAAGATTCCCTCCTTCCAAATCATAAGAATTCTTCCTGAAAAGCGCACTAATTCTAAATATGACGACCCTACCTTTTGCTGAGGCCAAAAACTCTACATTCATCGGTTTGATTTTCATCTCCAGGATTTAAAAAAATTATATCCGCCTTGTATATACGGAATTTTAGTTACATATACCCATTCATAAACTATTAAACCCTTTTAAAACTTTTGAAATTAATATTCAATTCAAACCCAACTAATAATATGAGAAAACTAATATTTGAAAGCATAATATCAAGACAAAGTGACAATTATGTATTGCTGGACTTTGCACATCCAACACTCACCAAACCTTTTGCCTTGTCGTTGAATATGGCAGTGGATCCTCATGCATTTGTATCCTATCCTACGTTGCTGTTTACACTCCATTTACATTATAATAATAACCTAATTATGTCCACCACTTGAGCTTTGAGAAAGGAATCATTAAGAACAAAAAGAAACAAGAAAAAGCAGAAAAGACGTAAGAAATTCTAAATCAAATTGGCAAATAAATAAATATATACACCTCCTTACCCAACAAGTAGAATAAATTCACTTAAAAAGAACATAAGCAATGCCACATGGTTTTATTTCTTGTGTTTTATTCTCAATGAATGGTTACAAACAAATGTACGTAATGATGCATTCTATCATAAATTTATGTTACATTTTTTTTTCAACCAAAATTTGTGTCTGGAACATATTCCCAACATGTCTAATTTTGATACCCAACTAATTAACAAGACAAATATTAGCTACCTAGCAAATCCATGATATTGGAAATTTTGTAAAGATAAAAATTATTGGAATATCATACTTTGGTACGGAATGGGATAAGAAAAATGCCCTCATAGATTTGATGAACATTCTTTCCTTAATTGGACTTTGATTATCCGAATTGTGTAATGGAATAGACAAAGTTTATATTCAAGTTTTGTTCTAGTTTTGTTGATTATTATTTGTTACTAGTTTGATAAGAACATCAATATAATTGTTGACTTTAATCGAATGATATTCTATCTGTCCAATAAATGAAGCAGCATTTCTTGACGGGCATGTCAATTCTTGAAGGGCATGTTGCTCAAGAGTACACACGTATAGAGCAAGATAGATATCTATTGAAATTTTTATCACAAAAGATTAAGTGAAATTCACTTTCCACTTTTCCATTTTTATAATTTCTCTCAAAAGTTTCTTGTTTTAATTTTTTACAAAGACTGTAGAAGGCTTTAGTGGCTAGAAAAAGCTCAGAGTCACACATTTAATAGATACCGTATTTAAAACTATTTTATAGCAAGTGACATTTTTAACTTACAACTAAAATTCGTAACAATAAGTTTGTTGGAGATATGGTTGAAAAGTTTGTTTCACTTTTTAAAAAGTTCAAATTAATTTTAGGATAAATTACCCTCATCTTCACTAAGATTTATTAAAATAATATATACCCTTCAATTTTAAAACATACATTAACTTTCATAAATTATATTAAAATGACACTAACATCTCTTTTAATTGTTATGATAACAAAAATTATATATATATATATATATATATATATATATATATATATATATATATATATATATATATATATATATATATATATATATATATATATATATATATATATATATATATTTAAATTGGATATCTTAAAAACAAAGTATAATAGGTTTTTTTATTATCAAGAAATCCGTAAGAGTTAGGGTTTATGGTAACCAAAGATAATAATAAGGATCGGTTATAAAATATTATTCTTTCATTTTTCTTGAAACAAGATTACAAATATACAAAAATAACAAATAACTTCTCTCACTTTTGAATTAGGGTTTTATCTTCTTATTTTTCCTTATTCAAAAGATGGGAGACTAGTATGTTATTTATAAGAAAACTAACACACTAACCTAATGAGTTTTTTTTCTTCACAATTAGTTATTACAACCTAACTTAAACAATTGGATCCATAACACAAAGTCCAATTTGACAACAACATGTGAGCGGACTTCGACGACATGTTAAACCTATAGTTCGTTCCAATATCTCACAAATCTCCACCTTGGAACAAACTCTATAACAACAAGAAACAAACTAGCTTTCTTCATGCAGCTTTATCAACTGCATACAGTGGAAAAACTTGCAACTGAGCAACGTCTTAGTGATCATATCAGTAGTATTATGATATGTCGAAACCTTCAGCACTTTAACTTTTGCACACTCGATTACCCCTCTGACGAAATGCAGCCTCACATCAATGTGATTGGTTCGCTCATGAGAGGTTGAGTTCTTCGACAAGTGTATTGTACTTTGACTATCACATTTAACAGTGACACCTTGACCTTTAAGTTTCAGATCCTTTGCAAAACCTTCAAGCCACAATGCTTCCTTTACAACTTTAGTTATGGCGATATATTCCGCTTCAGTGGTTGATAAGACGACAACCCTCTGATGAAATGTTGCTTTCCAACTGATTGATGTGCCAAACATAGTGAAAACATATTCAAAAATAGATTTTCTGGAATCCATACAACCTGAATAATTATAGTCGACATATCCTTCGATTTTTGCTTTATTATCTTCACCCAAGGCTCCACCATAAATTAGGTCTCTGCTCAGAGACCCATTTATGTACCTTGGAATCCACTTCAATGTTTGCCATTAAGCCTTTCCAAGATTCTCCATGTACCTACTTACAAGACTTACTGCATATGTTATATCGGGTTTAGTATATACCATATCATACATCAAAGAACCTATTATATTAGTATATGGAATATTATCCATATAAGTTCTTTCGACATTAGTATTGAGACATTGATCTATACTCAGCTTGAATTCAGGGTTTGTCGGAGTTACAACAGACTTTGAATTCGACATACCAAACCTTTCAAAAATCTTCCGTAGGAATGCCTCTTGAGATAAGCATAATTTCGACTGCTTTCTATCTCTTCGGATGTAAATCCTAAGAATCTTGGACGCAACTCCCAGATCCTTCATATCGAACTCCTTATTGAGTTCAGTTTTCACCCTTTTTACATTTTTGACATTATTGATTACTATTAGAATATCATCCACATAAAGCAACAAGATAACAAATGAATTACCTTGTCGAAATTAGAATTAAACACAGTGGTTGAACTAACTTCTGATGAAACTTATGCGTACCATGAACTTGTCGAATCTTCTATTCCACTATCGAGGAGATTGTTTCAACCAATATAAAGATCTCTTCAGTTTGCACACATAATCGTATTTCCCCTCTTCAACATACCCTTTAGGTTGCCTCATCAGGATTATTTCATCAAGATCACCATATAAGAATGCAATCTTCACATCCATTTGTTCTAGTTCAAGGTCGAACTATGTCACCATAGAAAGCAACATTCGAATGAACATGTGCTTCACAAAAAGAGATAACACATCATTGAAGTCGACACCTTTTTTCTGAGTTAAATTCCTTGCTACCAACCTTGCCTTGTATTTCTTCGACGCCACTATGTTGATTCCTTCCTTAACTTTGAAAATCCATTTATAGATGACTAACCTGGCTCTAACAGGTTTTTCGATCAGTTCCCATGTGTTTTTATCATGAAGAGATTTCATCTCATTATCCATGGTCTTCAGTCATTTAGTTTTATTTCGACTCTTCATAACTTCCTTACAGTCTCTAGGTTCTTCGTCTAGAACCTCACTTGCATAGATTGAGGCATAAGTTATAAGATCTGTATAACCAAGTCTCTGAGGTGGCTTGATGACTCTTTTAGACTTGTCTTTTGCCAACGGGTAGTCATTATCAGTCTCCTCATCTTCGACAAAAATTTATTCTTCTTCTTCTTCGACTTTATCTGGGTCATGCAATTCAACATCACTATGCTCCACCTCAACCGGAATTTCTCCTTGTTCTAGCTCTTTATTAACATCATCAGTTTTCTTGAAAGCCATATCTGTTTCCTTGAAAACTACATCTCTATTGGTGATGCACCTCTTGTGACTTGCCTCTAGGCACCATAGCCTATAAGCTTTGACTCCTTAAGGGTATCCCATGAACATACATTTTAGAGCTCTAGGTTCGAACTTGTTTTGTCTAATGTGAGCATAGGCTACTCAACCAAATACTCTCAGTTTATCGAGACCTGGTGGATGTCCTTACCAAACTTCTTCAGGTGTCTTCATATCTAGTTGTCGTACCTCGGAAATGGCTACGATTCTCGCGCTGACCGCAGAAAAAACCAAATAACAAAGTCTCCATCTAATTCTATTTATTCTAACTAGAGAATAGGAATATATAGCTACAACCTAATAAGGAAAGGATATGGTCTACGGAACCAAATCTAAGTTCGGGAGTCAGTTACGCAAGGGGAAGGTATTAGCACCCCTCACGTCCGTTATACTCAATGGGAACCTCTTAGTCTAGTTTGAGAATGAGTGATAAACTATGCTATTGTCTTCTTAAGGGTAAGCGATACGGAAAATGGGTAGTTTTGTTTCTAGGGTGCTCAGCAAGGAGTAAGATCCGTGTGCCTACGTATTCCCTCGTGCAATGGGAAAGTCAGAGCCTCGTAGTTCGTGGGATAAATGTCTTGTGTCTAAACAATTGAAGAAAAGGATCGGAGATCCAACACTTGTCTTTTTTCACCTTTGTTTCGATAGTTATTAAGTATTTTAATTACCTAAGACCACTTGACGTTGGATCAATGGTTTGGACCTAAGTAACATTTTGGTAAATGGAAACGTCGATGCAAATGGAGTGTAAGAGTTAATTCGGTTACGTGGAATCAGGTCCTAGTCCTAAGGAAGGAGCCGAGTAAACGGAACTAAAACCTAAGAGAAGTGCGAGTGTGTAAGTGCAACCACTTGGCGTTGGACCAAGGGTTCGCGGAATAAGCAAAAATAAATAAATAAATGACATACATCGAAATCGTGAGAGGGGTACAAGTAAGTTACACAGGATTGCACGAAATAAAAGGTTTCATTGTATTTTTCCCAAGAGGAAGAGTGTGTGAAGTGTCCTAAACTATGTGAAGGTGTTGGACCTTGAAAATAAACCGAAAGCGTCAAAATGTAGCTCTTTAACTATCTTAGAAACGATTCAATGTTAGAATCATTCTACGAGAAGTCGAGCGTCACTTTATAATCAAACAATTATTTAAATGAAATAAATAAATGCGATAAAAAATAAAATTGGTCTCATATTAATCTAAATGACGTCGATTTGTCTAAATCGAACATTTAGATTGTTTGTTATATCATCGACCATAAAATAAAGTAAAGTAAAAAAATAATGAAAATGAAATAATAGCCTCATATTCAGTTTAGATAACGTCGATTTATTCGAAATCAAATATCTAAACATTTATTCATCGGCCAAATAAAAATAAATTCGGACAATGGGAAATAAAAATAAAAATAAAAGAGTGGCCTCATATTTGTTTAGATAACATCGATTTATTCGAAATCAAATATCTAAAAGTTTATTCATTGGCCAAAAATAATAATAAATAGATAAATAAAAATGGATCTAAAAATAATTAGAAACCATAAAAATAATAGAAAAATGGTCTCATATCGATTTTAGACAACGTCGGTTTATTAATGAAATCGAATGTTAAAAATCAGATAATAATATCATAGACCATAAATAGGTGAATAAATCGAGAAATCGATAAATAATAGAAAAATGTAAAAAATGGCCTTATATAGGTTTAGATAACGTCGACTAAATCGAATATCGATAAACCATAATTTATATCATTGGCCCTAATACGAGAATAAATCAATATAGAAACAACATTAGTGACGAAAAATATGAATCAAGAAAATAATAACATATCTATAAAAATTTACAAAGGAAAAAATAATAAAAACATAAATAGAATGAGGGTATCATCGATAATATGGTGTGTCTGAGACCAGAAATAACATACGGGCTTTAAGAAACCCACAAAATAATAAGCAAAACAACCAAAGTAAGCCATGAGGAACAAAAAGAAAAAGAATAAAACAAAGTTTATAAGCAAGAAAATGAGATAAGAAATGTTCAGTACCAAAAGAAACTCACATTCAGAAATAAAAAGACCATCCCCTGCTCTCATTTCTCTTTTTAAAATCGATTACACAAAAAAAAAGAGAAAAACACCCTTAAAAACTTGGCGGCGGCGCTCAAATAGGTCTCATTTCGGTGGTTTGGCTTCTCATGGTGGCGGTTTCAGTTTCACGACCTTCACTCTCTCTGAAACTCGCGGTGGTGGTGAGCAGCAGTTTACGGTTCGCAGTTTCGAGTTTGCTATTGGATGTGCAATCTCAGATTTGGTTTAGGTTTCAGTTTTTTCAGATTTGTTCTCGAATCTCATTCATCTCTATTCTGTTTGTGCTTTTGGTTTGTATTTGATTTGTGTTGGTGAATTTGATTATGGAGAAAAGGGATTCGATGTGTTTGTTGTTATTGGTGGTGGTGATGTTTGAGAATAATGGTGAGGTATTTGGTTGAAGATGATGGTGGAGGGTGTTTCTGTTTATTGAAGAAGGTATGGATTGTGGAATTCTGCAGGTATTGTTTTTATGCAAGCAAAAGTTTTTTTTATCAATGAAGAATGAGTTGTTTATATAGTGATTTGAATTAGGGTTTTGAGTGAAATACGTGTGGATTTGGAAGGAATTTCATAGGCATATTCCCTTGATACGTGCGAGTGAGGCCTACCAATCCTGAATGCCGTTAGAATGGATTTGTGTGGTTTGTGGGGGCCTCAAGGATTGTGACAGACTGAAATTTTGTTATAGTAGGATGGATTTCTTTCTAGAAGAATGTGGTCCCTAATGAAAATTTTGTCACGTGAGAATGAAGATGTCATTGAAATACTTTACTGTTGTAAATTTGGTTTTTTTTCACTGCCTTGAATTCAATTGATTTTGGCTCAAAATACATGATTTATGTATTGGTGACTTGATGAAGAAAAAGTTTTTTTCGTATTTCCCTGCACATTGTACTAATGCTTTACTTCATTTGTTTTTATGTATAGTAATGGCTTGAGGTATTTCATTGGAATTAATATGAGGAGTGAATATGTCAATGAAGAACATGCCTAATGGTTAGAAGTTGGAAGCAACCTGCATGGAAGGAACTTGGAAAGGCTTGAAAAGCTGATGGTGATGCTACCACGACCTGGCTCACGAAATCTTTTTTTTCTCTCTTGTTTTTGTTTTGTTTTGTACTAGGCCATTTGTACCATGTTTATACATAATGTTCCATATATAATAACAATTCCTTTTAGAAATCATGTACTAAATGTAATAAACAAAGTTCACATGTAACGCATATTGGAATTTATGTACTAAACAAAATTTTAATCAATGCTCCCAATCAGATCAACCTAATTAGAGATGTCTTGCCCAATTTAAAGCATGAGCTCAAATTGATCAAACTTATGAATCAACTTTATAATTTAAACCTCTAATCAAGATCCCTCCTTTAAAAACCTCGTGCATATTAACAAATGTAAACAAAAGACTATGCCTAAAGTAATGTGATCTAAAACTTAATTTTAAGTTCTCATCACTTATTTTCTAATGGAAGTTTATGATATTTCATGATCAAATGAAATGGTCCTGAGACAAGCTCAAGTGATATTTTATAAAGAAAAAAGGACCTGGCCTATTAAATTAGACCAAAGATTAGGTGTATACAGATAAATGCAATGGTTATATAAATATGCTTCGAAACATGAAAGTAGGTCTAATTTGGGGTATGACAGATGCCCCTATCTAATTGCCTTAAACCCAAAGAAATGAAACGTTGTAAGGCATTAAATTTTAGGGTAAAAGTCAATTAGATATAAGAATATCCACAAATCTGTCCAATGCAGAATGCAATGCGATGGTTAAATATGAGATGCATGGATGAATGTAGTTGTTGGGGATTTGGTATATGAATGTGTTTTAATACGAGATGCAAAGTCTGTGGGGATGATGAAATGAATGAATGAAGAGAAAAGACTTGAAAACAGTTAAGTAAGAAATTAGCTAGGGAAAACAAGATACTTCTAAAAATCTGTCTGGATGACATGGAATAGTCAGAAATACTTGGAATGAAAGGGATTAAACCCCGGAAGAAGAATTAAAAGCATCCAGAAAAATCTATAGATGCACAAGTACCAAATTTGGAAATCAACGCCCGAAACATCTAGAAGAGTACTAGATGTGGAATGAGACCAAATTATGAAGATACATCTGAAATAATCAGAGTGTACAAGAACAAATTCATGAAGATCATCAGAACGATACACATAACTATAGGAGCATCAGATAAGTGTTATTAAATGGGCTTAAAACGATTCTGGAAAGAAAAAACATCAGAACAAAAGGACATTTGGGAAAAGAAAACATCAGATGGACTCGACAAGAGGACATCTGGGAAATAAAAACATCAGATGATATGAACAAGCTAAGCTTGCACAAACAAGAATATTTGGTAAGTATCCACATCAAACTCCTCAATAGAATCATCCAAAGAGAGCCCTTTGAAGGAAATGGGGTCCACGTCAAACTTCAAAAAGTTTGAAGGAAAAGGAAGATATCCACGTCAAATTTCTTAACAAGACAAATTTGAAGGAAAGAGGTCCACGTCAAACTTCACAAAGTCTAAAGGAAGGAGTCCACGTCAAACTTAACAAAGTTTGAAGGAAGTGATCCACGTCAAACTTAACAATGTTTAAAGGAAGAGATCCACGTCAAACTTAACAAAGTTCGAAGGAAGAGATCCACGTCAAATTTATCAATGGGAATTATCCAAAGAGATACCTTTGAAGGAAAGGGGTCCACGTCAAACTTAACAATGTTTGAAGGAAGGGGAGAATATCCACGTCAAATTTTTCAATGAGAATTATCTAAAGAGAGACCTTTGAAGGAAAGTGGTCCACGCCAAACTTAACAAAGTCTGAAGGAAGAGAAAATATCCACGTCAAATTTCTCAATGGGAATTATCCAAAGAGAGACCTGAAGGAAATGGGTCCACGTCAAACTTAACAATGTTTGAAGGAAGAGAAAAATAATCTACGTCAAATTTCTTAATGGGAATTATCCAAAGAGAGGCCTTTGAAGGAAAGTGGTCCACGTCAAACTTCACAAAGTTTGAAGGAAGATAAAATATCCACGTCAAATTTCTTAACAAAAAAATTTGAAGGAAAGTGGTCCACGTCAAACTTTACAAAGTTTGAAGGAAGAGAAAATATCCACGTCAAAATTATCAATGAGAATTATCCAAAGAGAGACCTTTGATGGAAAGGGGTAAAATATCCACGTCAAACTTTGTTTGAAGGAAATGAAAGATGAAGATCCACGTCAAATTTCTTAACAAGACAAATTTGAAGGAAAGGGATCCACGTCAAACGTCACAATGTTTGAAGGAAGAGAAAATATCCACGTCAAATTTCTTAACAAGACAAATTTGAAGGAAAGGGGTCCACGTCAAACTTAACAACGTTTGAAGGAAGAGAAAATATCCACGTCAAATTTCTTAACAAGACAAATTTGAAGGAAAGGGGTCCACGTCAAACTTAACAACGTTTGAAGGAAGAGAAAGATATCCACATAAAATTTCTTAACAAGAAAAATTTGAAGGAAAAGGGTCCACGTCAAACTTAACAACGTTTGAAGGAAGAGAGAGATATCCACTTCTAAAAATGGATTTTTTTATGAAAGACAGAGTGACATACACGACTGCTTTGGTAGGTGCCAAGTGAGTTGGACTTTGACTTTTGGTGGTTGCCAATAGAAATTGGACTTTAAGGGTGCCAAACAAAATTGGACTTTGACCACAAGGTAAGATGACAAGACCTCGGGAAATACAAATGAGAACAAAGTAAACTTTGAGCTACGCTTAATATGAAATTTTGTATGATGTGAATGGCTAATGCTTGCAATGTAAATGCTAAGACCACTGGATAAGACTCTTTTGGAGAGGTGCGGCTGAAATAGTTGATTCCACAACACAATGAACTTTTGCCAACTATGCCCTTGAACGATGTCCTGAAAACAACTTCTATACACTTGTTAGAAGTATCAAGATGTTGATCCTGTTAGGAAGGAGTGATAAGCTTTGCTTGGGGATTGCTTGAAGTAGACTGCCTCATGTTGATTGATTATGGAATGGCTATTTTAATGGTCACTTGAAATTCTTGCCCCAACATGAGTCTTGGAAGAGAGTTTCTATGAATAACATGATCTTTGACTGTGATATGTCTCAGATAGGACCACTGATCAAGTTTCTCAACCGTTTAAATTTCCTTGATGATGAGTGTTTGCAAATAAAATATTCATTCAAAAATGTTAATTTTAATGCAATGCTCAAGCAAATTTTTGAAATCAAAATCATTATTGCAATGATATTGGTGTATAGAAAATGAATCATTGGTAAGAATGCAATGTTTATTCAGACACGCAAAGTGAAAGATAATGCAAAGTGAAAGATTATGCAAAAGGTATGATACCAAAGCAGATGATTGGAAAACCTCTTGGGGAGTCAGCTTATGCAACCTCGACGCGATATGCTTTCAAAACAAACCTAGCTTCAATTAGGTCTTTAAAGGGTTGTAACGTGGTCTGGTTCACGGTTTTCAAAACAAAGGATATAAGGCTCAAAATTTGATTTTTACCCAACCCATTCTCCCTGATAATCTCCAGTCCTACATTCAACTAATTCAACCTATGCATTCAGGTTTTGGGAGATTTGGAATTGCATTGATGAAGATGGCTCAAGAGCCAAAGGATCTTCAAATAGCAGTAACTGCTTCTTCATAACATTCAGTTGTCTTTACTTGAGGACTTTAGGTCAACTCATATATTTATTTGTCTTTGTTGAGGAATTTTATGACCTCTCTTGATTTGAATTGCATCTTTGACATTTTCAGTCCACTGGTATGCCTAAGTCGCCTTTTAACGGTTTTTACTTGGCGGCTTTTTACTTTTTCTTTATTTTTGGACAATGACTGCCATCAACTTCTTCGACATTTCTTTGATTTGTGCGAAGGAAAACTTGGGCTTGAAACCCTTATTCAAAGGTGTGAGGAATGATTCTCCTGAAATTGAATGAATATTCAAATTAATTGAGAACTACCCTGGCCCGGGTGAAGATTGCAGGTTTTTTTCGTGTAGAAAGAAACTCATACTTCAAGGATAAAATGGGTTAACAAGGAATTAACTTCCTTATATCTCAGGTGTTTGGGAGTTGAAACAATGCATGTATATCATCAGCAAGGTTTTATTTTGAAAGCATACCATTCGACACTTGGGTATTCCGTTTTCGTCATCCTCCCTCCAATCAACATATGAATAAGAGAAACAATGATATTTTTTTTTAATTTTGAAAAAGAAAAGTATGAATATGCACAAATATAAAAGTGAGTGAATTTATTCAAAATATACGATGCTCATTTCATTAATATTAGCATTAAATAAAAACAAGTCTTTAAGAAAATTCACACAATACGAGCAAGGAAATTAAAAACTGGAAAGAAACAAGGCCGAATGTCTAATCAACAGCAAGGATGAACTTTCTCGTCTAATCCACTGGCTTTAGGTAGTAACTTGTGATTCTCTGACCAAATATTCAGCCACTTTGTTTTGGCATGGGATCTCTGTCAACCTTGGGAGCCCCTCTCAGTGTGAATGTGAGCACATCTCCTCTGACCAAATCTTGAACTCGGGATTGGAGAGCATAACAATTTTCAATATCGTGACCGACAACTCCTTCATGGAATGGGCAATGAAGATCAGTCCTAAACCCAGCTGGAAGAGGATTTGGAGGATTCAGAGGTCTAGTGGTGATCAAACCCTTCTAGTACAAGAAAGGGTACACCTCAACATACTTCATAGGAATAGGGTAAATGGGAGCCCTAGGTCTGGGATTGCGAGTCTGATTATGACCAGCATTCCTTTGTGGAGGAACCTTATCTTCAGCTTTTGTCTCAACCTCCTTCCTTTTTTGAAACTTCACAGAGGACTTTCCAGAAGATTCAACAACATAGTTCAAAAAATGAGGATCTTCATAAACAGGTTGGGAAAAGATGCCCATTGGGGTAACATTGATTTGAGGTATGAATATCCTCTGAGACTGAGCTTCTCTAGCCAATAATGTTTGCATCATTTCCATGAGTACATTCATGTTTTCCTTCAACTCATCGAGGTCTTCTCTAACCCTTCTGTTATGTTGTTCTTGATTTTCCATTCTTCTCCTGATGTTGGCTTTAGTTCCGAACTTGTGCTTAGAAATCAGCTTAATAGATACTCAACAAATCTGAAGATGAGAACAAATGAAATGAGCTGATGAATGCAAGATTGAATGCAATGATTATGCAAATGAAATGCAAAGAGCTTCTACAATCCATAGGATCACTAGTAGAATGGAGTCAAACAACAGGTATCTCTGATCAAAGGCCCTCATATGTAGGTTTAAACGAGTAGGTTTCCAGAAGCATGGATAATTATCAAAAACATTATTTCATTGACGGAGATCCATAAAAAACAATAATATCTTTGAAACGATCGCTTATAGGTGAGGTTTTCGTATCGGCCTATGAAGAAGATTTTTCATATGCATTTACTACACAACCATCAACACCAGGTTTCTCATACATCATCGATCGAGGTTGAAAATATTACTGTCAAATAGTAATACGTTCAAGGGATCTAGCCTGATTGTGGTTTTCACATTAACCCATTGAGTCACAAAGATCTCGTAAGTTAACACTACTAACCACTATGGATTGGTTTGAAGGTCCCCAGAGTCAGCAACTCAACTTGAAAACATTGTCCTACGACGAAGATTCATCGCATTCCAATATCTCCAAGAGAATATACTCTGAGTGATGGTTTTCGTTTCGTCCTATGAGAAAGATTCCCCATAGTCCTCCACTACACAACCATCTTTTATTCCTAAGGTTTTTCTCAAGCTTTGGTAGTGAGCCTATCTCACACAACACCAATGATCAAAGAAACCCATCAAGGACAATAATAATAATTAACAATAGCAGTGTAAATAAGAAAGCAAATAAAGAAGAAAAATAAACAAAGTGATCACTCAAGCGAAAAAAAATCCTAAGTTAGGCTCGACTCTCTCTTATGTATAAAGCATATCCCCAACAGAGTCGCAAAGCTGCCGTACCTCAGAAATGACTATGATCCTCGCGCTGACCGCGAAACAAACGAAACAACAGAGTCGCCATCTAATTCTATTTATTTTAACTAGAGAACAGGAAGATATAGCTACAACCTAATAATGAAAGGATATGGTCTACGGAAGAAAATGTAAGTTCGGGAGTCCGTTACGCAAGGGGAAGATATTAGCACCCCTCACGTCCGTTGTACTCAACGAGAACCTCTTAGTTTATTTTGCGAATGAGCGATAAACTATGCTATTGTCTTATTAAGGGTAAGTCATACGGAAAATGGGTAGTTTTGTTCCTAGGGTGCTCTAAAAGGAGTAAGATCCGTGTGCCTACGTATTCCCTCGTGCAATGGGAAAGTCAGAGCCTCGTAGTTCGTGGTTTTACGCTTGGTCGATTTATTTTATTAGGTGTCAATTGCTTACACCCGAGAGAGATTCCTTGTGTCTAAACAATTAAAGAAAAGCATCGGAGATCCAACACTTGTCTTTTTTCACCTTTGTTTCAATAGTTATTAAGTATTTTAATTACCTAAGACCACTTGACGTTGGATCAAGGGTTTGGACCTAAGTAACATTTTGGTAAATGGGAAGGTCGATGCAAATGGAGTGTAAGAGTTAATTCGATTATGTGGAATCGGGTCCTAGTCCTAAGGAAGACGCCTAGTAAACGGAACCAAAACCTAAGGGAAGTGCGAGTGTGTGAGTGCAACCACTTGGCGTTGGACCAAGGGTTCGCGGAATAAGCGAAAATAAATAAATAAATGACATACATCGGAATCAGGAGAGGGGTACAAGTAAGTTACACGGGATCACACGAAATAAAAGGTTTCATTGTATTTTGCCCAAGAGGAAGCGTGTGTGAAGTGTCATAAACTATGTGAAGGCGTTGGACCTTGAAAATAAACCGAAAGCGTCAAAATGTAGCTCTTTAACTATCTTAGAATCGATTCAATGTTAGAATCATTCTACGAGAAGTCGAGCGTCACTTTATAATCAAACAATTATTTAAATGAAAGAAATAAATGCGATAAAAAATAAAATTAGTCTCATATTAATCTAAATGACGTCGATTTGTCGAAATCGAACATTTAGGTCGTTTGTTATATTATTGACCATAAAATAAAGTAAAGTAAACAAATAATGAAAATGAAATAATAGTCTCATATTTAGTTTAGATAACGTCGATTTATTCGAAATCAAATATCTAAACATTTATTCATCGGCCAAATAAAAATAAATCGGGACAATGGGAAATAATAAGGAAAATAAAAGAGTGGTCTCATATTTGTTTAGATAACGTCGATTTATTCGAAATCGAATATCTAAACGTTTATTCATTGGCCAAAAATAATAATAAATAGATAAATAAAAATGGATCTAAAAATAATTAGAAACCATAAAAATAATAGAAAAAAGGTCTCATATAAATTTTAGACAACGTCGATTTATTAATGAAATTGAATGTTAAAAATCGGATAATAATATCATAGACCATAAATAGGTGAATAAATCGAGAAATCGATAAATAATAGAAAAATGTAAAAAATGACCTCATATAGGTTTAGATAACGTCGACTAAATCGAATATCGATAAACCATAATTTATATCATTGGCCCTAATAAGAGAATAAATCAATATAGAAACATCATTAGTGACGAAAAATATGAATCAAGAAAATAATAACATATTTATCAAAATTTACAAAGGAAAAAATAAAAATAAAACATAAACAGAAGGAGGGTATCACCGGTAATATGGTGTGTCTGAGACCAGAAATAACATACGGGCTTTAAGAAGCACACAAAATAATAAGCAAAACAACCAAAGTAAGCCATGAGGAACAAAAAGAAAAAGAATAAAACAAAGTTTATAAGCAAGAAAATGAGATAAGAAATGTTCAGTACCAAAAGGAACTCACGGTCAGAAATAAAAAGAACCTCCCCTGCTCTCCTTCCTCCTTTTAAAATCGATTACACAAAAAACAAAAAGAAAACCACCCTTAAAAACTCGGCGGAGGCGCTCAAATAGGTCTCATTTTAGTTGTTTGGCTTCTCACGGTGGCGGTTTCAGTTTCACGGCCTTCACTCTCTCTGAAACTCGCGGTGGTGGTGAGCAGCGGTTTACGGTTCGCGGTTTCGAGTTTTTTATTGGATGTGCGATCTCAAATTTGGTTTAGGTTTCAGTTTTTTTAGATTTGTACTCGAATCTCATTCATCTCTATTATGTTTGTGCATTTGGTTTGTGTTGGTGAATTTGATTATGGAGGAAAGGGATTCGATGTGTTTGTTGGTGGTGGTGGTGATGTTTGAGAAGAATGGTGAGGTATTTGGTTGAAGATGATGGTGAAGGGTGTTTCTATTTATTGAAGAAGGTATGGATTTTGGAATTCTGCAGGTATTGTTTTTATGCAAGCAGAAGTTTTGTTTTTTGATCAATGAAGAATGAGTTGTTTATATAGTGATTTGAATTTGGGTTTTGAGTGAAATATGTGTCGATTTGGAAGGAATTTCAGAGGCATATTCCTTTGATACGTGCGAGTGAGGCCTATCAATCCTGAATACCATTAGAATGGATTTATGTGGTTTATGGGGACCTCAAGGATTGTGATAGGCTAAAATTTTGTTGTAGTGGGATGGTTTTCTTTCTAGAAGAATGTGGTCCCTGATGAAAATTTTGTCACGTGAGAATGGAGATGTCATTGAAATACTTTACTGTTGTAAATTTGGTTTTTTTCACTTCCTTGAATTCAATTAATTTTGGCTCAAAATACATGTTTTCTGTATTGGTGACTTGATGAAGAATTTTTTTCCCGTATTGCCCTGCACATTGTACTAATGCCTTACTTCATTTGTTTTTATGTATATTAATGGCTTGAGGTATTTCATTGGAATGAAGATGAGGAGTGAAGATGTCAATGAAGAACGGGCCTGATGGTTAGAAGTTAGAAGCAACTTGCGTGACAAGAACTTGGAAAGGCTTGAAAAGCTGATGGTGATGCTACCACGACCTGGCTCACGAAATATTTCTCTTTTTTTTCTCTCTTGTTTTTGTTTTGTTTTGTACTAGGCCATCTGTACCATGTGTATACATAATGTTCAATATATAATAAGAATTCCTTTTAGAAATCATGTACTAAATGTAATAAACAAAGTTCACATGTAATGCATATTTGAATTTATGTACTAAACAAAATTTTAATCAATGTTCCCAATCAGATCAACCTAATTAGAGATGTCTTGCCCAATTTAAAGCATGAGCTCAAATTGATCAAATTTGTGAATCAACTTTATAATTTAAACCTCTAATCAAGATCCCTCCTTTAAAAACCTCGTGCATATTAACAAATGTAAACAAAAGACTATGCCTAAAGTAATGTGATCTAAAACTTAATTTTAAGTTCTCATCACTTATTTTCTAAATGGAAGTTTATGAGATTTCATGATCAAATGAAATGGTCATGATAAAAGCTCAAGTGAGATTCTATAAAGAAAAGATGATATGGCCTATAAAATTAGACCAAAGATTAGATGTATGCAGATAAATGCAATGGTTATATAAATATGCTTCGAAACATGAAAGTAGGACAAATTTGGGGTATGACACTAACGCAGTCGAAGGATATTTATTTATCAGATATGTTGTTGTCGAAACAGCCTCAACCTAAAACACCTTCTTCAATCCAGCACTAACCAACATGCATCTAACCCTTTTGAGGATTGTTCGATTGAATCTCTCAGCTAGACCATTTTGGTGTGGAGTACCTGCTACAATCTTATGCCTTGCAATCCCATACTCGAAACAATAATTGTCGAAAGCTTCATTGCAGAATTTAAGCCTATTATCAGTTCTCAACCTCTTGACCTTTTTTCCAATTTGAGTTTCGACCAAAACCTTTCAACTCTTGAAATTCTCAAAAGTTTCATCCTTAATCTTCTGACCGAATACCCATAACTTTTTGGAATAATCATAAACTATGGATAGAAAATACCTTGCACCTGAATGTGAAGGATTCCTTGCAGGCCCCCAAAGATCAGCATGGATGTAATCAAGGGATCCATGTGTTCTTTGTTTACCTTTGTTAAACTCCACCCTACAGGATTTACCAAATACACAAGGTTCACAAAACTCCAACTTCTCGACTTTGTCACCACCTAACAGGTTCTGTTTCCCCAGTTCGACCAGACCTCTCTCGCTGACATGACCCAATATCATGTGCCATAATTTTGTCTTCGACAACAGTTTCGTGGATGTAACATTTGCTGAACCACTTACAACTTCAGCCTTAAGGGTATGAAGCCTTGTTTCTTCACGCCTCTCAAGACTTCCTTTGACCCCTTCATGACTCTTATGATACTTTTCTCTCATTGAAAAACATATCCCTTCTTGTCGAGAATAACAAGATTACAAGTATACAAGAATAACAAATAAACTCTCTCACTTTTGAATTAGGGTTTTATATTCCTATTTTTTCTTATTCAAAAGATGAGAGACTAGTATGTTATTTATAAGAAAACTAACATACTAACCTAATGGACTTTTTTAACAATTACTCATTACAAGCTAACTTAGGGTACAAGTTAACTTAAACAATTGGATCCATAATACAAGGTCCAATTTGACAACAACATGTGAGCAGACTTCGACGGTATGCTAAACTTATAATTCGTTCCAATATCTCATAATATATATAGTTGGATAAAAATTATACTAAAGAAGTAACCAAAATTATATATATATATATATATATATATATATATATATATATATATATATATATATATATATATAATTTTGGTTACTTCTTTAGTATAATTTTTTATCCAAAAATTATTCTAAAGTAACAATATAAATAATAAATTTTTATATTCAAATTTATTGTTCAAATCAAGATATATATATATATATATATATATATATATATATATATATATATATATATATATATATATATATATATATATATATATATATATATATATATATATATATATATATATATATATATATATGGGCGGATCTACAACAAGGCATGATGTGGCTATAGCCACACCAGATTTTCCAAATTTTTTTTATATTAATACTAAATATTATTATTATTATTATTATTATTAATTAAAGAAAAATAACACACAACATCAAACTAAACTCTACCAATATTCTCTCTCTTTCAATATCATTTGTTTTACTTTTCTCTCTCTCTCTCTCTCTCTCTCTCTCTCTCTCTCTCAGTAACATTCTTCCTTTCTCTTATTCTCAAATCAAACCCCACCGTTGTTCATTTTTTACTCTAATTTTTTCAATTTTCTTGATTGTATTTATTTGTGGGTGATTGAAAATCAAAGGTAAAGTGAGTATTTTAAATTTCCCTTAATATTTTCTCTATTTTGAGTTAAAGCCCAAAACCCCAATTTATCAAGTATTTAATTTTTCTTATTTTCTAATAGATTATTTTATTTCTAATAAATTGGTTTCATTGTTCTCTTTATAGGATGAATAAATTTTTTCCGGTACTTTCTAGAGACAAAGCTTCTTCTTCAACTAATTTAGAAGCATCGGAAACTCAACATCAAAATGAGAGTATCAAAGTTGTTGATTATGAATTGTTGGAACAGATCCAGGAATTAGGCCTCCGATTTCAAGCTATCATCCTGACATCCAAAATGAGGTACGAAAAACTTATTTAAAAATAGGTCGTCATCAACCTCCTCACAATTTTGTTTACCCTTGGTCTGTTCAAGGTAAATAAAAACGTCGATTTTGCAAAAATTGGTTTGATTTGTATGATTGGATTGATTATAGTGAATCTAAGGACCTAGCATATTGTCTGCCATGTTTTTTGTTTAAAAATGTCTCTAAGTATGGGGGATCACTTTGTGGGAGTTGGTTTTGGTGATTGGAAGAATGCTCAAAGATTGGCTAATCATGCTACTTCTTCCAATAGTCATGTTGATTGTGTGCATATGGGTTATGCTCTCATGAACCCAAACCAAAGTATTAAGGTCGCGTTTGTTAATCAAACTAAGCAAATGAATGCCGAATATCGTGTTCGTGTAAACACATCCCTTATATGTGATATTGTGGATGATGTGTTTTGTGTTTTGATTGATGAATCTGGTTATGTTGCTGGTAAAGAACAAATGGCTATTGTTATTCGCTATGTTAATAATGAAGGTTTGGTTAAAGAAAGGTTTCTTGGCATTGTACGTGTTAAAGAAACAAGTGCTAAGTCACTTATGGAGGCACTTGAGAAGTTGTTGTCTATTAATGGCTTGAGTATATCTAGCATTAGGGGACAATGGTATGACGGAGCTAGCAATATGAGAGGTAAGTTTGG
This sequence comes from Lathyrus aphaca, assembly GCA_963966055.1. NCBI lineage: Eukaryota > Viridiplantae > Streptophyta > Magnoliopsida > Fabales > Fabaceae > Lathyrus > Lathyrus aphaca. The sequence goes on along the minus strand of OZ014521.1, from coordinate 137,660,803 downwards.
TGGTTTGAGAACTTTAATCCAAAATGAGAATCCATGTGCTTATTATGTGCATTGTTTCGCTCATCAACTTCAATTGGCACTTGTTGCATGTGCTAAGACTCACAAAGATGTTAGTGATTTTTTTCGGTAAGGTCAATATGCTTGTTAATTTCATACGTTCTTCTAACAAGAGACAAGAATTGCTTCGGGACAAACAAATAACTCAGTTTGCTAAATTGATTGAAGAGGGCCAAATAGAGTCTGGTAGTGGATTAAATCAAGAATCATCTATTGCTAGAGCGGGTGACACTCGTTGGGGTTCCCACTTTAGGACTCTCACTAGTTTGATGACTTTATATGGTGCCATTATTTGGGTACTTGAAGAAGTTGGGAATGATACTTCATTTGAAAAATATGGTGAAACTATGCTTTTGTTAGATGTACTTCAATCCTTTGATTTTATTTTCATGTTATATATGATGGTTGAAATTTTAGGATTTACAAATTATTTGAGTGTAGCGTTACAAAAGCGTGATCACGATCTTTTGAATGCTTTGTCACTTGTCAATGCTACCAAACAAGAATTACAAGAAATGAGGAATGATGGATGGGAAGAACTTATATCTAAGGTTATTGACATTTGCAATAAGCATGATATTGATGTGTCTGATATGGATGCACCGTATGTGCAAGGGAAGAAACTTAGGCGACATGCTACAACTTCTAGTGTTTCTAATTTGCATCATTATAAGCATGATTGTTTGTTTAGTGTTTTAGATTTGCAGTTGCACGAACTCAATGCTAGGTTTGATGAAGAGAATATTGGACTTTTAGAATGTGTTTCAAGTTTGAGTCCTTCATCGTCATTTGCAGCTTTTTATGTGAAAAAATTATTAAGGATGGTTAAACTTTATCCAAATGATTTTGTAGACGTGCCAGAAGTGGTGTTGCGACATCAACTTCAGAATTATGTTAGAAATGTTCGATGTGACCCAAAATTTGCAAATTTAAAAGGACTTTCAGATCTTTGTGCAAAACTTGTGGAAACAAATAAGTGCAACACATTTGATATGGTTTATATGCTTCTGAAATTGGCTTTAGTCTTACCGGTAGCAACTGCAAACGTGAAACATGTTTTTTCAGCTATGAAGTTTGTGAAGAGTCAACTATGTAACAAAATGAGTGATCAGTGGTTAAATGATCGTCTTATAATTTTTATAGAAAGAGATGTTCTTGGAACAATTAACAATGATGTTATTTTAGCTCATTTTCAAGAAATGAATGATTGACGATTTTCATTGTAATGTATTACATTAAACAATATTATTTATCATTTTTAATATGATTTAGTATATAATTTCTTTTATGTTTAGTCACACTAAAATATAATGTCTGGATCCGCCCATATATATATATATATATATATATATATATATATATATATATATATATATATATATATATATATATATATATATATATATATATATATATATATATATATATATATATATATATATATATATAATACATATTTTTAGCTTCAAATAACTTTAAACTTAAACCATTTACTTTAAATTAACATTTTTCACTACATAATCGAGCACATTTTAAAATAACTTGTGTCTAATAGTTCGAGTTGAGAGTTCAAAACAAAAAAGAAATCCAATTAACAACAATATATAACCAAAGTAAACTATTTAAAAGTACATTTCCATACCCAACAACAATAGATCACTCTTCAACCTTTTCCTACTCCTAATTATGTTGCAACTTGCATTCTTTTTACACAAATTTGTAAAGTGTTCTTTGATACAAAATGATCAAAATTCAATGATGAGACCGACTCCCAACATTATTGTACTGCCTTCACACACCACACCACACCACTATCACTTCCTATGCTTTATTATCCAAGATTCTTAAATGATTAAAATTTGCAGGCACTTTTACAACTAAATCATGAAGTGGGTCTCAAAAAGAGGGAAAAAAGAAAAGGAAGAAAAAGACTCTTGAAATTTATTGGGAAAGGAGTGAGTGGGGTGGGGTTCCTTATACCTACTAAAAAGAAAATATGTATAATTCTTGTGCCATTGGATAACTAGGGTTGATAAATATTACAAGAAAAAATAATCCCCTAAACTTGAACTAGTGGTGGAGATTTTGGTCTTGAGAGATTGTACTTCTTAAGGTTTCAGATTCAAATCTTATTGATTATAATTAATGAGATTGATCATTTTGAATTGATGGGGATTGATCTATTATTTAAAATAAATAAATTACAAGAACTTAGTCAACAATTTTTTGATCACGTTATCAATTTCTTTTATTAAGCTTTGACTTATGGAAACTTTAAGCAACAGTTTTACATTTTTTTTCCATAAGTCATATTAAACAGCATTTTATGTTTATAAGTGGTGTCCTATAGTATTGAATATTTAGACAACATATTTTGGGAAAAATGTTTTTATGTATCTATATTGTAATCATGCCTTTTATTTTTAAAATGAAACTGTTAATGTAATGTGTGTATTTTTTTTTTTTTTGCAATCACATAAAAAATTTGGCACATAAAAAATCTAACTTAGATATGGTGGGGCTTCAATCCTAATTTGTGTGATTCAAATTTGTGTGAAAGGGTAGTTTCGTAAGGGATATATTTGCTTAACCTAATTTTCTTTTCTTTTTTTGTTAATTTTTTATTGGTTAGGTTCTTGTCCCTTTTTTTTTCAATGTATTTTTCTTTCATTGCAATATTTTGTTAACTTAAAAAAAGAGCACGGGAAAAAAATGTAGGTGTGTCTTCATTTAGTCTTATTAATGAGAGATTTTCATTATGGTCTTTAAATATATTGAAATTGCAAAAATATCTATGAATGTGTATGTTATGAATCTGTGGATCAAAATAACCTTGAGCCAATAACTAATGTAACCCTAAAAAAATAATAACTAGACTTATGGACTACACTATACACCTATACACATGGAGCCAGCTAGTTCATGGTGAGTATGTGATTGTAGTGATGGGTGTAATTAGTGAGGATCCATTAGGCCTAGGGACAACAACTCTTCATTTTGAGTTTTACACATGCTCCAACTTAAGAGAATTATATCTACCACCTTCACAATTAAGCCTCACAACCCTCCTCAATTTGTAGATCAAAGTATTCTTGATTTTTTTCTAACATTTTAAATTTGCAGTTCAGAAGCGGAATTTTCAAATTTTACGAGTGATATTAGAAATTTTATTACTACTATCGGAAATTTCTAAAATAAGTTTTAACCGTAATTTATATTATTTCTGGAAATTTGTACCGAAAATTTTAACATTTCTGGTGTTTTTACCTGAAATTTAATAATTTCAGATAATTTTTACTGGAAATTTTAAAATTTTTGGTACACACCTCAATATTTTTACCGAAAATTTTAAAATTTCCGGTAGTTTGAAAAAATTAGTTTTGTACTGAAAATTTTGAAATTTTCGATATTTTTAAAAATCTAGTTTTGTACTGGAAATTTTGAAATTTCGGGTAGTTATAAAATTTAGTTTTATACTGGAAATTTCAAAATTCTCGGTAGTTGTTTCTATTATTATTTTTCTAATATTTATTTTTTTCTTCTTTTTGTAGTGAAATCAAGAGGCAAAGATGATACTATCGTAGGGAGAGATGCGAATCGAGCATTAGAGTAGGGTAGGGTTGTCCGGAGTGCTGATGTTGAGTATTCCCAACTACGAGCAGGACAAGTAGTCCCTACCGATTCACATCGGAAGTGGATGGCAGAGCGGGGTCAGTTCTATGCATCTCGTGCCACTCAGCGCCGTGGAGATCGATCATCAGTGCAAGATACAAATGATGTATTGGCAGACGTTCCTATAGTTGATCCCGTCGGTGAGCCGGTGGTAAAGCCGGTGGTTGAGCTGATGGTTGCTCAGGTAGTTGAGTCTGTGGTTGTTCAAGACGTTGTCGAGGAGGTTACTCAGGAGGTTGTTGAAGAGGTATAACCAAATGATGCAGTTGGTGAGTCAGGCCCATCGGTCATAGTTGACATGAAGGTTACGTCTCCTTCGACTGAGCCGTCTATGCACACAGATGGAGGATTCCCAAGAGGACTCATCGACCGGTCTATGCTTATAAAGTATGATGAGCATGCGACCTTACGATTATGGCATGGCGAGGTATATGTCTTTTACGTTTAATTTTGATTTTTGTTTATGTTTAATTAAGTATAAACTAATTTGTTTATATTTTGTTGTCATAGGAGCGAACCATACTAAAGGTCACATCTCATGGGTCGAAGATGTATGACTTCCCGAAGATTCTGATGCCTGAACAGGTCAGTCGGATTATACGGGACTTACAGTTGCTTAATTTCACCCCACTACTCATTCACCATGTGGGACGTTCCATTGCTTAATGCCTTTATTGAGAGATGGCACAAGGAGACATCATCATTTCATCTTCCGTTCTGGGAGATGACTCTCACTTTTGATGATGTTGTTGCCTTGTTCCATCTCCCTATAGGTGGCAGATTATGGATGACTTCGATTCTTAGTGTAACCACCGCTTGTCAGGTTGTGTCACATGATTTGTGTTTGACTAAGGTGGTGGTGCTGAAGGAGTCCGGGAAGACTAGGGGTGCGTACCTTCATATGCATTGGCGTCGAAAGAAGTATGATCAAGTAGTAGTTGCAGGGAGGTTTGAGGCTGCCGCTAGGGCGTATATGCTACATATAGTAACATGCACTCCCTTTGCAGATAAGTTTGGTGTTTATGTTAATGTCTGATACTTGTGCCTTTTTAGTAGTCTCGAGGACACCAGTTGGCTTAGGGGTGTGGTGCGTTAACCTAGTTATATACAACCCTTAGAGTGGTGACGATCTTTGAGACCAGACAACTTGTTGGGTATTTGAGTCTGTTACAAGTATACTTGACAATGGTTTTATAAGTTATTGCTTTCATATTTATTTCTTACGAACATCATTTCTAAATTATTATTTGTTGTGTGTATGTTATGATTTCAGTGTTGGATATACGAGCATTTCCCTACCATCTGTGATAGGAGGGTGCAACATTGTGAGGTGGGGGGCCCACATGCGAAGATGTGGAAGGAGATGCAGGCACATCTTGGTGGTGTAGCTGAGTATATGAGGAGGCTTGACGCACTAACTGTAGATGATGTCATCTGGACACCATATGCTGCTCATAATGTCCATTGTGAGTTCGAGGAGTCCTCATTGTATTTAGTTTATATGTGGTGTGAGAGGTGTTTGCGACAATATTGACACCAACATCTCATTCGGGACATTTCAACATCTCCATTATGTCGTCAATGAATCTTGACAGCTTCGCATCTAACTCGATCAACCCATTTGTTATCTTACGATGAAATGATCTCCACATTTCCTTCATATCATCGTCGGTCTTCAACTCAATAAGGTTGTATTTCACCCTCCCGTTTGTATCGACCCACACTTCATGAAACTCAATCTTTCTCACCTTTCTATTGTCACCATCAGGCAACATTTCATTCAACTTTGATGTTAGGTCAATAAAAAAGGTGGTGCCATCGAGAAGCTTGAACTCTACAGGAGGAAAAACTCTGTTGAAGTAAACTTTTGCCTTAATCAAAAATTGAGGAAGAGACATTTTTTGAGATGTGTTTATCAACAAGAGGTGACCCTATTTATACAACTATGAATCTATTCAGGACCACACAAAATGCCGGTGCAAACACAACTGTACAATACTGTCAGCAAAATCCCGAACATCCAAAAAACCCTAAAAATGCAACTACCGCAAATTTCACCCTAAGTGAGATTTCGGGTATCCGCACAAAAATTTCATATTTCCGGAACATTTTGTACTTTACCGAAAATTTAAATTTCCGATATACCGAAAATTTCAAATGAACTATCGGAAATTTTACTCTATATCAAAATTTTTGATATAACTATCGAAAATTTGATGTGTTTTTCTTCTAAAAGCAGTTTTGACATTATAAAATATTAGAGGATATCTGGTTTAATTTTAGAGGTGGCATATAGAATTCTCCTCCAACTTTCTCACTTATAAAAAGGATAGCCGCTTTGAGCATTGAGTGGTGAAATTAAGGAGCATTTATTTGAAGCTCTTTAGCCCTGTTCTTTATGCCTTCACATTTGGGTGACTCATTATGTGGCACAGATAGTAACTCTTCATCTATACTACTATAGTGTTTTATTTCATAGTTATTCCTTTTGTATTTTCCTTAATAATTGTTTTGTTCAAATCATATTTCTTTAATTTCCAATACACACTGACATTTATTTGATTGGATTTATTTAGATGTGAATGGGTTGACACACTTTTTATGGAGTTATAACTCAATCAATCTAATAATTGAACCTTGAGTGGTACGTAGTATTATATTGACGATTTTGTATACAAAATTCTAAAGAATTTATGCAATTGTAAGTACGTTTTGCCTAGTTTTAAATGTCTTAAGTATTAAAGGGTGCTCATACACAAACTGGTCTAAATAAAATCACAAATATATTCACACACAAAAAATATTGAATGTATTACGCATCATTTTGTAAATCACAAATATATTCACACACACAAAATATTGAACGTATTACATATCATTTTGTAAATATCGCTGGAGTCTCGTAAATTATTTTTATTAACTTTAAATTCAAATTGAATCCAAATATATAAGGTGCAAAAATTCATTTCATCTGATATAAGAGGTATAAACAATTCTTCATGCGAAATGGAAACTATATTTTCTAAACTCCACTTTTTACTATATTCATCTTGATTATTTTATCATCAACATGATCTTTACCGTTACAATTTCAAAAGCATGGTAAATTTGCAACAAATTTCAAAAGCATGGAAAAGAATATCTGATCAGGAAACGAAGATTATATCGTACCAAAGTTCTTAGATATCCATGAAGCAAACGGAACTCCAAACACATAATTATTAGTAGTTACAACCCTGAATCATGTTATACGCCGCTACGACGTAAAATGTTAGATATTTTGATCTTACTCTACGACATCATATTATGACCACTCAGACCCACAACACTGTTATACTTGGCGTTGGGTTAAGAAATGAATATCTAAATGAAAGAAGACGTTAGAGGAACAAGAAGGTCCTAAGAATCACAAATACAGACCTACCATTGATTATTGAAATATCTCACACTAACAAAATTCCTTACGAGATGCCTCGTAGTCAATATATTCATGGGGATAACTTTTGATCAAATTCAATCAAACTACCACATCTCCATAGACCGAAATCAGGTGTACACGATATTAGAGATCCTTTAGTATTTTGTAACTTTATAGCCCATTCTAGAGAATGACTAAATCACACTCTCAACAAGGAAGAATATGTGGGGGAAAGCGCCCAAGCCCTCCACTAACGTCAAAATGAAGTATCATCGAAGACACCTCCGGTCGACACTACTTAAAGCTCAATTCCGCCAATCCACGGGAAGAAAATATTATGAAATAGAAACTAGGCTCGATTCATGTGGACTAAGGGTGGATGCAGTGAAAAATTCCTCAAGAAATTTTACCTTCATTTGAAAATTCTCTCAACGGGAGCAAAATCCAGTCATACATCAAAGAGTAAACTCTTACACCTCCTGTAAGCATAATGTCAAGTATATTTCGGAATACCATAGAGATTGACTTCTACATTAAGATAAAGGGAAGAAAACATATAGCACGTCCAATTGTTAGAAGGGGATATACCTAGAGACAGTCGGATGCCTAGGTCATCACCAAACAATGTGTTTGAAGGCACCGACCGTCCTATCTAGTCCCTCGGTAAAGGTTGGTAAGCTAGTCCCTAGAGGACGAGCAGCTCCCTGGAGGGAAGAAAGAAAATTTCAATTGGCGGTACAGTCAGCCGAGAAATAACCAAAGAAGAAAGGAGCATTGTATACTTACGATTCCCTTTACAAGTTAAGTACTTTGGAAAGATTATTTGCATAAATAATCTATTAATTATGAGGTATTGCAACCTCAAAGAGTGTTGTAATTCCATGCAAGATGGCTAAGCCACTCTTTTAAAGCAAACTTCATATTTAAGGATCACTCTTTTCAACATATATGACGCACCCTATCTTAATAACTAAACACTCCAAGAACATAGGTAGTGGAGTCCGAAGACGTCCACCCTAAATTAGGTCAACCCTAGGGACAGGGACAAGAACCTTACCTTTGTATGGGATGATTCTTAGCAACCTTACCTTATAAATACCTGAATGAATTTCTTATCTATCACTTCCTTTACTAAACTTATCGGTTTATGTAACACTTCAAAGTTGATTCTGATTTATTTGATGTGTTTCTTGTGAATTTTGATGATTTATGATGTTATTAGATGTTTTGTGGAGTTATGAGGGTGACTTAATAATTTAATAATATTAGGATATTAAGTATAATGGGTTTAGTTAATTATTTAAGATTAAATAAAATAAAATAAGAGGAATTAGAGGATAAGGGGAATGTGGTCTTTTGAAGGAGGATTAGTGAGGGTATTATGGGGAAAGTCTATTGAGGTCTTAGAGGGAAAGAGTGACTAAATAATAAAGTTGGTTTGTGTACGATCAATTGGAAGATCACACTTTTGGGAGAAAGGAGAAAATCTCTGAAGAGGAAAAGCTAGGACTTGAAGGTTGGGGAGATTTTACGAGAAGATTATTGAAAGGATTACGGAACCTAATGTATGGGGAGTATTTTCTGTTCGGTATTGTAATGTGGGAATATAATTGGGGGTTTTGAGGTATAGTTTTAGGGTATAGGGTTTTGATTGATGATTTGTGTTATGATGATGATTTTGTGATGATTTTGATGAATACAATGATGTTAGATGATGTATATGATGTTATTTTGAGTAATTTTGAGTATGATTATGATTGTCGTTGATGCTATTAATGAAATACTGAGTTTTGTCGTAGAAAGACAGTCTTGAATCACATATTTTTCTAGAGAAATCGTGAAGCTCTCTTAGCGAGATACAACTCGCTTAGCGAGCAAGTAAAAACTTTGAAAACCAAAAACCTGAGAGCTAGTCGCTTAGCGAGCAAGGCATCTCACTTAGCGAGACCTGGAAAGTTAGAAAAATGATTTTTTTAATTCAGAAAAATGTTTTCTCGATGTGGGTTATGTCGTAAGTTGCTATAATGTTGTAGAGTTGTTGTATGATGTGTTTTTAGAGGTTATATGAGTAAGATTAGTGATTAAATGATGTATGATGACTTAAATGATTACTTGGAGTTATGAAGTATGATTACATGATGTAGAGGTATGGTGTTTGATGAGTATGTAATATGATGTATAATGAGTATGTAATATGATAGTTGAATGAGTATGTAACATGATGACTAACAATGAATGCGGATGCAATGTTTATGATGTTTTGAGGATGATATGTGTATAATGCGTTTTGCATTCATGGCATGATTTTCTGAGGGGACTTTTGGTCCATTGGTAGCTTCAATCCCATTGTGCAGATTGAAGTGATTTTTTGTTATGATGTGCTCCCTTAGTGGAGGGTTAATGGCCCAGTGTTCATCCATGAGGATGTTTCGGTACCACATGCATAATAAGAGGTTGCATTTCGTTCTAAATCACATAACATGATTTCCATTAAGTTTGTATATTGATGTGTTGTACTCGATGTCGTGTATGAATGAGTTGTTGATGATACCTTTTATTGTTGTTGCTTATGTTTTTTAAATTATCATTTCTATATTACTATTATGCCATCCTGCAGATAATCAAGGTTAGCTCGGTGCGCGCTTTAGCTCGGAGTTAGTGAGTTGTATTGTTAGTTAGGAGCGAAGTCCAGCTCTGTGTTCAGTAACATCGGGATGGGTTTCGCTGGATTTGTTTTGTTTATTTGAATTAAGATGTTATTTCTTTTGATTACGTTTGGTTTAAACGATGATTGGATTAAATTAGGAAGTTTTATTCTATTAAAGATGAAAAATGATGTTTTGTTTTCCACTGCGTAATTGTTGAAAAGAGTTTTGAATTGTTTATGATTTTATAACCCGTGTTACGGGACATGACTCACTATGATTGTTTATGATGTTTGAGTTATGGAGAATGTGATACCCTTTCACGAGTTTTACTCTGATTTTGACTAAATTGTATTATAATTGTAATGGGGTAGAAAGGGTGTTACATTAGTGGTATCAGAGCAAATCGGTCTGTTGGTCGTGTCATGTCGTTGTCAGTCGTGTTAATTATTGTGTTTGAGTGTTTTGAGGTTGAGTTGTTTTATGATGTTGTTGGGGATTTGTAGAATAGCTTCGAATCGTGCTCTTGCGGATGCGGTAGCTGCATTTGCTCAGGCTACGACACAAAACAATGTTCGTGACGAATTTCATGCCTTGGGGGTATTTCAGAGGAATAATCCGCCTAAGTTTTAGGGTACTCATGAATTGGAGAATGCGCATAAGTGGATTAAGGCTATTGAGAATATTTTCATAACTATGGCGTGCTCCGATGCTCAGGAGGTGCAGTTTTGCACCCATATGCTGGATTAAGAGGCTGAGGATTTGTGGGATAATACCCGTTAGATATTGGAAGGAGTTGGGGCCGCAATAACTTGGAATGTGTTCAAGAGGGAATTTCTGAGTAAGTACTTTACCGATGACGCTCGTGGCAAGAAAGAGGTTGAGTTCCTAGAGCTGAAGCAGGGGAACATGACGGTGGAAGAGTATGCTTCCAAGTTTGAGAGGTTAGTGAAGTTCTGTCGTCACTACAACTGTGATGACGTGGAGTTATCCAAGTGTTTGAAGTTTGAGAATGGGCTGAGACCAGAAATTAAGCAAGCGATTGGGTGTCAGCAGATCCGCATGTATGTTTAGCTTATGGATAAGAGTAAGATCTATGTTGAGGATAGTCGAGCTCGATCTGCTCACTATAAGTAGGTGAGTGAGAAGAAAGACAAGGGTCAATTTCGAGGGAAGCCTTATGCGACTCTAAATGACAAAGGGAAGCCGAAGGTTACTGATGGGAAGAAGCCAAGTGGGGGAGCGAGTTATACTCCTCTCAAGTGCTATAAGTCTGGTGAAGCGGGTTACAAATATGACGTGTGCACTGCTACAATGATTATATGATACAAATGTGGTAATAGGGGTCATATGAAGGATGAGTGTCCAAATGCAGGACCAACTTGTTTCAATTGCGGCGAAGAGGGACATATCAGTACTCAGTGACATAAACCGAAGAAGGTTGCTACTGCTGCTCAGACTACTTATAGAGTGTTCTCTTTGAGTGGCTCAGATTCTCAGAAGAAAGATAACTTGATTAGAGGTACTTGTTTTATTAACTATGTTGAGTTGGTTGCTATAATTGATAATGGTGCTTGTCACTCCCTGGATTTCCATCCTGGTACAAACGCGAAAGTGACGCGGAAAGAGGTAGAGTCGCCAGCCAGGCATTTTTATCCCGAAGAGACGGGAACGGTAATGTTGCACAAACCAGAAGAAATAAGAGGAAGGACAAAGGTCCTGCGAACCAAAGAGATTGGGTTCGGGAGTCGGTTACGACTTGGGAAGGTATTAGCACCCCAGATCTTCCGCCGTACGCGATGGGATCCCCGCTTGCAAAGAAACTGTTTCAAAGGGTGAAGAAATGAAAGTTGCTGCAAAGAAAAGGAGATGAACTGGATAAGAAAAGAAAAGAAAGGGGGAAAATGTAAGGAAAATAAAAGATTATGCTCGAACGGGCCCTACCCCGCTGCCTACGTACCTCACTGGACATGAGGATCAGAGTCGTCGTAGTTCCCCTAACTAGGGGTGGAAAAGATTGCTTATGAATTAAGGCTTGAACTGCCTATGTCAATGCTCAGGTGTTGCAGGCTTGGATGACGAGTGCGTTACCGTCTTGCAAAATGAGAAGAAGGAGCAAGTTCACGGACTGAGCGAAGGAGATGAGAAAAGAAGTCCCGAAGGAGAGATGATTATTGTTTGTTTGTGTGTTTTATGAGTTTTTTATTTGGTGTGGCACAAGAGAATGAACTCAAACTCTTTTCCATGGAATGTGTACTTGCTACTACATTCCAAAATGGAATAATAGAACAAGCACACCAAGTAAGGAGAATTTATCCAAGACTTGTTTCCAAGGGCAAGGGCCTAAATTCACTGACTTGTTGAATTTATTAGGTGTTTTAGTGATTAAAAATGAAGAAGTATTTTTTTAGGGTTTTTCTTTGATGAAGATGACTTCATGATACGACTTGTGTATCATACTAGACAAATGCACTATTCCAAGATGGAATGAATACATATGCCCCATGGAATAAGGCTATTACACAAGAAGTCACTTCTTTCTTTATTAATGTTTTTTTTAGGTTTTTTGCTTTGAGATGAGAAGAGAAAGAGAACCAAGGGAGCAAAAGGCAAAAGTCTAATGGGGAAAGACTAAACCTAAAGTTATCATGCAAAAGTGGTCCTAAGGTTAGTGAGGTTTCAACTATCCTAAGAGAAAAGAAGAACCAAAGAGGAGCAAAAGAGAGGAGAAGAAATCTAGCAAGCAACTTACTCCACTAAAGGAGACAAGTTGCTCCTAAAGGGGGAAAAATAGAGTTGCATCACATGATGGCATAAGGCACATCAAACCACAAAGTAGAAAGCAACTTAAAAAGAAAAGATGAAGAGTTGAAATGTGGATAAACATCCACACTTCTTTTACCATAAGCCCCTGCAATGTTAGCAAAAAATCCAACATTTGTTCATCAACACAATCATGGAATTAGCATGCTCAAAGTTCAAATCAACAAAGGTCAAACAAACATGCCAAACTTTACACATACAAGTATTTACGTGTCGAGAACATGAAAGCATACATCAACCAGCGAGCAAATCACCCTAAACTAGCATATTCAATGATCATACAATGATCCATGGCAATTAACACAAGTAAGGGGATCAAACAAGCTCAAAACAGCTCAAAAAAAGCATTATGCATCAGTGTTAACCGGTTAAACAAAGCGTTAACCGGTTAACCAGTTCAAACCTGCAGAAAATTACGCAGAAAAAGGGTGCGTTAACCGGTTAACCAAAGTGTTAACCGATTAACACTGTCAAAACAACAACAAATCATGCATGAAAATAAGATCAAATCCAGCTTATCCAAATAATTCCACACCAGACCAGCAATCAATTAAGCATGAAATAAATGGATCAATTCACATTAATTAACATCATTAAGCTCATGAACATTAACACACAGATCCGGTTACGAATCAACCAATCAATTCAAGCAACACAAGCAAATACACAAGCACATGGTGGATCTAAAGCACAAGCATGCAAATAAGCTAAAACAGAGCTAGATCTGAATTTAACCAACCTACAAAGCTATGGTATGCTTTGGTAGTTGTTGTTTGAGCTGGAAATGAGAGATTTCGCAGAAAACTTTGAAGATCCGGTGCTAAGCTTCACACTCCATGCAAAATAAATGCAAGCAAAGGGTCTTGATGCAGAATTTTGGCTCCAAAAGCACTTCTAATTTCCAAACCAGATCTGAACCACCAAGTAAACCAGCAAAATGATGCAAATAAGCTATGGATGGAGGTCTAGTTCCAAGATCTACACACTTTAAGGCAAAGTTATGTGATCTTCAAAGAGGAACTTTAAGTGATTTGGAAAATTGGGAGAGAAAAGTGAGAGAAATGGTGAGAGAGATCAAAATTCAGAAAATGAAGAGGAGTGAATTATGAGAGAGAGAGAGAGAGTCTTGGTTTGGAGGGAAATGGATTAAATATGGTTTAGGTTTGGGGCCCAAAATTTAGGCTTGGGATCCAAAAAATATGGTTTGGAATTGGCTTTAGAAAGTGATTAGGACCTAGCATTGGAATTAGGCTTGGATAAATGCTCTAGATCCTCCTCCTTAATTCAAAAAATGAATAAAAATCAGAAAATTGGAGCCAAAACACATGCTGAATTGCTGATGGAATTCAAAATTCGCAGTCGTTAACCGGTTAACCAAAGCGTTAACCGGTTAACGCCAGTGAATTTTGAATTCTCCCTCTTTTTGGTGGGAAACCTCAAGAATAACCCGACGCCAACCGTTTTGATCTGATTTTGATCCTCAATCCCTTTTAGGGCCTTGAACATGATATAGAGCTTGTATAACATGCCTTGTGAGCTTCTTGCCAGGTCACCATGCTCTTGATTTTGACTTGTAGTGCTTCAAAATTCCCGGATAACTGATCATATGCCTTATACTAGAACATGCGCGTGCTATGCTTCATTTTTCTATGCAAAATGTTAAGGATATGACATGCCAATGATTATGATATGATGATGATGATAAAAAGAAGAGGGAAAATTTGGGGTGTTACAGTGCTACTCATTCATTTATTTCGATTGAGTGTGCCACCAGGTTGAATTTGCCTTTGACTGTTATGAATGGTAATATGTTGATTGAGATGCCTGTTGACGGTTCAGTTACGAGTAACCGCGTGTGTTTGAAGTGTCCTTTGACCATTTATGGTAAGGATTTCTTGATGGATTTGGTGTGTTTACCTTTACGCCATGTGGATGTTGTGCTTGGTATGAACTGGTTGGAGTTCAACTTTGTGCATATCAATTGTTATGCAAAGACGATGGAGTTTCCAGAGTTTGGCGATTGTGGGAGATGATGTTTCTATCTGCGAAGCAAGTGGATGAACTTATAGCAGATGAAGCCCAGATGTTTGCTTTGTTTGCGGTGTTACAAGTTGACCGTGAACAAGTGAGTGTTGAGTTACCTGTTGTCATAGAATTTCTTGATGTGTTTCCGGATGACATTAGTGATTTGCCTTTAGAGCGTGAAGTAAAGTTTGTTTTGGATTTGATAACAGGTACTAGTCCACTGTCGATGGCTTCATATCGGATGTCAGCTTCATAACTGAGTGAGTTGAAGAAACAACTTGAAGAACTTCTTGAGAAGAAATTTGTTCGTCCGAGTGTTTCTCAGTGGGGTGCTCATGTGTTATTGGTTAAGAAAAAGGATGGTAGTATGAGGTTGTGCGTTAACTATTGACAATTGAATAAGGTAACTATTAAGAATAAATATCCACTTCCGAGTATTGATGATTTGATGGATCAATTGGTGGGAGCTTGCATTTTTAGCAAGATTGATTTAAGGTCAAGTTATCATCAGATTCAAGTTAAAGCATAAGATATTTCGAAGATAGCTTTCCGGACAAGGTATGGTAACTATGAATATACTGTGATGCTTTTTGGTGTATCCAATGCACCTGGTGTATTCACGGAGTATATGAATTGGACTTTTCATGAGTATTTGGATAAGTTTGTTATGGTTTTCATTGATGACATCCTGATTTATTCAAAGTCAGAAGAAGAACATGAAGGACATCTGAGGATTGTATTACATGTTAAGAGAGAAGAAGCTTTATGATAAGTTGTCGAAGTGTGAGTTCTGGTTAAAGGAAGTGAGTTTCCTTGGCCATGTGATTTCTAGTGGTGGGATTTCAGTGGATCCTTTGAAGATTAATGTTGTGTTAAAGTGGGACACTCCGAAGTCTGCTACTGAAGTCATAAGCTTTCTAAGTTTGGCCGGTTATTACCGAAAGTTTATAGAGGGTTTTTCTAAGTTGGAATTGCCTCTGACTCAGTTGACTCGAAAGGGCCAGGCTTATGTGTGGGATGTTGCATGCGAGAAGATTTTTTTTTTTGGAATTAAAGAAAAGATTGACTACTACTCCAATTTTAATTTTTCCAAACTTGAATGAATCTTTCGTGATGTATTGTAATGCTTCGAAGATGGGCCTTGGTGGTGTGTTGATTCAAAATGGTCAAGTAGTTTCCTATGCTTCTATAAAATTACGTGTTCATGAGAGGAACTATCCTACCCATGACTTAGAGTTAGCGGTTGCGGTATTCGTATTAAAGATTTGGAGACACTATCTGTTTGGATTGAGGTTTGAGCTGTTCAGCGTGATAAGAGTTTGAAATACTTGTTTGATCAGAAGGAACTAAACATGAAGCAGAGAAGATGGTTAAAGATGTTAAAATACATTGATTTTGATTTGAGTTACCACCCTGGTAAGGCTAACGTGGTTGCAGATGCTTTAAGTAGAAATAATTTTCATATGTCGATGTTGATGGTAAAAGAACTTGAGATGATTGAGAAGTTCAGAGACATGAGTTTGTTGTGTGAGACTACATCTGAGAGTGTGAAGTTGGGTATGTTGAAATCGACTAATGATATTGCAAAAGAGATCTGGTTAGGACAATAATCAGATTTGAAGTTTGTTGATCAAATGACTTTGATTAAACAACGTAACAAAGGAGAGTTCTGTATTGATGAAAATGGTATGATGAGGTTTCGAGATCGTGTGTGTGTTCCCGATATACCAGAATTGAAGAAGAGTATTATAGAAGAAGGACATCGAAGCAGGTTGAGTATTCGTCCTGGCGCTACTAAGATGTATCATGATTTACAGAAATTGTTTTGGTGGCCGGGTATGAAGAGAGATGTTGCGGAATTTTTGTATGCTTGTTTGGTTTGTTAGAAACCAAGGTTGAACATCAAAATTCGTTAGGTATGATGCAACCGTTGAGTATTCCAGAATGGAAGTAGGATATAATTTCTATGTATTTTGTGACGGGTTTGCCGAAGACAGTGAAGGGAAATGATTCCATTTGGGTGATTATTGACAGATTAACTAAGTCGGTGCATTTCTTACCTATGAAGATTAATTATTCCATGTAGAAGCTAGCAGAGATGTATATCGATGAAATTGTGAAGTTACATGGGATACCTTTGAGTATCGTGTTGGATAGAGATCCACAATTTACATTGAGGTTTTGGAATAGTTTACAAGATGCTTTGGGAACCAAGTTGAGGATGAGTTCTGCTTATCATCGACAGACGAATGGTCATACATAACAGACTATCCAATATTTAGAGGATTTGATGAGGGCTTGTGTATTGGATCATGGAGGTGCATATGATAATCATTTTTCGTTGATTGAGTTTACTTATAACAATAGTTTCATGCAAGCATCGGTATGGCTCCATATGAAGCATTGTATGGGAGGTGGTGTAGGACTCAATTGTGTTGGTATGAATAAGGTAAGTGTGTTATGCTCGGACTTGAGATAGTGTAGGATACGACTGGAAATATTAAGATGATTCAAGAGAGAATGAAGACTTAGCAAAGTCGTCAGAAGAGTTATCATGATAAGTGGAGGAAATCACTTGAGTTTCAAGAGGGAGATCATATGCTCTTGAGGGTTACTCCAGTGACTGGTGTTGGGCGAGCTTTGAAGTCCAGAAAGCTCACTCCGTGTTTCATTGGACCGTATCAGATTTTTCAAAGAGTCGGAGATGTGGTATATCGGATTGCATTACCACCTTCACTTGAGAATTTGCATGATGTGTTTCATGTGTCACAGCTAAGGAAGTACATTGCAAATCCATCGCATGTGATTCAGATGGATAATGTTCGTGTAAGAGATAATTTGATTGTGGAAGTGTCGTCAGTATGGATAGATGGTAGAGAGATGAAGCGGTTAAGAGGTAAAGAGATTTCCTTTGTGAAGGTATTGTAGGGTGGACCACCTAGAGATAGTTGGACTTGGGAACGAGAGGATCAGATGAAAGAATCGTACCCGATGCTGTTTGCTTCAGGTACATTTTCGAGGACGAAAATTATTAAGTGGGGGAGAGTTGTAACACCCCAAAGTTGATTCTGATTTATTTTATGTGTTTTTCCTGTAAATTTTGATGATTTATGATGTTATTTGATGTTTTGTGGATTTTTGAGGGTGACTTAATATTTTAATAATATTAGGATATTAAGTATAGTAGGTTTAGTTAATTATTTAAGATTAAAAAAAATAAAATAAGAGGAATTAGAGGATAAGGGTAATGTGGTCTTTTGATTGAGAATTAGTGATGGTATTATGGGGAAAGTCTATTAAGGTCTTATGGGAAAGAGTGACTAAAGAGTAAAGTTTGTTTGTGTACGATCAATTGGAAGATCACACTTTTGGGAGAAAGGAGAAAAGCTCTGAAGAGGAAAAGCTAGGACTTGAAGGTTGGGGAGATTTTGTGAGAAGATTATTGAAATGATTATGGAACCTAATGTATGGGGAGTATTTTCTGTTCGGTATTGTAATGTGGGAATATAATTGGGGGTTTTGAGGTATAGTTTTAGGGTATAGGGTTTTGATTGATGATTTGTGTTATGATGATGATTTTGTGATGATTTTGATGAATACAATGATGTTAGATGATGTATATGATGTTGTTATGAGTAATTTTGAGTATGATTATGATTGTCGCTGATGCTGTTAATGAAATACTGAGTTTTGTCGTAGAAAGACAATCCTGAATTGAATATTTTTATATCGAAATCGTGAAGCTCTCTTAGCAAGCAAGTTAAAACATTGAAAACCAAAAACCCGAGAGATAGTCAATTAGCGAGCAAGGTGTCTCTCTTAGCGAGACCTGGAATGTTTGAAAAATGTTTTTTTTAATTCAGAAAAATCTTTTCTCGATGTGGGTTATGTCGTAAGCTGCTATGATGTTGTAGAGTTGTTGTATGATGTGTTCTCAGAGGTTATATGAGTAAGATTAGTGATTAAATGATGTATGATGATTTAAATGATTAGTTGGAGTTATGAAGTATGATTACATGATGTAGAGGTATGATGTTAGATGAGTATGTAATATGATGATTGAGTGAGTATGTAACATGATGACTAACGATGAATGCAAATGCAATGTTTATGATGTTTTGAGGATGATGTGTGTATATTGCGTCTTCCATTCATGGCATGATTTTCTGAGGGGACTTTTGGTCCATTGGTAGCTTCAATCCCATTGTGCAGATTGAATTGATTTGTTGTTATGATGTGCTCCCTTAGTGGAGGGTTAATGGCCCAGTGTCCATCCATGAGGATGTTTCGGTACCACATGCATAATAAGAGGTTGCATTTTGTTCTAAATCACATAACATGATTTGCATTAAGTTTGTGTATTGATGTGTTGTACTCGATGTCGTGTATGAATAAGTTGTTGATGATGTCTTTTATTGTTGTTGCTTATGTTTTTTAAATTATCATTTCTATATTACTTTATTGAAAGTGAATTTACTCACCCTACCTGCCTTTTGTGATGGTCTATTATGCCATCCTGCAGATAATCAAGGTTAGCTCAGTGCGCGCTTTAGCTCGGAGTTAGTGAGTTGTATTGTTAGTTAGGAGCGAAGTCCTGCTCTGTGTTCAGTAACATCGGGATGGGTTTCGCTTGATTTGTTTTGTTTATTTGAATTAAGATGTTATTTCTTTTGATGACTTTTGGTTAAACGATGATTGAATTAAATTAGGAAGTTTTATTCTATTAAAGATGAAAGATTATGTTTTGTTTTCCACTGTGTAATTGTTGAAAAGAGTTTTGAATTGTTTATGATTTTATTACCTGTGTTACGGGACATGACCCAATGTGATTGTTTATGATGTTTGAGTTATGGATAATGTGATACCCTTTCACGAGTTTTACTCTGATTTTGACTAAATTGTATTATAATTGTGATGGGGTAGAAAGGGTTTTACATTAGTGGTATCAGAGCATATCAGTCTGTCGGTCGTGTCATGTCGTTGCCAGTCGTGTCAGTTATTGTGTTTGAGTGTTTTGAGGTTGAGTTGTTTTATGATGTTGTTGGGGATTTGTAGAATAGCTTCGAATCGTGCTCTTGCGGATACGGTAGCTGCATTTGCTCAGGCTACGACACAGAACAATGTTCGTGATGAATTTCATGCCTTGGGAGTATTTCAGAGGAATAATCCGCCTAAGTTTTAGGGTACTCATGAACTGGAGAATGCGCATAAGTGGATTAAGGCTATTGAGAATATTTTCAGAACTATGGCATGCTCCGATGCTTAGGAGGTGCAATTTTTCACCCATATGCTGGATGAAGAGGCTGAGGATTGGTGGGATAATACCCGTTAGAGATTGGAAGGAGTTGGGGCCGCAATAACTTGGAATGTGTTCAGGAGGGAATTTATGAGTAAGTACTTTCCTGAAGACGCTCGTGGCAAGAAAGAGGTTGAGTTCCTAGATCTGAAGCAGGGGAACATGAAGGTGGCAGAGTATGCTTCCAAGTTTGAGAGGTTAGTGTTGTTTTGTCGTCACTACAACCGTGATGACGCTGAGT
This sequence comes from Lathyrus aphaca, assembly GCA_963966055.1. Lineage (NCBI taxonomy): Eukaryota > Viridiplantae > Streptophyta > Magnoliopsida > Fabales > Fabaceae > Lathyrus > Lathyrus aphaca. Next base: position 137,640,626 of record OZ014521.1, on the reverse strand, counting down.
TGTCAAAGTGTTTGAAGTTTGAGAATTGGATGAGACCAGAAATTAAGCAAGCGATTGGGTGTCAGCAGATCCGCAGGAATGCTGAGCTTATGGATAAGAGTTAGATTTATGTTGAGGATAGTCGGGCTCGATCTGCTCACTATAAGTAGGTGAGTGAGAAGAAAGACAAGGGTCAATTTCGAAGGAAGCCTTATGCGACTCCAAATGACAAAGGGAATCCGAAGGTTACTGATGGGAAGAAGCCAAGTGGGGGAGCGAGTTATACTCCTCTCAAGTGCTATAAGTGTGGTGAAGCGAGTTACAAATATGACGTGTGCACTACTACAATGATTATATGCTACAAATGTGGTAAGAGGGGTCATATGAAGGATGAGTGTCCAAATGCAGGACCAACTTGTTTCAATTGCGGCAAAGAGGGAAATATCAGTACTCAGTTACATAAACCGAAGAAGGTTGCTACTGCTGCTCAGACTACTTATAGAGTGTTCACTTTGAGTGGCTCAGATTCTCAGAAGAAAGATAACTTGATTAGAGGTACTTGTTTTATTAATTATGTTGAGTTAGTTGCTATAATTGATACTGGTGCTACTCATTCATTTATTTCGATTGAGTGTGCCACCAGGTTGAATTTTCCTTTGACTGTTATGAATGGTAATATGTTGATTGAGATGCCTGCTGACGGTTCAATTACGAGTAACCGCGTGTGTTTGAAGTGTCCTTTGACCATTTATGGTAAGGATTTCTTGATGGATTTGGTGTGTTTACCTTTACGCCATATGGATGTTGTGCTTGGTATGAACTGGATGGAGTTCAACTTTGTGCATATCAATTGTTATGCAAAGACGATGGAGTTTCCAGAGTTTGGCGATTGTGGGAGATGATGTTTCTATCTGCGAAGCAAGTGGATGAACTTCTAGCAGATGAAGCCCAAATTTTTGCTTTGTTTGCGGTGTTACAAGTTGACCGTGAACAAGTGAGTGTTGAGTTACCTCTTGTCATAGAATTTCTTGATGTGTTTCCGGATGACATTAGTGATTTGCCTCTAGAGCGTGAAGTAAATTTTGTTGTGGATTTGATACCAGGTACTAGTCCACTGTCGATGGCTCCATATCAGATGTCAGCTTCAGAACTGAGTGAGTTGAAGAAACAACTTGAAGAACTTCTTGAGAAGAAATTTGTTCGTCCGAATGTTTCTCCGTGGGGTGCTCATGTGTTATTGGTTAAGAAAAAGGATGGTAGTATGAGGTTGTGCGTCAACTATCGACAATTGAATAAGGTGACTATTAAGAATAAATATCCATTTCCGAGAATTGATGATTTGATGGATCAGTTGGTGGGAGCTTGCATTTTTAGCAAGATTGATTTAAGGTCAAGTTATCATCAGATTCAAGTTAAAGCATAAGATATTTTGAAGATAGCTTTCTGGACAAGGTATCGTAACTATGAATATACTGTGATGCTTTTTGGTGTATCTAATGCACCTGGTGTTATCATGGTTTTCATTGATGACATCCTGATTTATTCAAAGTCAGAAGAAGAACATGAAGGACATATGAGGATTGCATTACATGTTAATAGAGAAGAAGCTTTATGATAAGTTGTCGAAGTGTGAATTCTGGTTAAAGGAAGTGAGTTTCCTTGGCCATGTGATTTCTAGTGGTGGGATTTCAGTGGATCCTTCGAAGATTAATGTTGTGTTAAAGTGGGACACTCCGAAGTCTGCTACTGAAGTCATAAGTTTTCTTGGTTTGGCCGGTTATTACCGAAAGTATATAGAGGGTTTTTCTAAGTTGGCATTGCCTCTGACTCAGTTGACTCGAAATGGCCAGGCTTATGTGTGGGATGTTGCATACGAGAAGAGTTTTTTTTTGAATTAAAGAAGAGATTGACTACTGCTCCAGTTTTAATTTTTCCAAACCCAAATGAATCTTTTGTGGTGTATTGTAATGCTTCGAAGATGGGCCTTGGTGGTGTGTTGATTCCAAATGGTCAAGTAGTTGCCTATGCTTCTATACAATTACGTGTTCATGAGAGGAACTATCATACCCATGACTTAAAGTTAGAGGTTGTGGTATTCATGTTAAAGATTTGGAGACACTATCTGTTTGGATTGAGGTTTGAGGTGTTCAGCGTGATAAGAGTTTGAAATACTTGTTTGATCAGAAGGAACTAAACATGAAGCAGAGAAGATGGTTAAATATGTTGAAAGACTTTGATTTTGATTTGAGTTATCACCCTGGTAAGGCTAACGTGGTTACAAATGCTTTAAGTAGAAAGACTTTGCATATGTCGATGTTGATGGTAAAAGAACTTGCGATGATTGAGAAATTCAGAGACATGAGTTTGTTGTGTGAGACTACATCTGAGAGTATGAAGTTGTGTATGTTGAAATCGACTAATGATATTGCAGAAGAGATCCAATTAGGACAACAATCAGATTTGAAGTTGGTTGATCAAATGACTTTGATTAAACAAGGTAACAGAGGAGAGTTCTGTATTGATGAAAATGGTATGATGAGGTTTCGAGATCGTGTGTGTGTTCCCGATATAACAGAATTGAAGAAGAGTATTATAGAAGAAGGACATCGAAGAAGGTTGAGTATTCATCCTGGCGCTACTAAGATGTATCATGATTTACATAAATTGTTTTGGTGGCCGGGTATGAAGAGAGATGTTGCGGAATTTTTGTATGCTTGTTTGGTTTGTTAGAAACGAAGGTTGAACATCAAAAGTCGTTGGGTATAATGCAACCGTTGAGTATTCCAGAATGGAAATGGGATATAATTTCTATGGATTTTGTGACGGGTTTGCCGAAGATAGTGAAGGGAAATGATTCCATTTGGGTGATTATTGACCGATTAACTAAGTCGGCGCATTTCTTACCTATGTAGATTAATTATTCCATGTAAAAGCTAACAGAGATGTATATCAATGAGATTGTGAAGTTACATGGGATACCTTTGAGTATCGTGTCAGATAGAGATCCGCAATTTACATCGAGGTTTTGGAAGAGTTTACAAGATGCTTTGGGAACCAAGTTGAGGATGAGTTCTGCTTATCATCCACAGACGAACGGTCATACATAACAGACTATCCAATCTTTATTGGATTTGCTGAGGGCTTGTGCATTATATCATGGAGGTGCGTGGGATTGTCATTTGTCGTTGATTGAGTTTACTTATAACAATAGTTTCATGCAAGAATCGGTATGGCTCCGTATGAAGCATTGTATGGGAGGTGGTGTAGGACTCCATTGTGTTGGTATGAATAAGGTGAGAGTGTTGTGCTCGGACTGAGATAGCACAGGAGACGACTGAAAAGATTAAGATGATTCAAGAGAGAATGAAGACTTTGCAAAGTCGTCAGAAGAGTTATCATGATAAGATGAGGAAAGCACTTGAGTTTTAAGAGGAAGATCATGTGTTCTTGAGGGTTACTCCAGTGACTGGTGTCGGGCAAGCTTTGAAGTCCAAAAAGCTCACTCCGGGTTTCATTGGACCGTATCATATTTTTCAAAGAGTCGGAGATGTGGTATATCGGATTGCATTACCACCTTCACTTGTGAATTTGCATGATGTGTTTCATGTGTCACGACTAAGGAAGTACATTGCAAATCCATCGTATGCGATTCAGATGGATAATGTTCGAGTAAGAGATAATTTGATTGTGGAAGTGTCTCCAGTATGGATAGATGGTAGAGAGATGAAGCGGTTAAGAGGTAAAGAAATTTCCTTTGTGAAGGTATTGTAGGGTGGACCACCTAGAGATAGTTGGACTTGGGAACGAGAGGATCAGATGAAAGAATCGTATCCGATGCGTTTTGCTTCAGGTACATTTAAGAGGACGAAAATTATTAAGTGGGGGAGAGTTGTAACACCCCAAATTTGATTCTGATTTATTTGATGTGTTTCTTGTGAATTTTGATGATTTATGATGTTATTTGATGTTTTGTGGAGTTATGAGGGTGACTTAATATTTTAATAATATAAGGATATTAAGTATAGTGGGTTTAGTTAATTATTTAAGATTAAATAAAATAAAATAAGAGGAATTAGAGGATAAGGGTAATATGGTCTTTTGATGGAGGATTAGTGATGGTATTATGGAGAAAGTCTATTAAGGTCTTATGGGAAAGAGTGACTAAAGAGTAAAGTTTGTTTGTGTACGATCAATTGGAAGATCGCACTTTTGGGAGAAAGGAGAAGAGCTTTGAAGAGGAAAAACTAGGACTTGAAGGTTGCGGAGATTTTGCGAGAAGATTATCAAAAGGATTACAAAACCTAAGGTATGGGGAGTATTTTCTGTTCGGTATTGTAATGTGGGAATATAATTGGGGGTTTTTAGCTATAGTTTTAGGGTATAGGGTTTTGATTGATGATTTGTGTTATGATGATAATTTTGTGATAATTTTGATTAATACAATGATGTTAGATGATGTATATGATGTTGTTATTAGTAATTTTGAGTATGATTATGATTGTCGCTGATGTTGTTAATGAAATACTTAGTTTTTTCGTAGAAAGACAATCCTGAATTGCATATTTTTCTATCGAAATCGCTAAGCTCTCTTAGCGAGCAAGTTAAAACATTAAAAACCAAAAACCCGAGAGATAGTCACTTAGCGAGCAAGGTGTCTCTCTTAGTGAGACCTGAAATGTTTGAAAAATGATTTTTTTTAATTCAGAAAAATGTTTTCTCAATGTGGGTTATGTCGTAAGCTGCTATGATGTTGTAGAGTTGTTGTATGATGTATTTTTAGAGGCTATATGAGTAGGATTAGTGATTAAATGATGTATGATGACTTAAATGATTACTTGGAGTTATGAAGTATGATTCCATGATGTAGAGGTATGATGTTAGATGAGTATGGAGTATGATGTTAAATGAGTATGTAGTATGATGATTGAATGAGTATGTAACATGATGACTAATAATGAATGCAGATGCAATGTTTATGATGTTTTGCGGATGATGTGCGTATATTGCGTCTTGCATTCATGGCATGATTTTATGAGGGGGATTTTGGTCCATTGGTAGCTTCAATCCCATTGTGCGGATCAAAGTGATTTGATGTTATGATGTGCTCCCTTAGTGGAGGGTTCATGGCCTAGTGGCCATCCATGAGGATGTTTCGGTACCACATGCATAATAAGAGGTTGTATTTCATTCTAAATGTTATAACATGATTTGCATTGAGTTTGTGTATTGATGTGTTGTACTTGATGTCGTGTATGAATGAGTTGTTGATGATGGCTTTTGTTGTTGTTGCTTATGCTTTTTAAATTCTCATTTCTATATTACTTTATTGAATGTGAATTTACTCACCCTGCCTGCCTTTTTTGATGGTTTATTATGCCATCCTGCAGATAATCAAGGTTAGCTTGGTGTGCGTTTTAGCTCGGAGTTAGCGAGTTGTCTTTTTAGTTAGGAGTGGAGTCTTGATCTGTGTCCATTAACATCGGGATGAGTTTCACTTGAGTTGTTTTGTTTATTTGAATTAAGATGTTATTTCTTTTGATTACTTTTGGTTTAAACGATGATTGGATTAAATTAGGAAGTTTTATTTTATTAAAGATGAAAGATGATGTTTTGTTTTCTGCTGCGTAATTATTGAAAAGAGTTTTGAATTGTTTATGATTTTATAACCCGTGTTACAGGACAGGACTCAATATGATTGTTTATGATGTTTGAGTTATAAAGAATGTGATACCCTTTCACTAGTTTTACTCTGATTTTGACTAAATTGTATTATAATTGTGATGGGGTAGAAAGGGTGTTACAGTTTACATGACTTTGGCGTTATTAGCCAGAGTAGACTCATCGCATGGAAACTCTCTGATCAGTCAAGGCTATTTTAGGCTATTTTAATCTTCACTATTGGCATATTATTTAATGTTAATTGTTTTCCTGGGGTCGTTTATATGGATTTTATGTATGGGGTGTGATTAATGATTTACTCTCATACGCCTAAGTATGATAATCATGACATGGAAAATGTAGCTCTAATGATTTCAAATCCACGTGGCTTTCTCCGATTGATTCTCTATTGAATTTTTCTTATAAACCGATAACTTTATTTGATATTATACATAGGGGTGTAATCGGTTCAGTTTGGACCGGTTTTTAGAAGAAGAAAAAAGTCCAAACCGATGATATCTCAATCGGTTTGGTTTTGTCCAATTTTTTAGTGTTTTTTAAAAATGGAACCAAACCAAACTAACCGGTTTGGTTCGGTTCAGTTTGGTTTGGTTGATCGGTTTACAATATTTTTTTCTAAACATTATATTAATTTGTGTATCATTTTCTCTAATATTATTTGATGTATTTTATGCTATTATTTTTTAAAATAATATATTTCATATGATATATTTTATTCTCTACTTTTCAAACAAATTACAAGTTGGTCTTAATCCATATGAAATATTTATATATTTTTCATTGCATTATGAAAAAAGTTCACTATCGAATACAACAGTTAACACTTGGTATGAGAAGGTTGGGAAAAAAATTTGAAATCTTAACAAATAAGACACTAAAATAAAGACAAAAGGTTTCAATACATGTTAGTTAATTAATATGTTTCACACCTCAAACATACATCAAAACTATTTTGTAACAAGACTAGAAGGAAATTCGCTGAAGAAGAAAAATAAAAGATTTAAAAAATGAAAAGTAACGAAGAGAACTTGATAATGAATAAGGAAACAATAATATATAAGAATGACTGTGGCGAGAGAAATAATGGTGACGGATAGCCAGAGCAACAATTTGGTGAGAGCAATTTTTTATGGCTTTTGGTTTCTATTTTTTATGTTTGGAGTTTGGTTTTGGCTACATATCCGTTCAAAGAAAGGAAGTGTAAACAAAGATGGAGAAATATTGGACCAATATAAAATTTGAGCTTATTAATTGGCTAAATAAAAGATTAAGTATGTATTTAAAGTCATTGTTTGGTTCATTGGTTTGGCGGTTCCTAAAAACTAAAACCGAGAACCAAACTAAACCACCTCGGTTTTTATTGGTTTGGTTCGGTTTTTGAACCGAATAAAAACAATTGTTTTTTTCCCGTTTGGTTTGGATTGGATTATAGGTCTAATTGGGTTTTTCTGATTCGCTTACATCCCTAATTATACATATAATTTGTTTAGATATATCTGTAAATATTGAATGTTAAATGCAATTGTATAAAGTGCAATCATATTCGAGCGTCTGTATATGTTAAAATAATTTTGTATGGTGTATTTGTATTCAAATGTATATTGAAAGCAATATTTATGTATGTCTTTTTTTGTTCGAATCAGTTGTGTCATGTGTCATTTCATGATATTGTTAAATCGGATAATTTTTTTTCTTATTTTAAAATTTTTTAAAATTTGTTATTTGATACAATTATTTATAAATCGGACCGGTCAACGAACCAGTAAGGGTATTTGTGTCTCTGGTTCATTATTTGAACCATTGGGTCAATGGTCGAACCACATGAGTAAATTGGATAAAATCAGAAAACTTGGTTGAATAAACCTATCACTATAACAAAACTATATATGTATTAAATCGGTCGAAGCAGATGACTCGATCTCTAAAAAAATCACTAGCACCTAAAAAATTTAAAAATATTACAATTTCACAAGTTTATAATTTAAATTCAAATTTTAAATATAGTTATTACACTCAACATAATACCACAAAATACAAATCGAAATAAAATTTGAGCAAAGTCTAATTACAACATAATCTAATTGCCCAAATTATAACAAAATAACTTCAATCTCTAATAAATTTAATTTCAAGGAGAAAAAATTAATACAACATTGGGCTCATCCAAATTTGATTGATATATAACAATATCAATTTAGAGAGTTTAGAAATTGACATATAGTAATAAATTAAAATAACAAACTTGTAATCCCAAATTTGATTAAAAAAAGAAGTAAACCACTCGTTCTCTAAAACCCCTGGTTTTCATTGGTTGCCAATGGTTCAATAACATAACCGATCCAATAGTTGAACCAAACCAATTATCAATCTGGTTCCTGGTCCGGTTGGTGTAATACCCCGTATTTAATTAAGATAAATAGGGTTCCGATGTGCTCTGAGAGTTTTATAGAAAAATAATTAGAGCAACCGACGAACTCAAATTAATTAATTAATATTGTCTGACTCAGAGGCTTTATTAATTAAGTGCATCAGAGATATTTTTGGATACTTTCAATTTTGGATCGGTTTGTTAATCTAACTGATAGATATTTTGTGATAACATTTCTTTTGTTACAAATATCTAAAAATAGAAACACGTTATGAGAAATAGAGAGAAATAGGAAGAAAAAAGGGAAAAATAACTCTAGAAGAGGAAGAAGAAGCTCAAGGAAGGGGAAGAAGTTCATAGTAGAGCTTGCAAACTTTCTCACCTCATAATCTTCATAAAACTCCTCTTCATTTGTTAGAGGTGGGTTCTAGATATAAACTTTTTCTTTAGAGTTTATAATTCTAGAGATTTAGATTCGAAATGATAAATTATTGAATCGAAATTTCTAAGGGTTAAACTGTTGATTAAATGCATGAGTATGATCATGTTATGTGTGAAAAAGATCCATGATGAGTGATAGCATGTTGGTTGAGCTAAAAATGGAATGTTACTGGTTTTAACATTGAGAAAATGCAGGTTTTTGACCTTCTAGTTCAAAGTTAATCGATTAACCAAAAGGGGTTAACCGATTAACGCGCGGAAAAATAGAGTTTTTAATGTGGAAATGCATGGGTTAACCGGTTAACGGGTATTGGTTAACCGGTTACCAAATTGAGTCTCAAACTTCAAATTCGCTACTGGAATATGGTTAACCGGTTACCACATAATGGTTAACCGATTAACACTGTAAGTTTTTCTAAAAATATTTATTTTCTAAAACTCATAACTTTTTACTCGGGTATCCGATCAAAGCGTTCTTAGAATTATTTTATTTATGATATTTGGATGATTTATAGATTATGTAATTGTGTTATGCCATATTATATGTATGCATGTAAATTATTAATAATCATGAGACTACTTAATTTAAAATGAGTTAAGTAGAGTGAGAAAGACTTACCCATATCAATAGTAGAACCTAGTATGTGACTAGGAATTTTATAGAAAACTAGATAGTGATGCTTGGACGTTCAATGTCAACACTCGCCCCGATCAACACGAATTCATTAACATTTCCCTATGCAAACAAGTAAGATTATTTTAAATTTTCAAAAGTCTATTGTAAATAATAAATTTGAAATCTATAAAGTTTATTGTAACTAATTAATTTTCTATCTTTTCGTTTTAAATGGTCAATTTTGGGAATTAATTACAACAAATGTCCAAGAAATGCTATAATCAAGCATCGCAATCTTTTAGACCACATTTGACCAAACGATGTATTACAACTAAACTACTATAAATTTGGCTTAAAAATTAACATAAACTCTTCTCATTATGTATTTTTATTATGCATTTTATCTGGAGGTCGTATCTGGGTCTCGAGCATGAGCCTAACCCCGATGATGTTGCAGCATGGACATCAAAAACATCAATAATTAGGTTCACTATAGTGGAGATGCACCAAAGTGATCGAGTGAAACTGTAGTTTGACATGCAACAAGATATTACAGTCGCTTCGACGTGTTTGAGATACTGACATAAAAAAGAATAGATGCATAATTGGGTTATGATGATTGGAAATACTTTGCTAGAGAGATGTGTAAACAATGGAGGAATCGAAGCTGCCACATCTTAAACGAGCTTATCATGGAAGGGGTTAAACCAACTCAAAATTATATGAATTGGTTTAGATCGGTTTTAACACAATATTTTATGTCTGAGTCGACGTATTTGATCGACCCGCGCCAACGAGCCTCGTCGTCATACGCCCAACAACAAACACACGTCTAACGACTAATCACACACCAATGTCTACCCACCCTATCCCAACTACAACCTTATAGCGTCAACATGCGATGTACAACCAACCACCAATCATCCAAACCCGCAACCCATTAATTCCACACACAAACACAACAACAAGAGGCTCACCCATACCGCCAACAACCACACACCGACACCACAATCTATTTATAGCCCTAATAACTCATATGATTCCACCCAATCCACCATAACCTCCCACCAATGAACACCAAAACATCCCACCGCCAAACCACCAAATCATTATTTGACTTTCTTACCCCACAAGAACCATTACTTCGTTTCCAAAACGATTCAATGTACCAATTCGGCCAACCATATTGTCCTCACCCAACCCAACCACTACGACCCAACATCAGAAAATGGGCACTGAACTAAATTGCGGAAGCAACCCCCCGACTATTGGGGACAACTGTTTGCAAATATATCAAATAGTTTGGGACCCTCGGACCAACTACCTTTTCCTCAGGCCAATACGCAAAGACCATAACACCTCAACAAAATCGTGGTAGACCTCGAAGCATGCTAATGCACCGGGATATTGAACCGGAGGATGTTTTGATCGAGCGGGTCATTGATTTTCCAATCAATTGTTATAACCTTTAATTTCAATTAATAATATATTTAATTTATTTTCTATTTTTTTATTTATTTCTATTTTTAATTAAATAAATTAAAAAAATTAAAGAGGATGTGCCATTTCAAATGACGCATGCACTTCATGTATACATGTATGCGCCATTTGAAATGGCTTGATATACATGCATAATTCAAATGAATCGACGCATGTGTATATAAATGTGAGGATATTCCATGAAGAAATGTCTTTTATGATTTCTTTGTGAAGATAGTCTCATGATCAGACTTGTACATCATGCTAGACAAGATCACATTATTCTAAGATGGAATGAATATGTGTGCCCCCTAGAATAAGGCTATACACAAGAGACTACTTCTATCCTTTATTAAATGTCTTTTGGATTTTTGTTTGAGATGAGAGAAAAAGACTCAAATGAGAAAGGAAAAAACTAAGGGGACTAAGACACAACCCTAAGTTATTTATTGTATACCAAAATGGGTCCTAATCGTTTGTGAGGTTTTCTAATCCTAATGAAGAAAGGGAAAGAAGAAAAGAAAATTAGAACTCAACTTACTTCCTAAGGAAGTTAAGTTGTTTCTAAGAAAGGGGAAAACCCATACAAGCAAAGCACCAAGTGCTAAGGCAACCACAATTAGAAAGCATAAAGAGATGAGGAAGAGTTTATATAAACAATGCTTACCTTAATCTCCCTACAAACTATGCACTAAATCCAAACAATGACAAATTATGCACTAAATGGTACTAAACCCTAATAGGAGTCAGGATGAAGTTAAATGAAGTATTCACATGGTTAAGTATGGAAAAATCTGAGTGAGGTCAAAGGTGAATGTAAAATTCAGAACTAAACACTAAATGGACGTGTCTTAAAGTGTGAAACCAAGTGGGAAGAAAGAGATTCAAACACAAGATTGAAATATGAAGGAATAAGTATTGAACATATGATTCCAAGAGAAGAAAAAAGACTTAGAAAGAAAAAGTCAAACATGATCAAAGGAACTTGAACTCCCCATATAAAAACCAGGGGCTTGATGGAAAGTTAAGATGAAGTTTAAACTCAAAAATTAACCACAAATGAATTAGAATGAAGCACATTAAGGTTTAGGAATGAAGAAATTTGTTTTTTGGATCTTTAAGGTGTCAAATGAAACCAAATGAAATACAAAGACTTATGGGATAAAGTGAAGACATGATGATGGGTGTGAAGAACTTATGAGGTATAAAAGAATTATATGACATGGATAACATATTCACAAAGTTGATTTGGAAGTGTGAAGGTGGAAGGAGAACATGAATTAGAGTTTTGAAAACATACATGAACATTTGTGTGACTTAAGGACCAAGTAACCCACAAATTCAAAGTGTAAGGACCTAAAAATGGATACACATGATCTAAAAACATCAAATGATACCTAAGGGACTCAAATTGAGGACCTCAAATGAATGGCATAAATGCCTTACTCAAATGTAATGAGAAGAATGGAAAAATATGGACCAAAATGTAACTTGTGACACAAAGGACTAAATAAATATCAAATGGCATTGAAAAATTATGAAAATTGACATTAAAAGTCACAAACCAGGGAAAAACATACCTTTAAAAAATCTCACAAGATTTTGGATTCTAACTCACTCAAATAAATGCTCAAAGAGAATTAGGGTTTAGGATGATTAAACTCAAAGGAAGGGTGCAAAATGGTACCAAACATAACCTAAAAAATAGGGCAAAAATATTTTTGGGATCCTTGATGTATCCTCTAGATAGGGTAAAAAGAATGGGATCCATATCTATTTTGGTTTGAAAGAAATAAATTGGTGAAGACAAAGTGTTCAAGATTGTGAATAAACCAAAAGAAATTAAATGGAAATTTAATTCTGGATGAAAAATAAATGGAAAATAGAAATAAAGAATATAGAAAATTTCTAAAAATGTGGAAGATGATGTGGGAATTAATTGGGGGTTTTCAGATAAAGTTTGGTAATTTTAAGAAAACGAAATTGGAATGGAATTAAATGAAAAAAAGTAAAAGAAAGAAATAATGAGGCAGTGGTGCATAAAGAAAATGAATGAAGTTGAAATCATTGATAACACTAAATTTCACCCTATTTCTGACTCCGATTTCACATACATTCTTAGGTTTTATTGTTATTTTGTTATGTTATTACTTTGTTTTTCTTTATTTTCAGGTTTTCTATGTAATCGGGGCCTAAATCGAGAAAAGGAGCGAAAAAGGAGTGGAAACGGACGAAAACCAAGAAATTCAGCTTTTTACACTTACGGTATCCACCATGGCTGGCGCCATGGGGTCTGCCATGACGTGACCACGTCTCAAGACCACTCCACAACTTCCAAGGACCCACGATCACCACTTTCTCCACCAGTTTACCCCTATGGCGGGCGCCACAAGGCAAAAATGCTTCCCTCCACTTTTTAGTGGAGGGGGGCATCCTGGTCATTTCCCATTTAATATTTGCCTATAAATAGGACTTTAGAATTTCATTTTCTTCATTCAAACTTAGAATCTCTTAGGCATATATCAGTTTTAAAGCAGTTATCATTCCACATCGGGGTGTTACTGCAATCGAGTGATCGAGTCTGTATACGTATGTGTGATTGAATTTTGGAGCACTCTGGGAGGAAGTTTTTGGCGCCGTTGGCGGGGACCAATTTCGTCAAATTTCATACCCTGTAGTTATACCGTTTAGACTAAGGTTGTTACCCACCGGTCAATGCGAAAGACTCGCAGTGCCGGAAGCTTAGTATACCCTCTAGCTGAACCTGAACGTTATGCTCGCGCACGTTTGTTTTTCCATAGGAATAGGTAAGCTATGGCCGAAGATCAAAACCGAAGACCTCTTAAGGACTTCGCCCAACCATCAAACGAGGAACCTAGTTCCAGTATAGTAAACCCCGTTATCCCAGCCAATAATTTTGAACTCAAACCATCCCTGCTGCAATTAGTTCAACAGAGATAATTCGCAGGTCTTGCTACTGAGAACCCAAACGAATATTTAAAAATCTTTCTCCAGTTAGCAGACACCTTTAAAACCAATGGAGCTCTTCCTGAGGCGATACGCTTAAGATTATTTCCCTTTTCCCTCAGAGATAAAGCTCTATCATGGTTAGATTCCCTTCCACCCAATTCCATAACAACCTGGGAAGACCTTAGAAAAGTTTTCCTTGCTAGATATTTTCCCCCAAGTAAGACCGCTCTTCTTCGAAACCTAATAACCAGATTTACCAAACACCAAGGAGAGTCGTTGTTCGAAGCCTGTGAGAGATATAAAGAGCTATTAAGAGCATGCCCACATCATGGCTTAGAGAATTGGCTGATCATTCAAACCTTCTATAATGGACTTCATTATAACACTAAGATGACCATCGACGCTGCCGCTGGTGGCGCACTGATGAACAAACCTTACCCTGAAGCTAGGGCCCTTATCGAAGATATGGCCCAAAATCATCAATCATGGGGAGTAGAACGGGCGACAGTGGAAAAGAAGGAAGGCCAAGGAGGAATACATGAGCTAAGCTCTATGGACATGATGCAAGCTAAAATGGACGCATTGGCCCTTAGAGTCGAACATATGTGTACAACTCCGAATACTGTAGCCGCAGTTTCGCCGAATTGTGAGATATGTGGGACGCAAGGACACCAATCCGCCGAATGCAATCTGTTAAATGAGACCAACCCTGAGCAAGTGAACTACACCCAAGGGAACCCATTTTCAAATACATACAACCCTGGATGGAGGAATCACCCAAACTTCTCCTACAAAAATAGTAACCCTATCCAAAATACCGCACCTCCGAGACAACAAGGTTACCAAGCCCCAAGAACAAATCAACCTATGCAACCTGTACCACCAAGTTCGAGCCTTGAGAAAATTGTGGAAAATTTTATCACCGCTCAAACACAATAAAATAAAGAGTTCATGAACCAAAACGTCCATGTTAATGAACTAATTACCCAGTTAGGAACCAAGGTTGACCAAATTATTACCCATAATAAGATGCTTGAAACCCAGATCTCTCAGGTAGCTTTAAACCAAGCCCCTCAGACTACACCTGGAGGACAGTTCCCTGGACAACCCCAACAAAACCCGAAAGGGAAAGAAAATGCCATTACACTACGAAATGGAACCGCATATAAGGAACCTTCTAACCCTAGATTGAGTGATCCCGAAACTTCTGAGAGAAATGAGGAGAAGGAACCAGAGGAATCTGAAAACCCGGAAAGTCAAGAAAAAGGAGAAGAACCCAAAAACAAAACCTATGTACCACCACCGCCATACAAATCACCAATACCATACCCTCAAAGACTAAAGAAAACCCAAATCGATAATCAGTATCAAAAATTCGTTAAGGTTATAGAAAAACTTCACGTAGAAATCCCCTTTACGGAAGCCATCACCCAAATATCTTCTTACGCTAAGTTTCTCAAAGACATACTTACAAATAAACGTAGACTTTAAGATCCGAAACCCGTGGAATGTAATTCTATTTCCGAAAATAGGTTAGCAAAGAAAGATAAAGATCCCGTAAATTTTTCCATTCCTTGTATTTTGGGGAATCATGTCATCGAAAAAGCTTTTCTAGACTTAGGAGCTAGTGTGAGCTTAATGCCTTTAGCAGTTTGTGAAAGGTTAAACTTAGGAGAATTACAACCTACTAAGATGTCACTTCAATTATCCGATAGATCCGTTAAATACCCTATAGGCATACTTGAAGATGTCCCTGTTAGGATAGGTCAGCTGTTTATACCTACTGATTTTGTTGTCATGGCCATTAAAGAAGATGACGACATACCAATCCTCCTAGGTAGACCGTTCTTATCAACTGATGGAGCCGTAATAGATGTTAAAAAAGGGAAACTAACCTTTGAGGTAGGTGACGAGAAGATATAATTTTTCCTTTTGAAATTCCTTATGGCACCTATAATAGGAGATGCTTGTTATGCCTTAGATATCATTGATGAATGCATTAGGGAATTAGAACAAGAGGAAGAAATTAAATCTATAAAATTGCCATCAACCCTTATCTGGGAAGATGACGGTTATAAAAAACCCTATATTGATGATAACCTTCACGAATGTTTATCTCTTACCCCAGATCCTATGCCTTGCCCTATGAAACCAACCGTAAAATTTAAGGAACTACCTAAAAACCTGAGATATGAATTTCTTGATGAAGAAATGAACCGTCCAGTTATAGTCAGTGCTACCTTAAACCAAGAGGAAACCAACCAATTGTTAGATGTTTTACGAAGGTACCCCTCATCCTTAGGATATAAGATCTCAGATCTAAAAGGAATAAGCCCATCCATATGCATGCATCGGATTTTGCTTGAAGAAGATTCAAAACCCTCCAGAGAACACCAACGAAGAATAAATCATATGATGAGTGAAGTAGTTAAGACTGAAGTTCTTAAGTTACTAGAGGCAGGTATAATATATCAGATCTCGGATAGTAAATGGGTGAGTCCTGTGCATGTAGTACCTAAAAAGGGAGGCATCACAGTCGTGCAAAACGAGAAGGGCGAACCTGTAGCAAAAAGAACCGATGGAGGTTGGCGTATGTGCATAGACTATAGAAAATTAAATAAAGCAACTAGGAAGGACCATTTCCCATTACCATTCATAGACCAAATGTTGGAGCGCCTAACCAGACACTCTTACTTTTGTTACCTAGATGGATATTCAGGATTCTTCCAAATACCTATTCACCCCGAAGATCAAGAAAAAACTACCTTTACATGCCCTGTTGGAACTTTTGCCTACAAAAGAATGCCTTTTGGACTCTGTAATGCCCCTTCCACTTTCCAACGCTGCATGATGTCTATCTTTGCAGACTATTTAGATGGAATAATGGAAGTATTTATGGATGATTTCTTAGTTTGGGGATCTGATTTCAAAAATTGTCTTATCAACCTTGAGAAAATCCTGGAAAGATGTGTGGAGGTAAACCTTATGCTAAATTGGGAAAAATGTCATTTCATGGTCACCGAAGGGATTGTTTTAGGACATATAGTTTCCGAAAAAGGTATAGAGGTAGACAAAGCTAAAATAGAAGTCATAGAGAATCTAAAACCGCCGAAGACTACCAGGGAGATAAGAAGTTTTCTTGGACATGCCGGATTTTACCGACGTTTTATCAAGGACTTTTCCAAAATAACAAAGCCCTTAACTGGTCTTTTAATGAAAGATGCTGAATTCATCTTCGATGAAAAATGTACTGAAGCATTTAATCTTCTGAAGCAAGCTCTGATTTCAGCACCTATAATGAAACCCCCTGATTGGTCAGAACCGTTTGAGATAATGTGTGACGCTAGTGACTATGCTGTAGGAGCCGTTCTAGGTCAGAGAAAAGATAAAAAGTTACACGTAATTTATTATGCCAGTAGAACCCTAGACGCTGCACAACTCAACTACGCAACAACCGAAAAAGAGCTCCTAGCTGTAGTTTTCGCCATAGACAAATTTAGATCTTATCTAGTAGGAGCCAAAATTATAGTTTACACCGACCATGCTGCCATTCGTTACTTACTAAGTAAAAAGGATGCCAAACCTAGGTTACTTCGATGGATTCTATTACTGCAAGAGTTTGATTTAGATATTCGTGATAAGAAAGGCACTGATAATGTAGTAGCTGATCACCTTTCTAGGCTAGAATACCTGAAACCTGACTCAGTACCCATAAATGACGATTTTGCCTATGATAGAGTGATAGCCCAACTAGAAACTATTGAAGATGATAACCCAGACCCACATGAGCATTCTCATAAATCCTTAGCTATAAGTAATGTACCTTGGTATGCAGACTTTGTTAATTACCTAGCCGCTGACATCATACCCCCCGATCTAAACTACCACCAGAAGAAGAAGTTCTATAGTGATGTGAGAAACTTCTATTGGGACGAACCATTTCTTTTCAAGAGAGGTAAAGATGTCATTTTCCGCCGTTGTGTTCCAGAAGAAGAGGTACATAATATAATTGAGCATTGTCACTCTACACCCTATGGTGGACATGCAAGCACATCTAAGACCTACGCCAAGATTCTTCAAGCTGGCCTATTCTGGCCTACTCTGTGGCGTGATGTCCATGCTTTCATTGTCAAATGTGACAGATGCCAACGTACAGGAAATATTTCAAGACGTAATGAAATGCCTCTAAGAAATATCCAAGTAGAACTCTTCGACGTATGGGGTATAGACTTTATGGGACCGTTCCCACCATCTTTAGGAAATCAGTACATCTTAGTAGTTGTTGACTACGTGTCTAAATGGATTGAAGCTATAGCCGCACCAACAAATGACACCAGAGTAGTCATCAAATTATTCAAAAACTATATATTTCCCAGGTTTGGAACCCCCCGTTTAGTCATAAGTGATGGAGGATCACACTTCATATCGAGAATATTTGATAAACTTTTAAGCAAGTATGGAGTTAAGCATAGAGTAGCAACACCATACCACCCACAGACCAATGGACAGGTGGAAGTATCTAATAGGGAGATCAAACAAATTCTTGAGAAGACTGTCTCTATATCTAGAAAAGATTGGTCGCAGAAACTTTAAGAAGCATTATGGGCCTATAGAACCGCTTTCAAAACCCCTATAGGAACAACCCCTTATCAACTGGTCTATGTAAAATCATGTCACTTACCTTTTGAGTTGGAGCATAAAGCCTATTGGGCCATCAAAACTTTGAATTTGGATTACTTAATTGCTGGTGAAAAACGTATCCTTGATATCCACAAATTAGAAGAGCTCAGACAATCTGCCTACGAAAATGCCATCATATACAAAGAAAGAACAAAAACTTGGCATGACAAAAGAATCATAAGAAAAGACTTCAAAATAGGCGATCTTGTTCTCTTGTTCAATTCTAGGTTACGAATTTTTCCAGGGAAGCTTCGTTCGAGATGGACTGGCCTTTTTGAAGTATCTAAGATTCTAAGATCTGGTGCTATTAAAATCAAGAACCAAACATGTAAACCGTTCATCGTCAATGGACAGAGGTTGAAGCCCTACGAAGGAGGTGACATCCCAACAACATACACCTGCCATACTCTGAGTGATCCACGATATCCTTCAAATGATGTGTAAAATCCGGTCGTCGTGCTAATGACGTTAAACAAGCGTTGCATGGGAGGCAACCCATGGTTTTCTTATTTACGTACTTTATTTATTTATTTTTACTTTATTTCAATATAATTTGTTTACTTTATTATTCTGTCAGGACTAACAATTGAATGTTTTATGTGATTTCAGGACTTGTTTGCTAACCTTGTGCAGAATGCAGAACCCCGATGACATGCACGTGGCCTTTAGAGACGACACACAGAGAGAGAGTTACTATGTCCACATGAGACGCCCTATGGCACCTACGAGGTACCCTGACCAAGATTGCATGGATGCCTTGGGGATAGAGCCAAGCGTCAGATTCTTATGCCACCAACTCCAGTGGGACCAGTTTGACGATACGAATAACACTTACAGGAACTTGACTCTAGAGTTCCTCAGCTCGTTTCGTTATGATCCTTGGGCTAGACCCGATGGACATGCTCTTTTCAGGTTATTCGGGACTGACTACTCCTTCTCTCACAAAGAGTTTGGGGATTTACTAGGTTTTCAGACTACTCCTGATGCTATTCCAGAGACACTGATGGGGTATTTTATGAGCAGAGAAGTGGAAAAGTTTTGGTCTAACATCTCAGGTGGAGGGAGCCAAGATCCTTCCACTCAATTTTCTCAGGTAATCCACAACCCTGCGTTAAGGTACTTCCAGATGATTCTAGCACACTCTTTTCTCGGTTTGCCAGATACAGAGACTCTGCTGAGTGAAGAGGAGATTTTCCTAATGTTTTATTTTATGCACTAATCTCATTTTTTATCTTTTCTTTTGTTTTATTTTATTTCATTTTTGTCGAATAAAGAAAAAATATATAAAGACAAAAATATTTTCATTTTTGTCTTCATAAAAAATATGCAAGCTTCATGCCTTAGAAGAGAGAAGAAAACGCTATCCGGACCCCCCGAAGACCGAAGGTGTAAAAGGGCCCAAAAGAAGAATTGAAATAATCCAAGGCCCAAAGGAAATTGGCCTTATGGCGGGCGCCACACTGTCCCTCATTAATTCGGGGCTGATTCCCCATTTTCACCATTTTCACACCTTCAAAGCTCAAAAACCCATTTTTCCAACTTCCAAAAACCCCATTGAACTCCATTAAAGCTCCCTCATTTCCAAAACATTCACCATCTATAAAACCCATCCAAAATCCATTTTCATTTTCATCCACCACAAACCATAAAAATCCAACCTTTACCATTTCTCTCATAAACCATTTTTTTTTACCACTTTTCACTTCTCAAGGAGCAACAACAATGGAGTTTAATGGATATCTTCTTCGCGATGGAAGACCGGGTGATAGGCAAAGGAAAATTATTCAAAGGCTTCAGAGTCGAGAAATTCTCTCGACTAGGTACGTCGATGATAACTGCCTTTATGCTTTGGGTCTATATCATAGTGTTTTTCATTTATTAGATTTTTTAGGCTTGCATGATATTTTTGTTAACCAGGAACCTACCTATGAGAGGCTGACAGTTGAGTTTTTAAATTCATTGAGATACACTGTCAGTCCTAACACTGCTAGCATAGTCAGTACTGTTAATTTTAGACTGTTTGGAATTGAATACGAATACAGTACCGACGAACTAACAGGCTTGTTAGGAATCCCTCATAGGGAAGGTGCTATATGTGAGGCACCTTTGGATGCGGAATGGTCGGCCGAAGTATTTTCATTCTGGCAGAGGTTGTCAAGTACTTCAATAAATTCTTTTGAAGGAATACTTGCGTCGACCATCCACAACCCGACCATAAGAGTTTTCAGATATCTTTTGGCATGTACTATTTTTGGCCGGGAGAGTCCAAATAAGGTAAACGCTAAAGATCTCCTATTTTTGCAAGGATGCCTCACTAATACCCATATCAATCCGGTCCCGTTTATGCTTGCACACATGGCTTTAACTACTAATAAAACAGGACCGATTATTTTTGGAGGACTTGTTACGTCTATTGCTCGGGCTCTTGACCTGAACAATGAGATAGCTACACTTGAACCACTACCTCCTCGCACAATTAATTTAAAATTTATAAAAGACATGAAATTGTGCCGAACGAGGAGAGAAGGTGGTTATGAGTTGATGGTTCATGGGGTAGCTATCCCATCTGTTGCTTTACCTTGCAGTAGACGTACTGATGTACGTAATGAAAGGAACTGGACCTATGATCTGAATGCTCCACCTGTTTTGGGTCCACTTGCTCCTAATATTCCTGATGGGGAGGCACATGACACTGATGAAGAATATGATCGGAGAGAACAATCTCCCGTACCTCACATGTCCCCCATCGTCCTTCACAGTCACACACCGCACCATCTTCCTCTAACCCTGTTGCAGGTGCTGCTCCTGGATTCTATGTCACTGAGGAGATGTGGCGTGATATGACAGCTAGATAGGAAAGGTGAGACAACCTACTCTCTACTATTTCACAACAACTAACGGAGAACATGAGCTTCATGAAACAATCACGATCGGTGTCGGATCGTGCCTACAGTAACATTTGATGTGCCTTGACCGACATCACATCAGAGCAGACCCGTCGGCGAGAAGTCAACCGCTGGCACTACCAGCTTATGGAGGCCACTCAGGGTTCCATCCTAGGTAACCTTCGAGAGGTCCGGGGTGCCCAGGCTGCCTTATCGGCACGACTTGATCGGAGGGACCAGCAGCGCAGTAGATCCCGTCGTTCCAGACCATCACAGCAGGACGACGAGGGCACCAATGCTCCTCCGCAGTAGTTTTCCAGGTTACCCTCCTTATCTTATTTCGAAACATTGGGGACAATGTTCGATTTAAGTGTGGGAGGGGATTTTATTGCTTTCTGTCATTTCCCTTTCTAGTTATTTATTTGTTTTTTGTTATTTCCCTTTTCAGTAAGTTATCTAGTTTAACTTTTCTTAGATAAATGCATGAGTCTGAAGAGTCACCAGTATAGTGTATCTTTAGTACATCCTCATTTTTCCCCATTTCCTTAGCCTTACCAAATTTTTTTTTAAAAGAAAACAATGTTGTTTCACATGTTTTTTGGGCTTTGAGACAGGTTTGGATTAGGATGTGGTGACTTAGGTCAACTTTTTGAAACATCAGTACCATTGTAGCACCATAGACCTCTTGAATATAGGAATCACTCCTAAACCCCACACACCATGGCCTTTATTATCATTCAAAAATTGTCCTAATTAGTTTATTCTATCAGTCAGTTCCGGCCTAAGCACGTTATACGCAGGGGGCCGATGAACATTAGTGAATGATCCAGTGCTAAATAAAAAGAAAAAGGCAAACTCTGGGATATGTGACCCTCACAAAGTCATTTAAACCGAAAAAAAGAGAAGAAAAAAATCTTGCCACAAAAAGAAAAAAATTGCAATCACCTATTGTTAGTTGGTTCAGAGGTATCTGTCACTGAACTTGGTAGGGCGGATTACAATCCGATCCCCTGCAACTACATTTAGGTCAAAATAAAATGGGTTTACACATGCTTATGTGCCAGAAACCCTATGTTTTGGATCAGAATCACTAACCGGTCACTCTACTATGAAGCATGTATGGATAACGAGCTTAATATGATTGCGCCTGAATGAAAAGGACCCAAAAAAGAGATGAGAAAATAGGCCTAGGTATTGTGGGATGACATGGGGTGGTTAATATAGGATTGAAGTTTGTGTCCATGTTATTATGGTACCCTTGGTTCACTTAGTTAGTACCTGTCACTGCATCCTGACTTGAATTTAGAAGCCCTTTAGCCCAAAATCACGTGTTGACACCAGTTTTCTTCATTTTTGAGCTTTTAATGTTTGCTTGAGGACAAGCAAAGGTCTAAGTGTGGGAGGATTTGATAACACTAAATTTCACCGTATTTATGACTCCGATTTCGCATGCATTCTTAGGTTTTATTGTTATTTTGTTATGTTATTACTTTGTTTTTCTTTATTTTCAGGTTTTCTATGTAATCGGGGCCTAAATCGAGAAAAGTAGCGAAAAAGGAGTGGAAACGGACGAAAACCAAGAAATTCAGCTTTTTACACTTACGGCATCCACCATGGCTGGCGCCATGGGGTCTGCCATGACGTGGCCACGTCTCAAGACCACTCCACAACTGCCAAGGACCCACGATCACCACTTTCTCCACCAGTTTACCCCTATGGCAGGCGCCACAAGGAAAAAAGGCTTCCCTCCACTTTTTAGTGGAGGGGGCATCCTGGTCATTTCCCATTTAATATTTGCCTATAAATAGGACTTTAGAATTTCGTTTTCTTCATCCAAACTTAGAATCTCTTAGGCATATATCAGTTTTAAAGCAGTTATCATTCCACATCGGGGTGTTACTGCAATCGAGTGATCGAGTCTGTATACGTCTGTGTGATCGAGTTTTGGAGCACTCTGGGAGGAAGTCAATCTTGCCGCCATTTTAATTCCAGTTCGTATTTTATTTTTCCGCATTGCTTTACTTTTATTTATTTTCCGCATTGCTTTACTTTTATTTATTTACCGCACTCGCTTTACTTTATTTATTTCTCGCACTCGCACTACTTTCGTTTATTTTCCGCACTCGCTTTAAATACCTTTATTCTCGCACTCGCACTACTTTTATTTACTTTCCGCACTCGCACTACTTTTATTTACTTTCCGCACTCGCACTAAATACATTTATGAAAAATAATAAAAATAACTTTTACTTTACCATGTCTAACTAAATCCATAAAGGTTAGAATGTAAGGATCGTAATTGAACCAGTAATCCGTACAACTGTTCGTAGAAACACTTAAGGGCTATTTTAACTTTCAATTTAAGTTCAATTGTTTTTAACTATTTCAAAAACAGCCAAAAACGCTTTGTCTAGTTCATTAGGAGTTTTTAGATTAAAAAGAAAAGAGATTTTAAAACCATTTTCGGACGCGATAAGAAGTTTAGAGTCTGGTTCGTGAGAACCTCTTTTTGCTAAGAAATCCAGGTTAAAGTACTTTTCAACTTAGTTAAGATACTATATTTCTTAAAAATAAGTTTACTACTCTAACGTAGTACACACCTTTTTATCTGTGACAATCGGAGGGGTTGATTAGAGAGTACAACTCGGTTCTGAATACGCGAAAGCGACAGTTCCTGTTAAATTAGTTCTTTTCAAAGTGGAAAACATTGCCCATAAGTAGTTCTATTAACAAGTACCAGATTATCTATTGATTACGTGAATTACATTCAAGCCTGTCTTTATTAATTGTTTAAAATTATTATTTCATTTACCTTTGCGCACACCTTAAAACCATTATATTCAGTTTCCTTAGATACACACTATAACAACAGGTACGATAGATTGACACTTGGTGTCTATGGATTCGACAATCTTTTATATTACTCTGACGTGTTCGTACACTTGCGAAAAACACGCATCAATCATATGGGCCATTAAGAGAGGGGGTGTGAATAACATGCAAACACTCAGCCCACGCATGTGAGGACCCTTATCATGGACCATTTGACTTGTTGACTCAATGAGAGGCATTGGATCAATCAGTCAACTAAACCCTAAGGAGGTATGCCAATCGAACGGTCATCACGGGAGGTACGCGCAAACCATTAATACACATGAACCATTCAAAGTCAGATTTCACTAATTGAGGTCACGTGCCCTAGGTGTGTTTCATTAATGTGTTGTCATTCCTTGGATCCTTGGATCACTCTCATCGCACGACCACGATATGTTCTACTCTTAAAACCCTAACTAAAACCCTTGGGTCATCTCACCGGCCGGAGAACAACCTCCGGTTATCTTCTCCGGCTACCCTCACCAGAGCATACGACCAAAATGCCCAGAAATGCACAACATTCATATCAATGGAAAGAGGAAATGGTGAGGATCATAAATCCAACTTTAGAATTAATAAACAACGCATACAAAGGGAGAATCGAAGAGAATAAATTTTCCCTAAGCTAGGTCAAGTTCTCTTATGGAGCCTAAAAACTATCCAGAATAGTTCATTTTAGCCTTTAGCAAACAGATCAAGCAACAATAAGCAAAGAATAAGGAAAATCGAAGTGCAATTCATGGAAAGAAACTGACCTGAATTTAAGCTTCTTCTTGATTTAGAAAACCAGATTTGAGGCTCATATGCTCCTCTTAATGCTTGTGTTTATCAAATAAAGATTAAGCTGGACAAATCAATGTAGTGTCCTTGAGATTCAGGTTGCAGATTTGAAAATCCAATCAGGTCGATGCAGACTGATTGCAAATTGGTGCATATTGATATAGTTCTGGTAAAAAATGGGAAGAAAACAACAATGCTCGATTGAAATTCAGAGAAGAAATTGAAGATCCACTCAGATTAATGCAAACAGATTGCAGATTGATGCAGATTGATGGAGAACTTGTGAGGAATGAGAAGAACAATGCAGTGCTCGATTGGATTTCAGAGAAGAGATTGGAGATGGACTTCAGAAGTTGAGAGAGAATGCATTTCAATCTGAAGGTGTGAGTATGGTGAATTGTGTAGAATAAACCTCTCCCCATCAATTCCGTTATTCATTAGCTTAAGTATCCATGTTTAACTGTTAACCCTAGTGATTGACATTTATAACCCTGGTTAGTTTCGAGAGAAGAGTTATGGTGCAATGCAATGTATTCTAGCTAGCATGGAGTGTTGAATCTTGTTGCTCAATGATGATAACAAAGGGAAAATTGATGATATTGGTAATAAGAGAAACTGCAACAATATGGTATACTGATGTTCATGGAATGCAGCCAATTCTTTTCTATCTTTGGAATGTATGAGTAACATTGGCAAGGCATGACATGTTTAGCCGTTTTGAGAAGAAAAAAACAGAGGAATGCTATGCTTGTGAAGCAAGGCTGAAGCAAACCAAAGCTCACAATCAAACACTTATATTTTTCCCTTAGAATCATAATGAAAGCAGTGATATTTGAGGGCAGAATTATTGATGATTAATGGATGAAATGACTTGTTTTTTGTTGCAAATCCAAGATGAAGGATCATGGGATATATTTGATGTTTGAGATAGACTAGGATAAGGTTTGGAAGTAGCTTGAAAATGGATTAGAACAAGTGTGAATGAAGTTGACTTTTCCATGCCAATATGGTTATCGTGCCTGGCCAAAGGCCAAAGGCATTTTCAGTTGTGACATCACCTCTTTGAGACACCATATCTTTCAAATAATTGATCAACTGAAAAAACTCCAAACACCAAAGTTAAAGAGGACATGGTGGTGGACAAGGTTCATGTTGAACAAATTCTCATTGGAATCCTCTATCATTGAAATTTTTTGCTTGAGATGTGGCCCACCAGGTGTTTGTAGAAATTATGGCCGAGAGGCCTGAACTTGCCCAACCATGACTTGGTTTTGGCCTTGATTCCTCTCAACTTTAATTGATCATAACTCTTTCAATTTTGATGCTATGGATATGTTCCACCAATGGATTTGAAGCTTAGGACTCCCTCTTTCAAACAACCCAAGTGGAATTTTCATTTGACTTTTATTTTGGGAGAAGGCCTCTCTTGAAGTTGGCTGCAAAATGGTCAAAACTTGCCATTTTTGGAAACCCTAATTTTCCAAAAGATGGTAAGTTTTGATTTTATTGACTTCTCATGATCCCTCCATCATTTCTTGATCAAATTTGGTCCATAGACTCCTTGTAACCTTAATTTCATGAATTTGACCTCAAAAAGTCAGGAGTTGACTTTTTACTCAGCCTGGTTGACTTTTCCCTAATTCCTTGATTTTCAAGTAATTGATTAATTGAAGGCCCTCCAAAATGATTCAAGGGATGAAATTTCAACCCTAGGTACTTAATATCATGTATAAAACCATGAGATCAAATTTGCACCAAAATTCCCTTGAGAAGTTCATTTAATCAGAAACCCTAATTTGGCCCTTTTTTGTCAGGAGATGCTGCACTGCTTGAATGTTTGAATCAATTCACTTCTTTCTATGACTTATGGCCTCAAATGAAAACTTGTGGGATGTTGTGAACCCTTTACACAATGTTGAAAAGCCATGTTGCCTTTTGATTTCCTTTGGATGACCACCAATCTCTCCAATCACTGATCACAAGCCTTATGCCTCAGCTATGCTGGTTATGATGCAATGTTTTAGTTCATGAAGTGGATTTGGATATGCAATGTGGTATGCTAAATGCCATGAAAATGAGAGAAATTTTTTTGAGGTATTACAGCTGTCCCTATTCAATTATCTGCAGATCTGAATGAATAATAGCAATGACTTTTAGATATTCAAGGTATGAAGTGATTGAATACTCAAATAATCCTAAAAATTTGTACTCTGCAAGGAGTGGAATGTATTGAGAATGATGCCATTCTCGGATGACAAGATACACTGTGAGTGGGTCAGGAAAGAAACCATCATAACTTGGATGACAACTCTAGGACACAAAATCGAACTTGGAGGAATCAAAATGTTCCTATCCCACGCAGGAGATAGGAGGTGGGGAATGATTATCATAACACGGATGATAAATCGAACAAACGGAACCGAACATGGAGGAACCAACAAGAAATTATCCCATGCGGGAGATAAAGACTTGAAAAGAAACCATCATAACGCGGATGATGACTCGAGAAAACGAAATTGAACGAGGCAGAATCGACAAGAAATTATCCCACGCGGGAGATAATACTTGAAAAGAGACCATCATAACGCAGGTGATGACTCGAGTAAACAAAACTGAACGAGGCAGAATCGAAAAGTAATTATCCCATGCGGGAGATAATACTTGAAAAGAGACCATCATAACACATATGATGACTCGAGAAAATGAAACTGGACGAGGCAGAATCGACAAGTAATTATCCCACGCGGGAGATAATACTTGAAAAGAGACCATCATAACACATATGATGACTCGAGAAAAACGAAACTAAACAAGGCAAAATCGACAAGTAATTATCCCACGCGGGAGATAATCTTGAAAAGAAACCATCATAATGCGGATGATGACTCGAGAAAAACAAATCTGAACGAGACATAATCGACAAGTAATTATCCCACGCGGGAGATAATACTTGAAAAGAGACCATCATAACATAGATGATGACTCGAGAAAAACGAAACTGAACGAGGCAGAATCGACAAGTAATTATCCCACGCGGGAGATAATACTTGAAAATATACCATCATAACGCGGATGATGACTCAAGAAAAACGAAATTGAACGAGGCAGAATCGACAAGAAATTATCCCACACAGGAGATAATACTTGAAAAGAGACCATCATAACGCGGATGATGACTCGACTAGGGAAAACAAGCATTGACTGATAAGTGTAGCAATGTTAAGGAATGGACTTGGCATTCTTTGTGGGGAATACTTCAGGTTGAAAAAATGTTATGGGCTTTTGTGTAATACACTCCAAAACTGGCCCATGCTGGTATGCACATGCTTGAATTTTGTCATGGCGCAATGCTCCATAAAGATGGAAATGCTACGCTTTGAGGATGCAGAAGTAATGATGCTTACTAAATGTGAATGCATATGCAAAGGGGATCTCTTGATAAAGAGGCGACATCTATCTCTGACGACTCCGCTGGGGAAGAAATAATCACTGGATTGATTTAAAGACCCCCTATGGGGATGAGCAACTCTGCGGGAGATATTGTGGATGATACACCGGTTATGACCTACCGCCATTGCCAAAAATAAATTGGACTTTGAGATTGGAGCCAAGACCCTGTTGGGAAAGAACTTGACTTGAGCGGTACGCTACCCGTAGAACTCTGTTGGGGGAAGTGTTGACCTTCTGACTTGGCTGGGGAATCAGATGTCGGTGCTCTGCTGAGGAAGAAACTGCTGGGGGAATCTCTCAGATACACAATCTTCTTCTTGGGGAAGAGATGTCTCCATGTATCACTAGAGATAAGAAGACTCTTATGGGGGATACTTTTTCATTGAAGGAAGATTCTCTGCTTGGGGAGACCATCTGTCTTTTTTTCACCACTGCCGGGGAAGATTTAAATTTCCACTATACTGGGGATAATGGAAGACATCCAAGAAAACGTTGTTGAGGAATTCTATTCAAGAACCTGTTGAAGAAGGCCTCCTGGGTCTATTCTGGCTCTGCTAGCAACACTTGTATCTGCACCTGCATAAACACAACTGATAGTGACTACAACATAGAGAGTTAGATTGGCCTGTATGCTCAGGGCTTATGGTATGAATCACCATCCCCAATCACTCAACGCTTTAGAGTGGTATCATATATTTATGTCCTCCTACATGAGTTGTAAGGCATTCAAATGTTCATAATGCAATTTTTATCACAATTTGCTGGACGTTTTTGCAATCAGTCAATGTTAGATGAAAAAACAAAAACACATGGACGCAAATTTGAACGAAGTTGCATTTTATTAATTGTAAGATGGCCCTGAATAAGCATTACATCAGGAAACAATCCTTGGAAAGAGGAAATTGCTCAAAAGGAAAACAAACTATCCTATTTGCAATGTGAAGAACGGATCTCATTAAGCTCCAACCCGGCTATGACTTGTATATCTCCATGACTCTCCGCTTGCTTCACCTTTGAGGAAAGTGATTGAATTGGTCTCCAACCCTTGGGATGCCCTTAGTTGCAAATGGATCACAAACCTCGCATACCGCAGTCGTTCGTGTTAGTCCCTCTTTTGCGTGGATCACCCTTTCAGGTTTTCAATCCACAGGGATACCCTTTTTTGCCTGAGCTGTCCAATATGGCTTTTCAGCTCAACGGGTGTACATTTTTCCCAATATTTCCCTATTTATTGCCCGAGCCTTTTATTTTGTTTTTGGCTCACTGGGATGCCCCTTTTTTCCTGAATCTTTATTCTGTTTTTATCCAACGGGTCTTTTTACACGAAGTATTTTCTTACTGCGTCTGCATTGACAGCGGATTGGAAGTCTTAGACATCCATGGTCGTTAACACCAAGGCTCCACCTGAGAAGACCTTTTTAACCACAAATGGACCTTCATAATTGGGTGTCCACTTTCCCCTGTGATCTTTGAGAGGAGGAAGAATCCTTTTCAACACTAAGTCACCTGGTATGTACCATTGAGGTTGTACTTTCTTGTCGAAAGCCTGTTTCATTCGCCGTTGATACAACTGTCCATGGCATACAACTGTTAGGCATTTTTCTTCGATGAGGCTTAATTGGCAGTACCTGGCTCGGATCCATTCAGCTTCATCCAACTTGACATCCATCATTATTCTCAACAAGGGGATCTCAACTTCGACCGACAGGACTGCCTCCATACCATACACTAGTGAGTACGGGGTTGCCCTTGTCGAGGTACGCACAGACGTTCGGTACCCATGTAGTGCAAACTGTAACATCTCATGCCAATCCTTATATGTCACAACCATCTTCTGAATGATTTTCTTGAAATTCTTGTTGGTCGCCTCGACGGCGCCATTCATCTTTGGGCGATACGACGAAGAGTTGTGATGCTCTATTTTGAAATCCCGGCATAAATCGACCATCATCTTATTGTTGAGGTTCGAACCATTATCAATGATGATCCTCTCGGGAATTCCATACCGGCACATGATATCTCTTTTGATAAATTGGGCGACCAGTTGCTTTGTAACATTGGCATAAGATTCTGCTTCGACCCACTTTGTGAAGTAGTCTATAGCAACCAGGATGAAGCGGTGACCGTTGGAAGCTGTTGGCTCAATCTTACCAATCATGTCAATGCCCCACATGGAAAAGGGCCAAGGTGACGACATGACGCTCAATAGATTCGGAGGTACATGGACCTTGTCAGCATAAATCTGGCACTTGTGGCATTTGCGGGAATATTTGCAGCAATCGGATTCCATGGTGATCCAATAATACCCAACATGAGCAATTTCTTTGCCATAGCATGTCCTCCAACATGTGTACCGAAGGAGCCTTCGTGAATCTCTTGCATCAACAGGTCTGCTTCGTGTTTATCCATGCATCTGAGCAGGACCATGTCGAAGTTTCATTTATATAGTACGTCATCTTGATTCAAGAAGAATCCTCCTGCTAGCCTCTTGAGAGTCTTCTTATCCTTATTGGATGCCCCACCTGGATACTCCCGAGTCTTCAGAAATTGCTTGATATCATAATACAAAGGTTTGTTATCCTTAACACCGTCAACTGCGAACACATAGGCAGGTCTTTCGAGACGAGAGACGTCGATTCGAGGCACATAGTTCTCTTGATCCACCTTGATCATGGAAGATAGAGTTGCCAAAGCATCAACAAATTGGTTCTCTTCTCGAGGTATGTAGTGCAATTTGACTTTGGTGAAGAAAGTTAGCAACCTCCTGGTGTAATCCATGTATGGAGATAAGTGAGGTTGATGAACCAGCCACTTGCCATTAACTTGGTTGATAACTAAAGCAGAGTCACCAAAGATCTCAAGGTTCTTGATTCTCATACCGATTGCTTCTTCGAGGCCCATTATGCAGGCTTCATACTCTACTTCGTTATTGGTTCACTCAAATGTCAGCCGAGCAGTGAAAGGCATGTGTACCCCCTCTGGTGAGATAATGACAACACCGACTCCACTGTCGTTCATGTTAACAGCTCCGTCAAACATCAAACTCCATTTGGATTCAGGGTCTGGCCCCTCCTCCGAAAGTGGTTCTTCACAGTCTTTCGACTTGAGGAACATGATGTCCTCATCCAGAAACTCGAACTTCATTGGTTGGTAATCATCGATTATATTGGATATCATACTCTGTCAAAATCATCTGCCATCGGGCTACCCTTCCTGTTAGAGCCGGCTTCTCGAAGATATACTTTACAGGGTACATCTTTGAAATTAGGAAAATGGTGTGAGTCAGCAGGTACTGACTTAGTCAGCGAGCAACCCATGCCAAAGCGCAGAAAGTTTTCTCGAGTAGTGAGTAGCGTGTCTCACAATCGATAAATTTTTTACTAAGGTAATAAATGGCATCCTCTTTTCGACCAGACTTGTCCTGCTGACCCAACACACATCCCATTGATCCTTCGAGTATGGTGAGGTACATGATTAAGGGCCTCCCTGGCACTAGAGGCATAAGAATAAGAGGTTCTTGCAAATATTCCTTGATTCGGTCGAAGGCCTGTTAGCAGTCATCATCCCATTTGATAGCCTGATTCTTTCTCAGAAGCTTGAAAATAGGCTCACACGTGGCTGTTAGGTGCGAGATGAACCGTGCAATGTAGTTCAACCTCCCTAAGAAGCCTCGTACTTCTTTTTCAGTTCTCGGTTCAAGAATCTCTAGGATGGCTTTTACTTTTGCTGGGTCGACCTCAATTCCCTGTTCACTGACGATGAAGCCCAGCAGCTTACCGGAACGTACCCCGAAGGTGCATTTGTTCGGGTTTAACCTTAGACTGAATTTCTGAAACCTGTCAAATAGTTTAGCTAAATTGACTAGATGCTTTTCTTCTGTTCGTGACTTCGCGATCATGTCATCAACGTAGACCTCAATCTTGTGATGAATCATATCATGGAACAATGTCACCATTACACGTTGGTAGGTTACTCCGACACTTTTCAAACCAAATGGCATGACTTTATAATAGAAGGTGCCCCAGGGTGTAATGAACATAGTCTTCTCCATGTCCTTTGGCGCCATTTTAATCTGATTATAGCCCGAGAAGCCATCCATGAAGGAGAATACAAAAAATTAAGCAGTGTTGTCAACTAGCACATCAACATGAGGCAAAGGGAAATCGTCTTTAGGGTTGGCCCGATTCAAATCCCTGTAGTCCACGCACATTCTGATCTTAACATCCTTTTTAGGGACTAGTACACTGTTTGCAACCCATGGAGGATAGCTTGTTATGGCCAAGAATCCAGCATCAAACTGCTTTTGCACCTCCTCTTTAATTTTGATGGCCATGTCAGGGCGTGTTCGTCTCAAATTTTGCTTTACAAGTGGGCACTCTTCCCTGAGAGGTAGTTTATGTACCACATTGTCAGTGTCCAATCCAGGTATGTCTTGATAAGACCAAGCGAAGACATCAACATACTATCGAAGCATGGCGATTAGACGACTCTTGATAGATTCTTCTAACGTAGCCCCGATCTTTACCTCTCTCTTATCTTCTTCAGTACCCAGATTTATCACTTCAATAGCCTCCTCATATGGCTGAATCATTTTCTCCTCTTGTTTAAGCAACCAGGATAGCTCTTCGGGAAGTTCACAATCTTCCTCACCTTCCCCGTCGGCTAGGTAAATTGGATTGTCGAAGTCATACTGAGCCATAACAAGGTCGTCGTTGATGAGACCCGATGAGGAGCATCTGCATGAATGATGATTCATGCTAGATTTAGAAACGGTTCGAGGAAACATTGCCATTTATTTTGTATGAAATTTGCATTTTTTTCAAAAATAAAAACAAAATGAAAGACAAGGAGCAACATGTATGAATGCAAAAACGTCCGCTTTATTGATGAGTATGAAATTATATCATGAACAAAAGAACCCTTACAATGAGCTGTTATGCCCTTGGCAAGGCATAGAGCTTGAATACAGGAAAGCAAAACATAAACTATTACTCTTCAGGCTGAGTGATAGAGATGAACTTTTCAGCCAACTAGTTGTTGAGTTGTGTCCCCGGAGCACAAGGCTTAATCACTTGTCAAGATTATAATCATTGTCGATCGTATCCTCTTGTGCAGCACAGATGTTGCTATGATCAACCCACCCAACACTGGTGAAGGTAATTGGGCCTTACCGACCTCTAGCACTTTGTCTAAATGTTGACTGACCAGGCTGGTAGCCAACTCAATACTTGTCTTTCTTTTCTGGGATCTCAATTGTCTTGCCCCATCCTTCCTTCGCACCTAACTCTACCACCTCTAAGGCTTATTTGTAAGAAGCTATAGAAGCTCCTTTCTTTGCGTCTTCAGATAAAGCAGCTGATAATGATTCATTCTCAGACTTGATGGGCTCAAAAGCTTGGCAAGGAGTCTCGACGATTTCTCCATCCATATCCACGTATTTGAACGAGGCTATGTGGCTGACGAAGATGTCTTCTTCTCCTAACACTGTTACAATATGCTCTTCCCAAACAAACTTTAACTTTTGATGAAGGGTGGAAGATACTGCCCCTGCTAAATGGATCCACGGTCTCCCCAACAAGAAGCTATAGGCCGGCTGAATGTCCATCACGTAGAAAGTAGCATTGAAGACTTGTGGTCCCACCTTGATCGATAATTCCACTTCTCCGATCACCGACCTCCTCGAGCCATCGAAGGCCCTTACGACTAAGTCTCTTGGTCTCAGCACGACCCCATCATAATTCAATTTCATAAGGGCTTTCTTGGGGAGGACATTTAGTGACGACCCTATGTCAACCAACACGTAGGAGAGCACAACCCCTTTGCATTCCATGGAGATGTGCAAGGCGCGGTTGTGACTGCATCCCTCGGATGTTAAATCCATATATGTGAATCCCAAGCCATGGCTAGAGTTTACACTTGACACCACTGTTTCCAATTGATTTACTGATATATCCTGCGGTACATACGCGTTGTTCAGAATCTTCAATAGGGCTTTCTTATGCGAATCCGAACACATTAATAAGGATAAGATCGAGATCTTCGAGGGAGTCTGTTACAAGTAGTCTACGATCTTGTAGTCACTTTTCTTGATGATTATTAGGAATTCCTCTGCTTCCTTATCAAAAGCGATGTCAAGATCTGTTGTTGGCGCAGGTGCATCATTAGTCATGGGTTATTTGCCCCTAGCTTTCGCTTGAGCCTCGATAGTATCTTTTGGTGGCAATGCATTACCTCTAAAAGTTTCTGGCGCAAATAATCGACCGCTTCTGGTAAATCCCCCGACTCCAACATTTTCAATTTGGCACGGAGAGGAACTTGGCGCAGTTATGTCTTGTTTTTGGCCATTATAGTACACTTCACCCTATAATTCTAGGGAATGGCTCTGTTACTCTGGTATAGGACAGGTCCCAAGGTAGTGATGGTTATTGGCGCCACCCTTGTTGCTGCAGGGACCTGTGCTGGATTTTAATAAATTGTAACAATTGATATATCATCATTCTTCACAACTTTATCAAACTGTATACTTCCTTCATTGATCATTTTATGTATCCCCGATCTCAGCTGATCGCAAACATCCGGGGAACTAACACAATCTGAGCAATTTTCTCCACAACCCGGGAACATGCTCCTTTTGGCCAAGCAAGCTTTTACTACCATCAATGGAGTCTTCAAATCTTTGCCATCGGATACCAAATTCAAACCTTCACCGCTATCAACAGCCCCCACAATCCTTCCATGAGGAGGCATAGAATTCTGGATTACATTTGGAGTAGGAGCGAAGTTAATGCCCTTGGAGTCTATTAAATCTTGGACAAGATGCTTCAAGGCTTGGTAGTTCTCAGTGCTATGCCCAGGAGCCCCATAATGGAATTAATAGCAAGCATTAGCATCATAACCTGCTGGGAGCTAGCCTGCCTTTGGAGGCTGCATAGTCCTTAACTGTATCATTTGCAATTGGAGGAGATTCT
This sequence comes from Lathyrus aphaca, assembly GCA_963966055.1. Classification (NCBI taxonomy): domain Eukaryota; kingdom Viridiplantae; phylum Streptophyta; class Magnoliopsida; order Fabales; family Fabaceae; genus Lathyrus; species Lathyrus aphaca. The sequence goes on along the minus strand of OZ014521.1, from coordinate 137,605,457 downwards.
GTAATAATTGTGAGTATGACATTGGAGGCATCTCAAAATGCCTATCCTTCGGTTAGGGAGGATAGTATGGTCAAGAAGCCCTTTGTTGTTGATAGTTTGGTTGACGTTGTTGTTGCTGAACCTGTGGTTGGTTTGCTGGAGCAGCAATGGTGACATGAGCTGCCTATTGATACACATTCTGGTTTCCTCTTCTGTTTTGAGTATACACAGCCCCAGTTTCTCCTTCCCGACGCTTCACAAAAGGCTTCTTTACATTGGAGTTTGACGCTCCGCTATTCTGAATTTTTTCTTGTTTCATCCAATTTTCTATCCTTTTACCCGTCAGAATGATGTCTGAAAACCCACTGGATGAACAACCTGCTAATCTTTCCATGAAGTGCCCTAGGAGTGTATCCATGAAGAGATCCACCATCTCTCTTTCCAGCAAAGGTGGTTGTACTCTTGCGGCGACCTCACGCTATCTTTGAGCATAGTCCTTGAAGCTTTCTGAGTTCTTCTGAGATAAACTCTGGAGTTGAGTACGGCTGGGGGCCATATCAATATTGTACTGATACTGCTTAAGGAAGGCATCCCCAAGCTCTTTCCAGTTTCGGACTGAATTCTTTTCTAGCTTCATATACCACTCCAATGAGCCCCCAGAGAGACTGTCCTGGAAGTAATACATCCAAAGTTTTTCATCTTTAGTGTGAGCGGCTATCTTGCGGTAAAAAGCCTGTAAGTGTGTCTTGGGGCAAGAATTGCCATTATACTTATCGAAGCTTGGAGGTCTAAATTTAGGAGGGATAACCACCCCGGAGACCAAACCCATATCAGATACGTCAATTGCAAGAGTGTCCCTACATTCAAGGGCCTTAACCTTCTCGGCCAGCAGTTGAAAATCCTGAAAGTTTCCACCCGTGCCAAAACCCATATCATCGTTGACCGGAGGCAACTGATCTTCCTGGCGATCTTCCACAGGGATAAGAGTAGTGGTGCCAGTTTCTTGAACTGGAGGCCTATCTCCTCTGTTGTTGTTGGGTGGATTTCCCTGGGCATCCAGAGTAACCACCGGGGGGTCTGTTTGGGGAGGAGTAAACCTCTGCATGGCATTTCTCAGCTCTTACTTCCCTAGGGACATGCCCTGCATCATCACCATAAACTCTCCCATTCGGGTACGGAGTTCGTTGAGCTCTGTCTGCACAGTATCCATGATGTTTCTTTGATTGTTGCGGGTAGCATACCGGTGAGGAATACTTTGTCTGGGATGACGGGTCTTGGCTGCTTTCACAATATTTCCCTGAAAATGCAGAAGTTAAGTAACCCGAACAACCTACAAAAATAAATAAAATGCAAATGATATGAATGCATGAGATGCTGTGTTCCTTTCATCCTCAAGGGTTTGTTTTTATTTTCCCGTTCTGATATTAAGAGAATAGCCTTTGGAGGAAGACCTCGTGTGATATTTAGATATGGAGAATTGGTGCATATTTCCTCGTGTCCGTGCAAAAGATAACACCCAGGGACTTAATACAAGTCAATCATATAAACTGAAATCTGAAACAACGAAGTCCTTGAAAGGTACCTGTTCATACATCAGAAAAGGAACAAAGTACATCAATAAAAAAGAATCCCACAACAGGCCTGTGGGTAATCCATATATGAGAGCACGAGACTAAACCCTAGGAAGTTCTATATCTTGCAACCTCCAGCTAAGGCGCTTGACACCTTGGAGCAACTGGGCTATGTCTGGATGCTCTGGCTCCTGTATGAGCTTCTAGATTAGGAGATCAAGGAGATCAAAAGAGGCATGCAACTCATCAATATGCTGTAGGAACACCTTCTCACTTTCTTTGCTTGCACTTGGCTCGATCTTGACTTTCTTAACATCAGTCCGAAGCTTTAGCTCTTCTGCTTCCTTCTGAGTGTCTTTAACTGTCTGTTGACTCTTTACCATATCTTGAAGATAATCCTTTTGTTGGTCGTGGGCCTTTTGGAGCAGCTCTCCTTGTTCAACCAAAGTGTCCTGAAGACTTTTGATCTCCAACTTGTACTTAGTCTCCAACTCCTTCTGTTTCTTCAGATTATCTTCCCACTTCTCTTGCCACAAGGTTATAGCTTCATTAGCTTCGTTCAAAGCTTTCTTATCTTTCCGGCGCTGACTCGCCTTGTGAGTTTCAGCTAACCCTCTTTTCTTGAAGTAGAGTTCTCTCTCCTAGAAGTCCTGCTGCTTGAGCCTGACCATCTCTTCATCCTGGTGAGCTATCTCTTCTAACTTCTGATTCTGAATCATCAACTTTTGGCAAGAATTGTTGGCCTCTTGATTTTCCATTCTAAGCTGTTTAACGAAGGCCTCCAATTTCTGGTAATCTTTGAGAGGTACTGAACTCAAGGGTGACACTTCCTTAGGGTATAGGGGGACTCCATAGAGAACGGGAGAAGTAAGACCTCTACACGATCTTTCAACCATGTAGCAAAAGTATCATATGTTTTTGGGTCTACCTTCCTAAAATCCATCTTTCCTTTCCTTATCCTGACCTTCCAAGCTTGGGCTACCTGTATACACAACTCCATATTTCCTTATACTGAGAAATACAATGACTTAACTACCTCTTCAGCTGATGGTGGAACCTTCAGAGGATAACCAAACTGTTTCCTGGACAACGAATGATTATAGTTTATTCCTTTTTTCCTTCCCAACAAGGGTACATTGGGGAAAGTGCCACATCTAGCAATAATCTCTTTGCCTATCAGGTCTCTATTGCACCCCAAGATATGTTGTACGAGGTTAAGCCCATCAATCTTTTGGACCACTTCCAATCTTCTATCAAGTCTTAGAAAGGTCCTGATTTTGGGAGTTGCCTTACAAACCAATCAGTAAACAAAGGAGCACAATAGTTCACATACCTTTTTCTTTTCTCGTTCCTATAATGAACCCCGTAATAGAAATCACCTAGTAGTGTATGCATTGGGTTTCTCTTGACAAAGATGGTAATAGCCTCCATGCTGATCAACCCTTTCTCTCCCGGGAGCAAACTTATCCCATATATCATCATAGCTAGCAGTGCCCTGAATTCTGCCCACTTGTTTCCCAATGCCATAACATGAGCTTCTGTGACGAGAAAATCCAATGAAATTTCCTTACCCTTGTTGGTCTCTAGCTCCATATTGACTCTGAGCATACTTAAGTGACATGCACCAGCTATGTCTTCATAGGGAGAGACCCTCTCTGAACCATAATAAGGCATACCTTCTCTGACAGGAACCTTCAGGATGCTGGAGACCTCTTCCAAGTTAGGTGCCAAGATATAATCTGGAAACACAAAGACTCGTGGCTGAGGGTCGTAGAACTGTATCAAGGAGTGGAGGCTGTCCCTCTGATCAACTGTAGGCTTGTTCACATAACCCAGAATCCTCCCATACTCTCTCCTGATATCATCTAGAACCTTGTCATTCATCAAACTGATAATCTTTTGAATACTCTCAGTTTCTGGTTGTGGGAAAGTGTAATGGACATTCTTCTTCCTTGGAGTTTCCATCTTGAAGTAGCAATGCGACCGGGAATCGGGAGTAATATGAACCCTGAGAATAAAAAAAACACATATGATTAATGATGTCATGATTCTTATGCAAGGCAAGGCATGTGATCAGTGTTGTGTCTGTGTAATGTCAATCATATAAGCAAGTGTCTGTGTAGGGTCACAACATCATCACATCAAAATAATCATCTCTCTGATCAAAGATTCAAATCTCAGAATCAATGTGTAAGAGAACATATCACAATACTGAATCATCTTGACACAATGGGTATGTTGAAGGTCTTAAGGTTCCTGCAAACTTGTAAACCTCTCCCATCTCACAGGTGTGCAACTCGGGTCAACATCACAGACTCTCAAAGCCAAATAGCAATAATACGTTCACCATTTCCAAGAAAGGGCTCATGACCAAATCAGGGAATCGGTTTGGCATTATGTACTACTCAGGGAGGTCTCAGCTGAGTCCAAGGAAACAAGCATCCCTCATAAGTGTCGCTCCCGAAAAGACTTAACATCCCCGGTGCAGATGCGAACGATCGGCAATGTTGGAGGTTGAGGTTGAATAGAGTCGCCAGCTAGGCATTTTTATCCCAAAGGAAAGGTAATGCTTCATAAACCTGGAAGGGTATGGATAAGATGGTTGCGAACCAAAGAAACTGAGAAAGAGGGTTGGTTACGACCTGGGAAGGTATTAGCACCCAGATCGTCCGTCGTACTCGACGAGATCCATGCTTACAAGATTGTATTTAAAAGGGGTAAGTGTATGTGATATCTGTGTGCAAAAGCTAGGAAAGAAAATACAGGTGTCAGTGCAAAAGGTTTGAATTGCTCAGGAACTGAGGCTTAGAAAGAAAGTTGAAAGAGGGGGATGACAAAGAGACTTTTGTTCGATAACCGTTAAGTTATGCCTACATATATTCGCGTGTAATGAGGAAGTCAGAACACCATAGTTCGACTCAAAGAGACTTAGTGTTTTTGTGTGAACTGCTTGCTTGTCTATGCTCAAGTGTATGACTCGTCTGGCTCGAGTGCTAACTGTCTTGCATTAGACGGGAGAAGCGAGTTCTCGTTTTTAGAGTGAGTGTAATGAGAAACGAATCCCGGAGGAGAAGTTTATTGTTTGTTTTTGTGTTTTCAGTTTTTTTTATTGTTTTTGGTGTTTTGCATAAGATAATGAGCTTAAGCCTTAATCAAGGGTCGTAAACTCATTATATCACCCCTGATTAGGGATAATGAGACTACTTAAGTGTGAGATAAGCATCTCAACTTAATTACCTTAATAATGAAGGATTAAGATCATTAACCTTCTTGTGATTATTAAGATGTTTTTGGGTTTTTGTTTAGTGTTAAGTAATGAGTTTAATCTCTAATCAAGGATTAGTGAACTCATTACACCATCCTAAGAGAAGGATGATAGATGAGAACACTTAAGTTGAGAAAGACTCCTCAACTTAATCCATGTTTAGGGATTAAATTTATTATATAAAAAGCCTTTATTAAGTGGATTTTAATTAAAGGGTGAGATTAAGAAGTGGATTTTATGGTTTGTAAGACAACTTGAGGGGGACTTGTCCATTAAACACTAGGGTTAGTCCTTCTTAACCATAAGGAAGAGATATAACCCTAATGTAAGGCCCAAGTTACAAGATAAAGTCTTAGTGATTATTAATGTGTTTTAATTAAGAGGTGTAAACAAATTAAAAGTTTAACACTAAGGATTAAAGTTATACACTTTATCCTAAGATAAGGATACATGCATAACCCTAATTCCAAAGTCCTAAAGCTTTAAGAGTTTAGCCTCTGGTTAAGAGATGAGAAGAGAGACTCAAGGAGACTCAAAGGTAAAAATCTAGGGGAAACTATACACAACCCTAAAAATTATCATGCTTGGATATCCTATGGTTTGTGAGGCTTAGGAAAGATCTTCAGGAGGCCACCATGGAAGAAGGAGCAGATGAAAAGAGAAGGAGGAAGAAAATAGGTTACTTACTTCCTGAAGAAGATAAGTAACCTAAGAGAAAGAAAGTAAGAATGAAAGAGCACAAGTGAATTGGATTCACTTCAAAGACAAGTAAATAATGCATATGAAGAGATGATATGAGGTGGGATGTGAAGGCAAATCCACATCCCAAACAACTTACCATAAGCCCTTGAAATGTTAGTATGAATGCATAAGACATAAAGCAAAAGGAAATGAGATGAGTAAAGATGCAAATACCAAAACCAGAAGTGAATATGAAATGAAAATGTGTTATGAGATGATGCAAAGTCATACATGATGCTTATGAATGTTCATACAAGGATGAGATGCAATGGAAGCATGTTTAGAAGCATGGAAACACATGAATGTTCATGGAATGTAATGAATGCAAAGCATAGCAAATGAATGAAGAAATGATCAATCAATGTTCAAGCATGTCTCAAGATGTCTAAGATGGCATACAAATGCTTGAAATGTCATGACAAGTTCATATGATTGAGATATGCAAAGATGAATGCAAATGAACATGAGAAATTAGGGTTTTAAGGCAACATGAGATGCATATGACCAAAACAGAAGCATACATCATGATAAAAAATTGAAATTGAATTAAAACAAACCCTAAACACATATAAGCTCACACCCAAAGGAGAAGGTCAGAAGCTTAACCTAGTGAAAGTTATGGAATTTCTAAGTTAACTAGGGTTTTTGGGTGATTCTTAAGGGAAAATGCAAATCAAATTGAAAATGAAATGAAAAAATATGAGATAAATAACCTAGAAACTATATGCAATATGTGAAACAATGCAAACAGAATCAATTTCAAACTCATCATGGTTAGGCATAAATGAATTTTTCAAGTTAGGGTTAAAAAATGTGAAATTTAAGAACCCTAATTCAAAGAAAATTGTGAAAATGTGATCAAACCTAAAAAGAAATTTGTATGGTGAGTTTGAAAATGTTTCTAAATGCTTAAGAATGCTTCATGAATTTTTTGGTGATTTTTTAGAAACCTAAATGCATATTTAATTAATTAAAATCAATTAATTAATTAAATAAAACATTTAAATGTTTTAAAAATACTTTTTTAATGCAAAAATTAAAATAAAAAATGTTTTTGAGTAAAGAAAATTATTTGAAATGAAAATGCAAAGTTTGAGATTTTTTGAAAGTGTTTTGATATTTTAAATAAATAAAACAAAAGAAATGCAATAAAATGAAAATAAAAATGAAATAATAATGAAGTATGCAAATTTGATGGTTGAGATTTAAACTTGGAGTGACTGGGTTGACTGCGCGCGCTATCCAATGTCCAGCATTCAAACTGAGTTAATTAATTAGGATTTATTTTAATTAATTAAATTAGGGCTAATGACATGATCTGGGTCATTCATCCACTAATTAAAACATGGATCCAATGATCCACATTCAAACTGGCATTTAAACCCTAATTAAAACCCTAAACACTTTCAAGTGACCGGAGCAAGCTCCGGTCATCTTCTCCGGCCATCTCTTCACCCTATCTCACTCCCTAGGCTACCCCGGTCTCCCTAACTCTCCAGAACCATCCCCCAAACAACTCTAAACAAGAATCAAGCCACAAAAATCATTTATATAGCATAAAAATGGAGAATCGAAGAAAAACATGTTTAGGTCAAAAAGTTTCAGAGCAAGCATACATCATGGTTTCTCAACCATTTTCAAAACAAATCATATCACCATGATCAGGGAGACATATAGAATCATATTGTAACTTAAAATGAAGGTTCTAGAAAAAAAGTTTGAGATGGCTACCTGAGTTGAAGCTTTGTGATTCTGAGCTTTATGACCCCCTCCTTTGTGCAAAACCACTCCGCTTGATCCCTTGAAGCTTCTGGGGAGCTTAAAACAAGCTTTGAATGGCTAGTTTGTGTGCTTCAGTTATGATAACTCATAAATCGTGTCTTTGTTTAAGGAGCTTTTAGGGAAAAATAATGGATGCTTTGTGTTCTATGGATGATGGTGAGTTGAATGATGAAGAAATATTGGAGTTTTGATGGTTGTATTGAGAGATTCGAAATCTTGAAGGTTTTGGGGATTTTTTGCAATCTGAGCTTTGGCTTGCATTCAGGCTTGTGTGTGTTATGAAATGAGTTGCTTGAGGCTTGTATGTGATGTCCTGATTGGCCAGAGGAGTTGGTGTGGCACAGTTTGATTGATATGGGAAAATTGCAAAAAATTCAAAAGTTTTGTACCACAAGCATGGGCCATGTCAGAAACTGTTTGAAGGGGTGTATGGCCTCAGTTGTGTTCATGGATGGCCCTTGGATGAAGTTTGTGCAGCTGGATCACTTGGATTAAGAGATATCATAGATTTTGCAAATTTCCCTCTTTGGAATTTCTTGAAGTGAAAGGCATAGAATCTTGTGAATCTTGGCACAATTTTGATCAAGGCAAGTTGCATTATCATGTAATGATGTGTAGAAGTCAATTAGAGGTCATGAAAGTGCTTGAAACTTGATTTTGCAAAAATCCCTCTTTGGCATGAACTTGAAAATTATAGGATTTTTCCCAACTTTGCAAGGCCATAACTTGAGTTCTAGGATGAATTAGAATGAGTTCTTGTACTTTTTGAAAATGGGAAGATTCAATCTACAACTTTCATGTTTAAGGATTTTTCATTTGAAACATTTTTTATCAAGAAAGAGGAGGTTGAAAATCTTTCCCAAAATGGAAAGTTTCCATTACAAGTCATTTCCAAAAATAGCAAGTTTGCATTTGGCTCAAAATTCTTCACCTTTGTGAACTTCCAACCACTTCAATGATCAAATAAAGACCATAGAGACTCAAAATGATGATGATGACCCTTTGGTACCCTTGATAGAGGCCTCAGGTGCCCTGCTTTTGACTTTACTTGCTCAAGAAGTTATCCAATGATCAAATGACTTCCACAATGAATTTCTTCATCAAATTTGGTACACATGCTCTTCATAACATATTAAGACCATTAGAATCAAGAGTGACCAAAAAATTTGAGTTTAAGGGCCTCAAACCCAAAACCCTAATTTTGGTCATCGGTGCAGGAAAACCTTAGCTCTGTCTGGTCTTCTGTGCAATCCTTTGACATTTTGTGACTTCCAATCATCCTTGGAGATATAATAAGACCATAGACCCCTCATGGACCCTCTTGGCATGCTTCAAGGCCTCATAAATTGCTCAGATCACTTCTAAGATTCATCTGATCACAAAACCCTAATTGTGCAGTCATGCAATGATTTGATGAAGTTGTTTATGCAATGTGAGATGCAATGAAATGTTTATGCAAAATGAGATCATAAGCCATGGTGTGAGAAAAAGTGAGGGAAAATTTGGGGTGTTTACAGCTGCCCCTATTCAAGCATGAGTTAGCTGTGCAGGATGTAAGCGTCTGGCTTAACAGACAAACAAGATAACTTGTGGTTGAATACCAAGACAGTCTGAAATTTGCACTCTTTATTAAAAGAAGAAAAGGGATATAAATTGTAAAAGATAGTATAGTATTTTTATCAAGTGAAAGCGATGGGGGACAACCATCGAGCAGAGGACGACTGTTGGGGGTAAAACGGTAAGTAAAGCAATGACGGGGACGACCATCATGCTGGGAAATAAAGAAACCGTGACGGGGACGACCATTGGGTAAAGTGATGAAGGACGATCATCAAAAAGAGAAAAGACCATGACGGGGACGGCCATCGGGTAAAGAAATAAAACTCTCTAGGGATTGAAGAAGTGGGAAAAGCACTGATGGGGACGGCCATCAGGCTGGAAAGTAAAGTAAACAACGATGGGGACGGCCATCGAGCTAAACTGATGAAGGACGATCATCAGGAAAAGGAAAAGGGACCCCGATTAGGACGACCATCAGGTTAAAGAATAAATGAAATATTTGACGAGGGATGATCATCAAAGGTGAAGGGCGATCACCTAGCAGGGGACGGCCTGCTCTTTATCACGACATAGGACGAATGCCGGATAGAAAAGATCAACGATGGGGATGACCATCAGACAAGCATGATGAAGGACGATCATCAAGAGGTGAAGGATGATCACCTAGCAGGGGACGGCTGCTCTTGGGTAATTATCTCGACATAAGACGAATGCCGGATAACAAAGATCAACAATGGGGACGACCATCAGATAAAATGATGAGGGACGATCATCAAAAGGTGAAGGACGATCACCTGGCAGGGGACGGCTGCCAAAAATATCGCGACATAGGACGAATGCCAGATAGAAGGTTCCAACAAAGGGGACTCTAATAGGGAAAGGATGAGGGACAGTCATCCAAAGGTGAAGGACGATCACCTGGCAGGGGACGGCTGCCGAAAGTATCACGACATAGGACGAATGCCGGATAGAAAAAGTTGTTTTATTTCTATGGAGATGTAAACACGTACAAGTGCTTACGCTTTAAAATAAAAGGTATAAGTGTTTGACAGTGTGTATAGACCAAAGACGCAGACGAGCATCCTTAGAAACATGATACAGACGAGTATCGGTAGAAACAAACGCTGACACGTGTTTAAATATGATGATACGGGCGAGTATCAATAGATTAAGCAAGGAACACGAACGAGTGTTTGATCTGCCGAGGAGTAATATATACAAGATACAGACGAGTATCAAAGAATTCTGTATAAGTATGTACAAGTATTGATCTGCTATGGAAGTATGTGCAAGACACGGACGAGTGTCAAAAGGATTGAGCAAGGGACACGAACGGGTGTTTGACGGACGAGTATTAAATAGAGTATGTACAAGTATAGACAAGTGTTTGAGAATTTTGTATAAGTAAGATACAGACGAATATCAAAAGGATTATGGCGACTTCACTGGGGAAAGATGACACAGACGAGTGTCAAAAGAGCATGTATAAATATGAACAGGCATCTGTATTTGAGAGTGCGAAGGGGTTGTTTTGGCTTTTATCTGCAGGGGATATGAGTTTTATATATTGCTGGTGAAGTGATTTTGATATTTACAGGTGATTGGCTCGAACCTGGCTTATGATTATGCAAATGTTTGATTTTTGCCGTAATGCTCCGTATTAGACGGAATGTTACGCTTAGTTTGGGGAAAAATGATGTGAATGCTATGATTATGAAAATGAGAAAACCGATCCGAGATCCGGATCCCGCAAGGAGAAAGATCTATGGGCGATCTGTCTGGAGGAAGAACTCCACTGGGGAAAGAGATCATTGGCTGATCTGCAGGGAGAAAGGATCACTGAACGACCTTTCTATGGAACCCTGTGGGGGTCCCTGCTGGGGAAGCTTCTGCTTGGGGAAACCTCATGTTGGGGAGGATTGATCTCGGGCGACTCTACTGGAGATAGTCATGCTGGCGATATACTGGGGATGGGAGAAAACCTTGGCGACTAGATGAAGAAAAGGGAAGCTCTGGAAACTTGCTAGGGAGAGCAGTTCAGGCAACTCAGCTGGGGAAAAGGGGAGTCCTGGAAACTCTGATGGGGAACAGACAGTCCTGGTGACTGGTTGAGGACAATGAGAACTTTGGAAACATACTGGGGAATGGCAGACCCTGGCAACTCAGCTGAGGATGAGAAAGTCTTGGTGACTAGCTGAGAAGAGAGTAATCCTAGAAACTCCTTCGTCCAAGCGATACGCTGGGGATTGATGAATTTCTCAAGGGATCCTCTGGGGGATAAAAACTTCACGAGGAAATACTTCTATTAAGGAGTCCTGCTGATGATGTGATTGCTGGCTTGGCTGGGGAAAATGCCTGATATGCCCCATCCTGTGAAAGATTGTCTGCCTTGAGTACCTAAAACCTGTTAAGACAAAGGAAACACACAAGTTTCTCGAGGTATCCTCAATCGGATTCCGTTAGATTTGCTTAAGAATTCATATTTCCTGCAAGCTATTGTTGAAAATGGCCTATATGTTTTCATGCAAATGTTGTATTACGAACTCTGGACATTTTGCAAACAAAAACAACAGGTAAAAACAAAGTGTGACTGAATATTATGATTTTATTGATTTGTGTGCCCTGAATAGGCAAGTACAGTCAAAGAAGCGAATCCCCTGAAAGGAGGAGATTGTTGTAAATTGAGAAAATAAAAGTGTTGGCAATGTTGAAGATGACGCTCCAGTGAGCTTCTTTGCTATGACCCGTATGACCTGAACGCTCTTCTTATCTTGCTTTCTAAAAAAGGCTGATTCTGACTGACGCTTTGTCCTTTCAAAGCTTGCCATGTTATGTGAGTGATACAGAAGAATTCAGAAATGCAGTTGTTCTCTTATTCCCTGATTTTGAGTGGATCGCCCTTTCGGGTTTTCAATCCACGGGGATACCCATTTTTGCCCGAGCTGTCCGATGTGGCTTTTCAACTCAGCGAGTGTACATTTTTTCAGTTTCTCCCTTATTTTTTCCCGAGTCTTTTATTCTGTTTTTGACTCGCCGGGGTGCCCTATTTTTGCCTAGACTTACATTCTGTTTTATGTCCAGCAGGTCTCTTATGCGAAGTATTTTTTAACTGCATCTGAATTCACAGGAGATAAGAAATCCTCGCCATCCATAGTAGTGAGCATCAATGCTCCACTAGAGAAAACTTTCTTTACTATGAATGAGCCTTCGTAGTTTGGCGTCCATTTGCCCCTATGGTCTGTATGAGGAGGAAGAAGTCTTTTCAGAACAAGCTCTCCCACTTGGTATTCCCGATGTCTGACTTTCAGATCGAAGGCTTTCTTCATTCGTTTCTGATACAACGGCCCATGACAAATAGCTGCTAATATTTTCTCTTCAATCAGGCTTAGTTGATTGTATCGAGTTAGGACTCATTCTGCTTCATCCAGTTTCACATCCATCATTACCCGTAAGGAGGGTAATTCAACTTCAACAGGTAGGACTGCTTTCATACCATACACAAGATGATAAGGTGTTTCCCCATTAGATGTTCTGATAGAGGTTCGGTACCCATGCAAGGAAAATGGTAGCATCTCATGCCAGTCTTTGTAGGTGACTACCATCTTCTGCACAATCTTCTTGATATTCGTGTTGTCTGCCTCAACAACGCCGTTCATCTTTGGCCTGTAAGGAGAAGAGTTGTGATGTTGAATTTTGAAGTCCCGACATAACTCAGCTATAATCTTGTTGTTCAAATTGGAACCATTGTCAGTAATGATTCTCTCAGGAACTCCATATCGACAGATGATATCTTTTTTCAAAAATCTAGCTACCACTTGTCTGGTGACGTTTGCATATGAAGCTGCTTCAACCCATTTGGTGAAGTAATCAATGGCCACCAGGATGAATCTGTGACCATTTGAAGCAGTTGGTTCAATCTTTCCAATCATGACAATGCCCCACATGGCAAAGGGCCAAGGTGAAGACATCACTTTCAAAGGATTCAGAGGCACATGCACTTTATCTGCGTAGATCTGGCATTTGTGGAACTTTATGGCATAAGCACAACAGTATGCATCCATTGTGATCCAATAGTAACCTGATCTTAACAACTTCTTTGCCATTGCATGTCCTCCGACATGGGTACCAAAAGAACCTTCATGTTCCTCGCGCATTAGCAGGTCTGCTTCCTTCTTGTCAACACATCTGAGCAAGACCATGTCGAAGTTTCGCTTTTACAAAGAACCATAAGTATTGAGGAAGAAACCACCAGCTAGCCTTCTTAATGTCTTCTTATCATTTGACGATGCCCCTGGTGGGTATGTCTGAGTTTCCAAGAAGCATTTGATGTCATGGTAGCAAGGCTTATTATCAGTGACAGTGTCCATAAAGAATACATATGCCGGTCGGTCCAGTCTGGATACCAAAATCCGAGGTACATAATTAGCAGCTTGTAACTTGATCATGGATGAAATGGTAGCCAAAACGTCTGCAAACCGATTCTCATCTCGAGGGATGTATTCAAGCTTGACTGTTGTGAAGAAGGTCAAAAATCTCCTCGTATAGTCACGGTAGGGAATCAGATGCTCCTGATGAGTGTACCACTTATCGTTGGTCTGGTTGATTACCAAAGCTGAATCTCCGAATACATTAAAGGTTTTGATCCTGAGGTCAATGACTTCCTCAAGACCCATGATACAAGCTTCGTACTCTGCTTCATTGTTAACGCATGCAAATGTGAGTTTTGCTGAGAAAGGCATATGGACTCCCTTGGGTGTAATAGGCATTGCACCAATTCCACGACCGTTGCAATTCACTGCCCCGTCAAACATCATAGTCCATGCTTCTTCTGGGCCAGGCCCTTCAGTGTGAATAGGCACTTCACAATCTTTTTCTTTTAAGAACATGATGTCTTCATCAGGGAAGTCAAATCTCATAGGCTGATAATCATCAATGGGTTTCTCAGCCAGATAGTTAGACAATACACTGCCCTTGATGGCTTTCTGAGAGGTGTACTGAATGTCATATTCTGTTAGAAACATTTGCCATCTTGCAACCCTTCCGGTAAGTACTGACTTCTCAAATATGTACTTGACTGGATCCATCTTTGAGATCAATAAGGTAGTATGATTCAACATATACTGTCTTAGTCGGCGAGCAGCCCACGCTAAAGCACATCAAGTTTTCTCGAGCAGTAAATAACGTTGTTCACAGTCAGTAAATTTTTTGCTTAGGTAGTATATTGCATACTCTGTTCGACCAAACTCGTCATGCTGGCCCAACACACACCCCATTGACTCTTTTAATACTGTCAGGTACATGATTAGAGGTCTTCCTTCGACTGGAGGCTTGAGAATTGAAGGTTCTTGCAAATACTCTTTGATCCTGTCAAAAGCTCTCTGACAGACATCGTTCCACCTGACTGTTTTCTCTTTTCTTAACAGCTTGAACAAGGGTTCGCAGGTTGTAGTGAGATGAGATACGAACCTTGAGATGTAGTTCAATCTACCTAAGAACCCTCGAACTTCTTTCTCAGTCTTAGGTGCAGGCATTTCCTGAATAACTTTGACTTTATCGGGATCAACCTCAATTCCTTTTTCACTTACAATAAAACCCAGCAGCTTACCAGAACGTACCCCGAATGTGCATTTGTTGGGGTTCAACCTCAACTGATACTTCCTCAGACGCTTGAAAAGTTTCAGCAGATTCACCAAATGATCTTCCTCTATAAGGGACTTGGCAATCATATCATCCACATAGCACTCGATTTCTTTATGGATCATATCGTGGAATAATGTTACCATAGCCCGTTGATATGTTGCACCGACGTTCTTCAGACCGAACGACATTACCTTGTAACAGAATGTGCCCCAAGGTGTGATGAAAGTTGTCTTCAGGTGACATCTTAAACTGATTGTATCCAGAAAATCCGTCCATGAAATAAAATACCGAGAACTGAGCTGTGTTATCCACCAATACATCAATGTGAGGTAATGGGAAATCATCCTTCGGGATAGCTCTGTTCAGATCCCGGTAATCCACACACATACGCACCTTGCCATCCTTCTTAGGTACGGGTACAATGTTAGCAACCCACGGCAGGTAACTAGTTACAACAAGAAAATCAGCGTCCCACTGCTTTTGTACTTCTTCTTTAATTTTCATGGCCATATCTGGGCGAGTACGGCGTAATTTTTGTTTAACTGGCGGACAATCTTCTTTCAATGGCAACCGGTGCATGACGATGTTTGTATCCAAACCCGACATATCTTGATAAGACCAAGCGAACACATCGACATATTCCCGAAGCATACTGATGAGTTGTTCTTTCATTGGAGCTTGCAGACTGGCCCCGATCTTCACCTCTTTCACATCTTCCTCGGTACCAAGATTGACAATTTCAACCTCCTCCTGATGAGGAGCAATCACTTTTTCCTTTTGCTTCAACAACCTGGCCAACTCTTCAGGCAAATCATAGTCTTCATCAACCCCTTCATCTACTTGATGAGTCGGATTGTTGAAGTCATACAAGGTCATAGCGGTGTTGTTGTCGGTGCAATATGGAGGGCTATCTCTTCAAGGGTTGAGATTTGTTTATTTTAGTGATTGATTTTATCTTATTTAGGAAAAAGTGAATGAAGTTATTTATTTGAGAAAAACATTTCCATTTATTGTTTTGTGCGAAAATAACAAAAATGAAAGACAGTGAGCGAAAAAAGATCGTTTGCAAAAGATGTACATTGTTCATTAATCTTCATTTGCACAAAATACATATATGGACCTATTACAAAATGCGTCCTGACACCTTGGGCAAGATGCAGGACTTGATGCATGCTTAAATAGGAACTAATAATTACTCTGCAGCAGTAATTCTTATAATTTCCTGGGAAGACCAGTTGAGGACTTGTTGGCCTGGGACTCTTGGACGAATCCGACTTTCTAGGTTGAAGTCACTTTCAGCCTCGTCTTCCACATTGTTGATTGCACATGGGGTCAGTATACCCCCACTGATAAACTTGGGAGCTTCAATAGCCTCCTCTTGGACCTGTCGGGATGGTTTGTAACCCAACCCGAACTTGTCTTCTTTAATCTGAACTTGCAGCAGCTTGCCCCAGCCTTGGGCATTACCGTCTTCAACAACCTTCCGAGCTTGTTTGTAAGAAGAGATTGAAGTTCCAGGCACTTCAGTTGTTGCTTCATTGACATTGAGGGCCTCAAAACCCAGACTCATTGTCTCATGGATCTCCCCATCCATCTCAATGTACTTATAAGTAGCTAGATGACTGACTAAGATATCCTCCTCCCCACAGATTGTGATAACTTGGCCCTCCCACTCATATTTTAACTTCTGGTGAAGGTTCGATGGTACGGCGCCAACAACATGAATCCAAGGTCGACCCAACAAACAGCTGTAGGCAGGCTGAATGTCCATCACGTAGAAGATAGTTTTGAAGATCTGTGGGCCAATTACCACAGGCAGCTCAATTTCTCCAAGAACCGATCTTTTAGAACCGTCAAAGGCTCTTACAACCAGGTTACTTGGACGAAGTGCAAGACCATCATACTCCATCTTAACCAAGGCTTTCTTTGGTAAGACATTGAGAGATGACCCAGTGTCAACCAAGACATGAGAAAGAACGACACCTTTACACTTTCGCTCCCGGGATTTTCATCCTAGTACAAACGCGAAAGTGGCGCGGAAAAGGTAGAGTCGCCAGCCAGACATTTTTATCCCGAAGGAATGGGAAAGGTAATGCTGCAAAAACCTAAGGAAGAAGGAAAGGACAAGGTCTTGCGAACCAAAGATTTGGGTTCGGGAGTCGGTTACGACCTGGGAAGGTATTAGCACCCCAGACCGTCTGTCGTACCCGACAGGATCCACGCTTGTTTGTTTTGTTTCAAAGGGTGAGAAAATACGAGTGCTGCTGAATACAACTGCTGACTGGAATAGGAATGCGAAATGGAACTGGAAAAGAAAATGGAAAGGAATAGGGAAATGTAGGGAAAATAAAGAATGTGCTCGAACGGGCCCTACCCCGCTGCCTACGTACCTCATCGAGAAAATGAGGATCAAAGTCGACGTAGTTCGTCTAACTAAGGCGAGAACTATTTGTTTATGTTTTTTTTATGGTTGGAGTTGCGTATGTCTATGCTCAGGTGTTGCAGGCTCGTCTGGTACGGGTGTGTTTACCGTCTTGCATGCGAGACAAGTTGTCGCAAGTTCGCGTTGGGAGTGAATGAGATGAGAAAGAGAAGTTCCTGCAGGATAGTCGCTTATTGTGTGTTTTTTTGTCTTTTATGAGAAATGTTTTGAATTTGTTTGTGAACATTCTCATACTAAGACCTATCCATCGTGGTAGATAACCTACACCTCGCCCGAAACGGGACGTGCATAAGTACTCCGCAACAAAGTCTCGTGGCGTATAAGAACATTCAAACTTTATTAAGTATTTTATTATTTTCTTTGTGAGATGAGAAAGAATGACTCAAGTTGCAAAAAGAAAAAACTAAGGGAACTAAGACTCAACCCTAATTTAATTATTATATTCAAAATGTGGTCCTAATGGTTTGTGAAGTTTTTCGATTCCTAATGAGAAAAAGGAAAAGAAGAAAAGAGAGTTTGAAACTAACTTACTTCCTAAGGAAGTTAAGTTATCTCTAAAGAAAGGAAAAGCCTAAGAGCAAAGCACAAGGTGCTAAGGAAAACACAATTATAATGCATAAGATATAGGAATGAAGTGAGGCTTACCTTAATCTTTACCCCTACAAAACAAAAGTTAGCATGACAATGCATATTGAAAGTAAAATCAAAGCATAAAAACGATTAAGTACCATAAACGTCCTAGAATGGAACTAGGGTTCAAAGTAAGACATAAGTCTAAAGGTGAAGGTACCTAAAGGTTACATGACTTTTAAAGTCAGTAGCTACATGCTATAGGTCCCTAATGATGCTAGGATACCTCACAAGATCAAACTATGTCAAACTATGTACAAAAAGTTCACCTAAGTTCACCTAAATGCAAGTTAGGGCTTATGGATGAAGTATGAATGCGTATGGCTTACAAGCATGAATTAATATATGAAATGAGCATCAAAGTCAGTAGTGAATGCTTATGAATGTGGATGAATGAATATACCATCATGGATGCAATGGTTTAGTCCTATGGAATAAGGATAAGAAGATGTGCGAACAAATGAACAAACATCGCATAAGATCACAAATGATGCAAGTTAAGGATGAATGGCATGTGAATATGCATGAGATGATTATGGGTCAGTAGCATACAAGATATGAAATACAATTAGAATGCATGGCTTGGAATTAATTATTCCCACATAATTCATGTTAATATTTAGAGGAGAAGAGAAACTAGTTTCGAGCAAAATTAGTTCACATAAGTATGCACTTTGAAACACCAAAACAAACCAAATGAAACATGGTTCAAAAAGTGACCTATAACTGGAATTAGGGACCTAAAAGTAACCTATAATTAACTCCTAAAAGTTACCAAAAGGTGTCTCAATCAAATGACATGAATGTCTTCCTAACATTTAGGTTATGGAGCAAATAAACACATATATCAACCTATGATCTAGGTGACATGGAAAAATAGAAAAAGGCTCTAAAAATTATAAAATTAAATCCCTGGAATGTTGAAGTCAGTACCTAACATGGTCTAAAATGATTTCACAAAATTATGCACCAAAGTGCCAAAACAATTACTTTATGATCAAGATATCAAGGCATGATCGCCGAAAAACAACTCCACAAAGTGGATAAAAAATGGAACTAAAAATTATGAAAAAAAATGGCTAAGGAGAATCAAAATGTCACAAATTCCAGTGGTTAATCACACACAAAAAATAGGTCTCACACCTATTGGAAAAAATTGCTTTTGGTCCCTTATGTCAATACCATTCCTTTTGGGACAGCTTGAAATGAAAAATCCAAATTAATTACTAAAACCAATCAAACCTGGAATAAAAAAATATGGAAAATTAATTAAGAGGATAAGGATCACTCATGAATGTTTCCAGAATTTTATCCCATCTAAAACTATTTTTAATTATTGCGACGAAATAGACAAAAAATGATATTTTAAGGGGAAGTGAAAGGAACCGAATCCTATAATCTGTAACCTAATCTCTAAGCTCCGAAATCGACACATATAATCATAAATCATAAATAAATCCAGTTACTCAGGTAGGAGGGCTCAATATGCACCTTACGTTACATGATCCTAAGCCACATACAACTAGAATGATGCGTAAAAGTGGAGCATCGAGATTACTTACTTGATCGAAGTACCGATTCTTCATATAAAAGAAATCCAAAAACTCCTTGATTGTAATCTACCATGAGCAAAATAAATGCTTATCTTCCATAATTACTTTATAAAGATCCACCATAATCGAAACAAAAACAACGGCACAAAATATCATTTGAATCCAAAGGTATCCCACAAATAAAGTGGAATACCAACCAAACGATCGTCGTTAAGATCTTTGCGAGAACCTTGCATGAACTCAACAAACGCATTAGAAACCAAAAAGAGGTGCAACCGGAAGTCGCACCTATGCCTCATAACTCAAAATCAAGTAGAAAGATGAATATACGAGCCATGGACATGCATTAAAATTTACGTTTCAAAACGGGGCAGCACTTATGCACTAACATAAACAACATGCAAACTCAAACCGGAATCGAGCAAATTTATATGCAATAAATGGCAAATGATCAACAAACATAAGTACAAGTCAAAAAAAGATAAATGCATCAAAATCACACCAAACCGAACTTAAAAAGCCTTAAAACGGAAAAACGCGTCAAAAATCACCGACTCGGAATTGAACGAAAATCGCATGGTAACTTGCAAACATGCCAACAGATTCAAATATGCAATCGGTTTTTGAAAATTCCGCTTGGAAGTGATACTTTTGGGCCGATTTCGTCGGCTGGCAATAGCGAAATAGCCGGAAAAAAATGTCCGAAATCGACTAAAAAGCTTACCAATGGCTCCAGAATAATCAACAAAGTCAATTTACACTATTCACATTCGCGATAAAGTGCTACGGTTAGGAAGTTATGACCAAAACATATTCTCGACACGCGATACATTTACAACATCATCGATTAGACATCAATCTATCATATTCTGGATTTGCACATTGAAACAAGCATGAATTCAAAAGCCAAGCACTTCAATCAATAACAAGTCACAATAATTAACTCTCCTAAGAATTTTGTCAAACACCTAACATGCACCGATTATTCTATGTCAATTTTAACAATCATTTCCAATTATGCACCACAACAATTATTAGGATCAATTAATCAAGCATCAATCAACTATCAAATCATGAATCAATGCACATAATTTCCACAAGATTAATTCAACTTGAAAATTCAATTCAAGAAACAATGCAACAATTATTCATGAATTAAAGTTTAAGAAGCTTACCGAATGAAGAATTGTAGATGTTTAGAATTGGCAGAATTTTTGATCAACAAGAAGTGTTGAACTTAGTTCAGGATGTCACACCAGATGTTGTGACATTGTATAAGTTAATGAATTAAGTTCAGACATCAGGATGTCACACCAGATGTTGTGACATCTCAAACCTGCTACCAGACTTAAATGATGCGTAACAGAACTGAGTAAATTCAGGGAATTTATCTGGAATTAATTGTGAATGGATAAACAATACAAGGCGCATCTGTAGGGAGCTTAGTTATTTGATTTCAGTATAACAGAATAACTACCTCACCTAGAATCAAGGAAGTAACAAACCCTAATTCAAGGTGATGACAGCATGACTTATCAGGACTGGATAATCTACAGAAAGCCCAAAATCCAAGCACCTATTTAAGGAACAGAAACTCTCAGAATATAGCACGAAATTAAGAAGACTAAATAGGGTGTTTGTGTTTAATAGCAGGTTTTAGTTGTGTATCACTTTATGAGTTTTTAAGCAAAAAGTGTATTGTGTCTTGATTGAAACTGTGAAGTAAAATCAAGCTGTTGTGTTTGAAGTGTGACTTCAATTTTATTAAACATTGTAACATATCACTGTGTGATTGAGGGGGAGTGAGTTGGTACTCATATCTAAGTTGTGTCTTAGGTAGAAATTTCCTTGGGTAGATATTAAGTGAAGGATTAAACTAAGTGGTTTAAGTCCAGAATTAATATTACTTATATTGGATTTCCTTCCTGGCTTGGTAGCCCCCAGATGTAAGTGTGGAGATACACTGAACTGGGTTAACAATTTCCTATGTTATTTATTTTACCTGCACTTTAAGTTTTTGTTTAAGTCTTCAAGTGTTTAAACATCTCATTCGACATCACGTACCTGATCCCAGAATTTCAATTGGCATCAGAGCAGGCACCCTGCCTGTTTAACTGGGTGAGATCTAGGGACTGCAAATTTTGGGAACATGGACAGAGATGTAGGATCTGTGAATAGACCACCTATACTGGATGGTTCCAACTATGACTACTGGAAGCCAAGAATGGTAGCATTCTTAAAATCACTTGATAGCAGGGCTTGGAAAGCAGTCAACAAAGGATGGGAGCACCCTGTCCAAGACAATAAGGATGGGGCAAAAGTGTTGAAGCCTGAAGAAGAGTGGAGCAAGGAGGAAGAAGATTCAGTACTTGGAAATTCCAAAGCCTTAAATGCCTTATTCAATGGCATTGATAGGAACATATTCAGACTTGTGCATCACTGTGAGCTGGCCAAAGATGTTTGGGACACTCTCAAAACCACTCATGAAGGAACATCAAAGGTGAAGATGTCAAAACTTCAACTTCTCACCACAAAGTTTGAAAACTTGAGAATGAAGGAAGATGAGACCATTCATGAGTTTTACATGAACATCTTGGAAATAGCTAATACTTCTGGTGCTTTGGGAGAGAAGATGAGTGATGAAAAATTGGTAAGAAAGATTCTCAGATCACTCCCAAAAAGATTTGACATGAAGGTTACTGCAATAGAAGAAGCTCATGACATATGCACAATGAAGGTTGAAGAGCTCATTGGTTCCCTTCAAACATTTGAAATGGGAATGAATGATACAATTGTGAAGAAAAACAAAAGCATAGCCTTGGTCTCAAATAATGATAAAGAAGAAAGTCATGAAGCAGACTCTGAAGAAAATTTATCAGAAACAATTGCTATGCTTGGAAGACAATTCAACAAAATTCTCAAAAGAATGGAAAACAAGTCCAGACCAAGTGGAAGAAACTCAAACTCTTCTGAGAATAAAAGACCTTATGATTATGATAGAAGGTCAAATTATGATGAGAAGAACAACCAAGGAAAAGGGATTCAATGTCATGGATGTGAAGGATATGGACACATCAGAAATGAATGCCCAACCTATCTAAAGAAGCAGAAGAAAGGTCTCTCTGTGACCTGGTCAGATGAAGACTCAGGATGTGAGTCAGAAGAAGAATCTGCAAAGCACATCACTGCTCTAGCTGGAGTATGTGAATCTGAAGGGGGATCCAGTGATGAGGAGCTGACTTTTGAAGAGCTTGAAGAATCATACAAGATGTTGTGTAAAAGGAGCACTGAAGTATGCATGGAGAACATAAAGCAGAAGAAGCAGATTGAGGAATTAAAGGCTGAAAAGACAAGTAATCTAGAGATCATTGACACTTTGAAAAGTGAAGTAAGCCTACTCAACTCCAAATTGGAGAATATGTCAAAATCTGTCAGAATGCTGAATAGTAGCTCAAACACACTGGATGTCATTCTCAACAACAACAAGCACTCAGGGGATAGGACTGGGCTG
Source organism: Lathyrus aphaca (assembly GCA_963966055.1). Taxonomy (NCBI): domain Eukaryota; kingdom Viridiplantae; phylum Streptophyta; class Magnoliopsida; order Fabales; family Fabaceae; genus Lathyrus; species Lathyrus aphaca. The sequence continues at coordinate 137,582,782 of OZ014521.1, read as the reverse complement.
GGATTTAATAAAGCTCAAAAGCTTGAGGCTAGCACCAGCAAAACAGCTTCAAATCCCATAAAGTCAAACAAGATGTCCCAACAGATGTCCCAACATCATGAAAAGAACATGATAAAAAAGAAGTATCAAAGATGGAGATGCCATCATTGTGGAAGGTTTGGTCACATCAAACCTTTTTGCTACAAGCTGCATGGACATCCAAATCAGAGGTATCAGCAACCCCCTAAGCAGAAGACAGAGGTCACCAAGAAAGTGCTGCATGGACATCAAAATCAAAGATATCAGCAACCCCCTAAGCAGAAGACAGAGGTCATCAAGAAAGTATGGGTTCCTAAAGCTAGTCTTCATGCTGATCAAAGCTACAAATACATGTCCAAGAACAAGTTCAACAAAAAACCTTGGAGCTCTAAAGATGGACACTACACAGGGCAGAGGCATCAAAGGAAACCTCACAACAGGCAAAAATGGTCAAAGAAGGTTGTTGCCTATATAGCTCATACATCTCTCAGAGTATCAGCTAAGGAAGACTGGTACTTTGACAGTGGATGCTCAAGGCACATGACTGGATTGAAGAATCTGCTGGTAGACTTAAAGTCACACTCATCCAGATATGTAACCTTTGGAGATGGAGCTAAAGGAGAGATCAAGGGAGTTGGGACTTTGGACTGCCCAGATGTACCAAGACTAGATGATGTGCTGCTGGTAAAAGGATTGACTGCTAACTTGATCAGCATAAGTCAATTGTGTGATCAAGGTTACAGTGTAAACTTTACCAAAACTGAATGCATAGTGTCTGATAAAGAACAGAAGGTTGTCATGAGAGGAGCCAGATCTAAAGACAACTGCTATATGTGGGAACCTCAAGATTTCAGTCTCACTTCAACTTGCTCCTTAGCCAAAGAAGAAGAAGTGAAGCTGTGGCACCAAAGACTGGGTCATCTTCATCTCAGAGGAATAAAGAAGATCATATATATGGAGGCTGTAAGAGGTATTCCAAGACTGAAGATTGATGAAGGCAAAGTATGTGGTGAATGTCAAATAGGCAAGAAAACCAAGATGTCACATCCAAAGCTCCAACATCTGACAACTTCCAAAGTTTTGGAATTATTGCATATGGATCTTATGGGACCAATGCAGGTTGAGAGTCTTGGTGAAAAAAGGTATGCCTATGTGGTTGTTGATGAATTTTCAAGATATACATGGATAAATTTCATCAAAGAAAAGTATGATGTGTTTGATGTATTCAAAGATCTGTGCCAAAGAATACAAAGAGAAAAAGCAAGCTGTGTGGTCAGAATAAGAAGTGACCATGGAAAGGAGTTTGAGAATAAAAAATTCTCAAATTTCTGTTCTTCAGAAGGAATCAATCATGAGTATTCTTCTCCTATCACCCCTCAACAGAATGGGATTGTTGAGAGGAAGAACAGAACTATCCAAGAGTCAGCAAGAGCTATGATTCATGCTAAAAAGTTACCACTGTACTTCTGGGCTGAAGCTATGAACACAGCTTGTTACATTCACAATAGAGTCACTCTAAGAAAAGGAACCTTGTCCACCATCTATGAAGTCTGGAAGGGCAGAAAACCTACAGTCAAGTACTTTCATGTGTTTGGAAGTAATTGTTACATTCTGGCTGATAGGGATCAAAGAAGGAAGATGGATCCTAAAAGTGATGAAGGGATTTTCCTTGGATACTCCATAAATAGCAGAGCCTATAGAGTATTTAACTCCAGAACCAAGGTTATAATGGAGTCAATAAATGTGATTATTGATGATGCCCCTGCAGATGTTGCAGATGATGTTGGAACATCTGCTGACAGTCAGACTGAAGCTGAAATAAAGAGTGATAATCCTGACTACACTCTAACTGAGGCAAGGACAGAACAATCCAGCAAACCTCCCTCCATCAGAATCCAGAAGGATCATCCTAAAGATCTGATAATTGGTGATCCCAACAGTGGTGTAATCACTAGATCAAGAGAGATGATTTCAGGTTCTTGTTTTGTTTCAAAGATAGAACCTAAAAACATCAAGGAAGCTCTGAATGATGAGTACTGGATTTCTGCTATGCAAGAAGAATTATGCCAGTTTACAAGGAATGAAGTGTGGGATCTTGTTCCTAGGCCTGATGATATAAATGTGATTGGCACTAAGTGGGTGTACAAGAACAAGTCAAATGAGCAGGGAGTTGTTACAAAGAACAAGGCTAGACTTGTACCTCAAGGATTCACACAAATTGAAGGAGTAGACTTTGATGAAACCTTTGCATCAGTAGCAAGGCTTGAATCAATCAGACTACTTTTAGGAATTGCTTGTATCCTGAAGTTCAAGCTATTTCAAATGGATGTGAAAAGTGCCTTTCTAAATGGATATCTTAATGAGGAGGTATATGTGGAGCAGCCTAAGGGATTTGTTGATCCAAGCTGTCCAGATCATGTATACAAACTAAGGAAGGCTCTTTATGGTTTGAAGCAAGCCCCAAGAGCATGGTATGAAAGATTGACCACTTTTCTCATAAAACAAGGGTACAGGAAAGGTGGAATAGACAAAACCTTGTTTGTGAAGGATGAAGAAGGAAATGTCATGATTGCTCAAATATATGTAGATGACATAGTCTTTGGTGGGATGTCAGACAGGATGGTTAAACATTTTGTTACTCAAATGGAATCTGAGTTTGAGATGAGCCTAGTAGGTGAACTAACCTACTTTCTTGGACTGCAAATCAAGCAGATGGAGGACTCCATGTTCATATCCCAAAGCAAGTATGCAAAGAAAACTGTCAAGAAGTTTGGGATGGAAAATGCAAGTCATAAAAGAACACCTGCCCCCACTCATTTAAAGTTGACAAAGGATGACAAGGGTGAGAATGTGGACCAAAGCTTATACAGAAGCATGATTGAAAGCCTATTATATCTGACTGCTAGTAGACCAGATATAGCTTTTGCAGTAGGTGTATGTGAAAGATATCAAGCTGAGCCAAAAGTAAGTCATCTAAACCAGGTTAAGAGGATTTTGAAATATGTCAATGGTACTTGTGACTATGGCATAATGTATTCTCATGGATGTGAACCAATTCTTACTGGCTTCTGTGATGCTGACTGGGCTGGAAGTGCTGATGATAGAAAGAGCACATCAGGAGGATGCTTCTTTCTAGGAAACAATTTGATTTCTTGGTTCAGTAAGAAACAAAATTGTGTATCCTTATCCACTGCTGAAGCTGAATATATTGCAGCTGGTAGCAGTTGTTCACAGTTGGTTTGGATGAAGCAAATGCTCACAGAATACAATGTCCCAAAAGATGTCATGACATTGTACTGTGACAATTTAAGTGCTATTAACATATCAAAGAATCCTATCCAACACAGCAGGACCAAGCACATTGATATCAGGCATCATTTCATCAGAGATCTTGTGGAAGAGAAGGTGATCTCATTAGAACATGTAGCCACAGATCTGCAATTGGCTGATATATTTACTAAAGCTTTGGATGCTACCCAATTTGAAAACCTAAGGGGTAAATTGGGAATCTGCTTATGTGAAATATAGCAGTTATGGAGAAGTGCCAACATGTCCTATGACATCGTGTGGCATGATCACCAGATGGCAGCACCAGTCTGGTCAGTAACTCTGTATATTCCACTTTTTAGAATTCCACCAGTAACGGATCTTATAAAAGCTCAAGCTTGCTCTCAGCTCTTCATCTCCTCACTATCTTCTCAAAACAAATTGCATGCTAAAGCTAATTTTCTGAGCTCATCAAAATCAATCAAACTTAAACTCCACTTCCACTTCATCCGAAAAATGTCTCAACATCAAAACCCTAACATCATGGATGATAATCTCAACCAAGAAGATGTGGTGCATGCAACCCCAATCTCTATGGTACCAATGGATACTACTCCCATAGACGAAATCAGAGGAAGTGTTCCTCTTGCTCAAAAACCTAGAACTCCAAATGTGAGAAGAGCAAAGGAACCTGTGTTCAGCAAAAGCAAAGGGATTCCTTCATCCTCAAACACCACCCCCAAAGCCTCTGAATATGTGGATGCATCCATCAAGCATCTTGTGAATAGGATTTTATCTGAACAAAGAGTAGTGCGTGGGGTATCTGTTCCCCTGAACACCATGATTGCTCCACAAGAAGAACAGAGCAATCAGGCTGAAGAGGACACTCTTGCTCAACAGGATGTCCCAATAAATGTTGAAACATCTGAGGACCAGAACAAGGCCTCAACTGATGATGATGATGAAGCCACTGATGACCAAGCTTCTGTTGATCCACCTGCTGAAAAGGAGGCTTCCCAACCTCCTCCAGTTGAAGCCATAGATGATGACTCTGACATAGAGATCATTGCATCTGTTGACCCTAGCATAGCCAAAAGGCTTAGGGCTAGGAAGGAGAAGAAGTCTGCTGGACATGCAACTCTTGAAAAGAAACAGCCTACTCCAAAGAAAGACAAGGTAAAAGTTTCATTTGGACCTACTAAACAATGGAGCAAGGTGAGTACCCAAAAGAGGAAAGCTGTAACTCCACCTGATTCAGATGTTGAAGAGGATGTCCCAACATCCCAACCAAGGAAGAAACCAGCACCTCCCAGGTCTACCTCTGCTGTTCGAGAAGCTCCTCTGGACAATGTGTCATTCCATCATGTGTCAAGTGTGAGTAAATGGAAATATGTCTACCAAAGAAGGGTGGCACTGGAAAGAGAGCTGGGCAGCAATGCACTGGAGTGCACTAAGGTAATAGACCTAATATCCTCTGCTGGTTTATTCAAGACAGTTTCAAATTTTTCACCCTGCTATGAGCTGCTGGTCAAGGAGTTCATTGTCAACCTGCAAGAAGACTGTGCTGATGGAAAGTCAGAAGAATTCAGAAAGGTTTATGTAAGAGGGAGATGTGTGGAATTCTCTCCTAGGGTTATAAATCATTACCTAGGGAGAGAATCTGATGGACCTAATGAGCTGGGGAAGACTGAAAACCAAGTTTGCAAGGTCATCACTGCCAACTAGGTCAAAACTTGGCCAGTCAAGGGCAAACTTTCTGTTAGCTTGCTAACAAGGAAGTATGCAATGCTGCATAGAATTGGTACAGTCAACTGGGTCCCTACCAACAAAGTTGGACTTTGGGGCTTACATATTTGATCAAACCCTAAAGCATGCAGGAACATCAGCAACAAAGCTTCCCATTGCTTTTCCATCTTTGCTCTGTGGAATCATCCTCAACCAGTATCCAGGCATCCTCACTGAGAAGGATTCAGTCTGCAAGAGAGAAAGTCCACTAGCCTTCCACTACAAACTATTCTTGAGCCATCATGCTGCTGATGTTGAAGCTCCCAGTGGGACATCTGTTGGACCTTCAAAAGCAAAGACTCCCATATCCAAAGCTGCCTTGATTGCAGAACTCAAGAACACTTGCAAAGAGCTGGATGCCAGGAAGCAAAAGCTTGAGGAAATTATTCAAAGGCTGGAGGTGGAAGAGGTTGCTCAGAATGCTGATGAATCTGATGATGAATCTGAAGAGGAGGAAGATACTGAATATGATGACTCTGAGTGAAAATGTGTGTGGGAAGTGTACTGTCTGCTTCAGCATTGTAATTTTGGCTTTGTAATTTTGAATATTTTGTTTTTAATCTCTGCTTGTGTAAAATTTGGCCCCAATTTCTGTCTAACAAGGGGGAGAAGTAATGAACAATGCTGCTACTGTTTGTCTGTTTAATGCCTGCTTCTGAACTAAGTTGATTTAAAGTAAATTTTGTTGAACAAGTCAGTATACATACAGGTTTGAGGGGGAGCAAATTATTATAAACTCTCACATGATTCAACAGAAAAGAACTGCTGCACTCTGATAAATAAAACTCTGTTGCACTCTGATAAAACCAAAAGACTGTGTTAGCCAAAAATTAGCCAAAGGGGGAGTTTGTAGATGTTTAGAATTGGCAGAATTTTTGATCAACAAGAAGTGTTGAACTTGGTTCAGGATGTCACACCAGATGTTGTGACATTGTATAAGTTAATGAATTAATTTCAGACATCAGGATGTCACACCAGATGTTGTGACATCTCAAACCTGCTACCAGACTTAAATGATGCGTAACAGAACTGAGTAAATTCAGGGAATTTATCTGGAATTAATTGTGAATGGATAAACAATACAATGCGCATCTGTAGGGAGCTTAGTTATCTGATTTCAGTATAACAGAATAACTACCTCACCTAGAATCAAGGAAGTAACAAACCCTAATTCAAGGTGATGACAGCATGACTTATCAGGACTGGATAATCTACAGAAAGCCCAAAATCCAAGCACCTATTTAAGGAAAATAAACTCTCAGAATATAGCACGAAATTAAGAAGACTAAATAGGGTGTTTGTGTTTAATAGCAGGTTTTAGTTGTGTATCACTTTATGAGTTTTTAAGCAAAAAGTGTATTGTGTCTTGATTGAAACTGTGAAGTAAAATCAAGCTGTTGTGTTTGAAGTGTGACTTCAATTTTATTAAACATTGTAACATATCACTGTGTGATTGAGGGGGAGTGAGTTGGTACTCATATCTAAGTTGTGTCTTAGGTAGAAATTGCCTTGGGTAGATATTAAGTGAATGATTAAACTGAGTGGTTTAAGTTCAGAATTAATATTACTTATATTGGATTTCCTTCCTGGCTTGGTAGCCCCCAGATGTAAGTGTGGAGATACACTGAACTGGGTTAACAATTTCCTGTGTTATTTATTTTACCTGCACTTTAAGTTTTTGTTTAAGTCTTCAAGTGTTTAAACATCTCATTCGACATCACGTACCTGATCCCAGAATTTCAAGAATTGACGAAGAAATTGCAAATCCGAAGGAAGTGAGACGTGATCGTGAACAGAGGATAGGGGGAGAGGTCGTGTTGCTGCCGGCGGTGGAAGATGGTGGTCTCACGATGGTGAAGTTGACCGGAGGTGGTGGTTCGTGGCGGCTCGGCTACCGGAAGCTTGATCGAAATTGTTGTGTTCTTGAGTTCTTGATGATGTTGTTGTTGTGTTCTTGAGAAAGAGTTGAGAGAATGAACTTCGATCCTTTAAAGAAAGTTTGTGAGAGTTTTTTGGTGTTTGTAAATTATGATTGAAGTTATGAGACAAATTGTGGGTCAAAAGAATATATAGTGGAGTGTAAAATGAAAGGCAAAAGGTAGAATTTTGGCTTAAGTGAAAATAACAATATCTTCGGCAAGAAATTTCGACTCTGAGCCTTCCACAACACCGTCCGCCTCTGAATCACGGTTGCAATGCAAAAAGAACGGACGTAATACGATCAAAATCGAGTGCGATCGATACGTTTAAACTGCAAGACGTCACTGAATAAGTTGTTTTTTCGGCTTATTTGGTGTCTACTACTCAAAAATGTGATAAGGTCAACCTCTTCGGAGCATAATCTCGACTCGACTTTGTCAAAAAAGTTGTAGATCTATGAGTTAGTGACCTGGTGTTAAAATGTAAGCTCAACTGGAAAATCGACGAGGGAGATATGAATTTTCTCGTGAAACCACTTTCAGCATTTTTCTTCGGTTCAACACTTTAGTTTTGTGAAATAAACCAAAACGACAATCTTTGGAGCACCGTTCAAACTTGCGTTTGTCTTTGAAATTGAAAAGGATAACATTTGTGAACCAACTCTTCAAGAAAGGGTTCAATCCGATGAAAATTGACCGAGTTATGAATTTTACAAAATCTGACAGACAGTGCACTGCATCAAAGAACCTTAATGGTAATTCGCATTTTTGGGATCCTTCCGCTTGGATCTAACCCAAACTGAATTCGTATAATGAAGATAACATCTAAACGGAATTTTAGGCACCGGAACGACATCAATCTGATGAACGAGCCAAGAGTTATGAATTTTTTAGTGTTAAGAACTCACCGGTTCAACACTGTTTTTCACTATGTCGACTCTAAAAATTCGCACATTCGGAGATCTTCTTCAAAGAATTAGTTCTCGGCCAAAACCCAAAAGTTGTAAAGGATATCAAGACGGGACTTTTTGCATATGAATCTGTCAGACATGTTGACCCAATCAGAAGTTACAAACTCTTGAATATCGCTAGCACAGTTAATCGGCGAAACCGAAATTTCAGAAACAAATAAATCCCGCCATTTTCCTTGATGAATTGGCCTCCGAGCCGAACACAAAAGTTGTAGAGAATACCGAAACAGTCAAAACTATAGAGTTTCAAGCCAAAATGATTTTCCGATCATAAGTTACAACTTTTGCAAACTGCACCATAAAACTGATATTCTGCTTAAACTCCTCTGAATCAACCGAGAACTTTTGGCTTCTTCTGAGATTCTTGTGCACGTGCCGCATGAAGAAATAAAGGTCAGTCGCAACCTATGAAAGCTCAAATGGAGATGTATGTTCATGTATGTTTATGATGTAATTGTGATCTAAATGCAATGCAATGTATGAAAGGATATGCTAAATGGCATGGAAATGAGAGGGCAAATTTTGGAGTGTTACAGCTGCCCCTATTCAATCATTTGCAAGCTTGAATGAATAATTGCAAAAGCTTCTAGACATTCAAGGTATGGAGTGATTGAATACTCGAATAAAACTTGGAAATTTGAACTCGGTGGGTAATGCCATATGCTTTTTATTTGCTTTTTTTTTGTTTTTTTTTGTTTTGACCTCTGGATAGGTAGCGGAAATAGAACCAAGGTGGAATAGAATCGAAGCAAAAAAATTGCGCTGTGACTGCTGAGTGGATCAAGCCACAAAGAAAAAGACGCGACTGTTGGGCAGGACCAAGCCACGGAAGGTGCCTGTTGGCGAAACAGGGCTTAACGAGACCGTTAGCGAAATAGAACTCGACAATGTGACTGATGGGCAGGACCAAGCCAACAAGAAAACACGCGACTGCTGGGAAGGACCAAGCCACGGAAGGTGCCTGTTGGCGAAATATGGCTTAACGAGACCATTATTGGAATGGAACTCAACAATGTGACTGCTGGGCAGGACCAAGCCACAAAGAAAACACGCGACTACTGGGCAAAACCAAGCCACAGAAGGTGTCTCTTGGCGAAACAGGGCTTAACGAGACCATTAGCGGAATGGAACTCGACAATGCGACTGCTGGGCAAGACCAAGCCACAAAGAAAACACGCGACTGCTGGGCAGGACCAAGCCACAAAGAAAACACGCGACTGCTGGGCAGGACCAAGCCACAGAAGGTGCCTGTTGGCGAAACAGGGCTTAACGAGACCATTAACGGAATGGAACTCGACAATGTGACTGCTGGGCAGGACCAAGCCACAAAGAAAACACGCGACTACTGGGCAGGACCAAGCCACAGAAGGTGTCTGTTAGCGAAACAGGGCTTAACGAGATCGTTAGCGAAACAGAACTCGACAATGTGACTGCTGGGCGTACCAAGCCACAAAGAAAAAACAACATTGACTTGGAAAGACAAAGTAAAGAAGCAACATCAACCGATTTACGACTCAAATAAGATCAACCGATCTAACCGGGAAATGGTATCAACCGATCCATAACCCGAAAAAACGAGAACGTAATATCATCCGATTTATGGCTCGAAGAGAAGTAATATCAACCGATTTACAACTCAGATAAGATCAACCGATCCAGCCAGGAAATGGTATCAACCGATCCATAACCCAAAAAAAACGAGAACGTAATATCATCCGATTTACGACTCGAAGAGAAGTAATATCAACCGATTTACAACTCAAATAAGATCAACCGATCCAACCAGGAAATGGTATCAACCGATCCATAACCCGGAAAAAACAAGAACGTAATATCATCCGATTTACGGCTCGAAGAGAAATAATATCAACGGATTTACAACTCAAATAAGATCAACCGATCTAACTAGGAAATGGTATCAACCGATCCATAACCAAGAAAATGAAACCATCGTACTGAGACGAGACCAAAAAGAACAGGATCATTGTACTTAAATGATAACCCGACATGAAACCGTTTTACAGAAACGGGGACGGAAAAAATGAGACTGTTGTACTGAAACAAGACCCAAAGACGAGACTATTGTACTTAAATGGAGACTCGAAAGAAGCGAGATCGTTGTTGTTGCACCCCAAAATTTGCCCTCCCCTAGTCAAGGAATTGTGTACCAAGGTGTCCCAAGAGGTTCACAAGGTTCACAAGGTATCCCAAGAGGTTCACAAGGTTCACAATTAGTCAGAAAGTTTGACAATTCCCTCAGACAAAAGCATCCTCCTAAGCAATGCACCCTAAACTAGGGTTTTGGATTTCATCAGGCCAAATGGACTTTCAAGGCTTCAAGTGAGCTTCATAACATCCTACATGTCTTCAAGAATCCCTATGTCAAGTTTCAAGGCTTTCCCAAAAGGTTTGCTCAGTCAGATGATCAGATATGCAAAGATCAGTCATAGCAGTTAAAAAGTCAAACTAAAGTCAACTGTGGTCAAACCAAAGTCAAACTTCATGATTTTTTGCCAACATCAAGTTTATGAAGTAAAATTCATCATTTGATCAAGGGTTGATCATGATTCATCAAGGAAGTTTCAGATCACCAAGAATCAGGAGTTTCTAAATTAGGGTTTTCATAGGAAAAGTCAACTGAACTTTGACCAGCCATAACTTTCACATGCTTCATCAAATTTTTTCCATTCAAAGCTCATTTTAAAGGAAATTTAATTCTATACAACTTTGTGTCTCACAATCCAAGCCCAAAAATGCTTCATTTGGAAGGTATGAGCTAAGACATTATAGGTCATTTTAAAAGTCAACATCTTCCAAAGGGCATAATTTGAAAATGTTAAAGAATATGGACATGAGACCAAAGAGGTTGGTTAGAGGACTCTCTAAGATTTCCAAAGTGTCCAAGAACACCTTCATAGCCTTAAAATTGAGGGATTTGTGCCTTTACAAAGTTGGGAAATTTTTGAGAGGTATATTGAGCAAATGGGGTCTTAGAACCAATTCTTTCCACATGGGCTTGCAATTTTATGATCCAATCTTTACCATGACATCATGCACGACTCAAATCTCATTTATTCAGATTTTTATAGTTTATTTTTTATTTATTTTGATTTTATTCATTAAAAATCAATTTAAATCAAAATAAAATATGAAAACTCAATATTTAAATTTGATTCTTGTTCTAGAAGATCATAAACACCATTTAACTTGATTGGATACACTCCAAATTCGTGCAAGGCTTTAAGAGTATGAAAATATTTGATTTTTCTCACTTTTAAGATCATATCTTTCTTCACCATCAAGTTATCCAAAAGCCCAAAGAAGGGACAATTTTTTTGACCTAATTTCATTCATTATATGTACATGAGCATAACACAATACTAGGGGACGAAAATCAGAGGCCAAAGCATAGGATTCAAACTTCCAAATTTCACAAAAAAAGCTCACATTCGGATTTTGGATTGCAGGCCATATCAAGACATTTTGAAGGTTGTAACATGTTCCTTGAACATTACTGAAGCTATCCCAATCATTACCATCATTCAAAACCTCATAAACCATTGAAACTGAATCATCATATTCTTGAGTTTTTGGATTTTTCGATTTCATTAATTCATACAATATAAATAATTTTTGTGCATTGATACTTGTTTATTAACATCTCTGGAATGTTTTTATGTGCTTGAATTCAGTTTTTGTTGCAGAATCAAGGAGATGCCATTGTTAGGGTTTGAAACTCGAATTTAGGATCTTAGGATTTAGGGCATATAAATGGATTCTAAAAACATGGCTATGACGTATGAACACTGGGTAATTGATCTGGGTTGTGAATTTTTATTATTATTATGGTTTGTATGATGTTTCAAAAACCTAGGTTCTTCTGGTTAGCATTGCCCGCAGGAAAATTCGCAGGAGAAACTATAGGAAATTTCGCAGGAAATTCAAATGAGGAAGATGAAGTCTTGGCGCGCTCTGAAGAATTCAAGTGATTGTTTTATATCTTATTAATTTGATCCAAATCATTATCACAACGCCTGCGTTGGCCTGGTGGTTAAGGAGGTGTTTTGTTGTGATGAGGATGTGGGTTCGATTTTTGGTGGAACCAGTTTTTTTCATATGTTCATTTATTTTAACTAACATAATATATTATCATTGTTTGTTGTTCCATAGGTAGACGCGCCCCATGTGGCTGAATGGTAAGAGCTGTGTTTGAAATTGGAAAGGGCTGGGGTTCGAATCCCACCTCCCACCAATTTTTTGCCTTTCTCATCATATTTAACAGGTTTCATATTTATTGATTTGGATTCATTATTTGTTCACTAGCGCGTGCTAGCCCAGTGGTCTGGTTTTGTTATGGTAAGGGGGAGGTCCTGGGATCAAAACCAGGCCTCCCCACCTTTCTTTTTTATCACCTATTTTATTTATTTTATATAATCAATATTAATTAATTTGTTTTATATTAAAACTATTAATTTTATTTAAAATAATAATTAAACTTTATATTTTCATTAATCTCATAATTTTTCTTGATTAATCATTTTAATTAATTTCATAAATAATTTTGTATATAAACTTTATTTTTATAATTTGTAAATAACTTATTTAAATTCTAAACCTAAATTTTTTAACCCTAATTTTCTTAATTAAAACACTAACCCTAATTTTTCTACTAACCCTAAAAATTAACTTATTTTTTCTAAACCCTAATTAATAAATTAATCTTTATCCTTATTATTATGTAAATAATTTAATATTTTGCTTATTATTATTAAAGTTGTTATATTTTCTTAATTAACCTTTAAAAGTTTCTAACATTTGTTTAACCTAAAAATAATTTCTCTTTTAAAATTTTAATTTTTTATTTCTTAATTTATTATTATTATTATCATTATTTTTATTGTTATTATTTTGTTATTGATAATATTTGATTATTGTTTATTTATTATTCTTATTATATTTATTATTATTATTTTTATTTGGTTATTATGTATCTGCTAGAGCCATGTAATACTTGTAGGTTTATTTTCCGTCTTTATTTTATTTCGTAAATATTTTATTGTATGGTTAGTAATCTTAGGGTGTATAAACCTAAATGTGATTAAAAATAATCTAGAAAATTAATTTAAATAAGATAAATACCTGAATATAAACACTCACACACGTAAGTCGATCTTTGATCGCCATTTTGCACTTCCTAGGTTACCCCTTTTGGTTGCCTTTAAATGGTCAAGTCCCTCGAATATAGGGGTATCTTAAGCAAAGTCCCTTCATAAAATCATTAAGTCCCTACAGTTTAAAAGATCAAGTCCCTTCGAGGTTGCCTACGGAATAATGATCTTGTCCCTTCGAATAAATGATGATAGTCCCTACGAATTGCTAAAGACATCCCTTAAGTTGCCTTCTATGACCATAAGATGACCCTACGCTTGTCCCTTAACACATCCAAGGTAATGACTACCTATTCCTTAATAATAGGGATAGTCTTACCGTTAAAAGAACATACGAGAATATGAAAGACTTAATCTAGGGTAGGTATCTCTTAGTTGCTTACTCACTCTTCAAAAATACTTTTCACACCTCACAATACTTTCTTAAACATTTTTCAAAACAAGGCTTTGTATACATCCATACGAGGATCATTACAAAGTACTTAGAAAAATTTCTAATCACACACTACACTCTTCAAAAACAATTTAAATGAGCTAAGTAACTAAGAGCCCATGGATAACCATGGATATAAAGGGTGCTAACACCTTCCCTTTGTATAACATACCCCCCGAACCCAAGTTTTTTAAAATAGGTCTTTCCTGTTCTTTTATGTCCTTTCCACTTGGATAAAATAAAAGTCGGTGGCGGCTCTTGCTATCCGCAACATGACTAAAAGTCAGTTCTCCCACCGTGTTACAATTGTACTTAAACGAGAGCCCAAGACGCGACCGTTGTACTTAAACAGAGACGCAAAATGTGAGATTGTTGTACTGAAACAGGACTCAACTGGGGATAACAAACAAGACTTGGAAGAAATAACCACACTGGGAAATGAAGTTGCATTCTGTGGGGAATACTTCTGTCTGATTGGAGATGTAACGTTTCGGGCGTTTGACCAAGGTACCACAACTGGCTTATGTTTTGTATGCATATGTTTGAATTTTTCTATGGCAAAATGCTCCATAATAATGGAAATGCTACACTTTTGAGGATGCAAATGTAATGATGATTATGCATATTCAAATGCAAAGAGATCTCCTAACAAGGAGATTGCAAGTATTCCAGGTGGCTCTACTGGGGAGAAATGATGATCACTGCATTGATCTGGTTAGTCCCGGTGAGGAGGAAACAACTCTGCGGGGAATGATGTTAATGATACGCCGACTCTGAACTGCCGCCACTGCCAAAAATAAATTGGTCTTTGAGATTGAAGAGCCAAGACCCTGCTGGAGATGGACTCTTCTTGCGCTCTGATGGGGAAGTGAAAAACTTCTGATTTGGCTAGGGAACCAGATGTATGGCACTACTGATGAAGCATCCTGCTGGGGAGGAATGACACTCCTTGTACTGCTTGGGATTGCCCCTGTATCGAAGGGAAGTCTCTGCTTGGGGAGGACACCAACTTTCTGTTGCCTTGCTGAGGGAGATTTCAATTTCCACCTCTACTGGGGATGATGGAGGATGTCAATGATAAAGCTTCCTGCTGAAGATAAGAGTTTAAGTTTCCCCTTGCTGGGGATGAGAGGTGTAGAGTGTCTCATGTTTGAAATGAGAAATGTAAGGCGTCCCATGCTGGGGATGAAAGACGATGATACCCTTCTGCTCAAGAAGTATCCTTCCCTTTGCTACACTGCTGGAGAAGGGATTGTCTGATGAGACTTGCTAAACAACTCTTGAAGTACTGTGTTGACAATGGCTTTGCCCCTAGACTCTAGGTTGATAGATTGCCATCTAATCATGAGTGAACAATGGTTCTTTGCAATTTTCAACTCGCCTCAGATTAAGGTCCCTCAGAAGAAAATGTCTCAAGAGGATTTTACAGAAAATTGGCATACGAGATGCCTCCGTGTCTTTAAACTCTTGGAGAGATTCATCGGATCTTGACATAACTGCCCCAGACTACATGGTCTATGAAAGAAATTTGCCTCACGAGGATTCATGAAAAACCTCATATCACCGTGAAATATTCTGCCCCAGTATTTTGAACTTTGGATAGGTGCTTTGGATTGACCGTCTTCGGGAGAGAGTGACTTCTCATGCTCTTAGGGTGGCATGCCCCAGAACGAGCCTTGAAGTGATCACCTCTGACTAACTGTGCTTTGAAGAAACACCCAGACCAACTGTTCTTTGAGAGATTAGATCTCGAAGTAATTGCCCCAGTTTGGCTAAAATTTGAATGCATGCCTCAGACTAATGGCTCTTTGAGAGATTTGAATCTCAAAGTGATTGCCCCAACTTGGCTGAATTTCGAAGAGACTGCTCGACGTGATTGCCCCAGATTGGCTGGCTCTTACCACAATTGGTTGGGAAAGTCCCCACTCAATGGAGTTTTTTTTTGAAAAGTGCATCTCAACAGATTGACCTTCGGAAGTTTCAGATTTCTCAACTTTGGCAAGATTAAGCTTCTGGACTAAGGTTCCATATGTGAACTTTTATGATGCCAAACAAATGTATGCAAGCAGAAAATGTTTATTTTGAGAATGAAACTTCTAATGCAACACACATGTTAATCTTGAAGTTTTACTGTAAAAAGATGCCGCAAACCTTTGTGAGTGAATCACTGGTTAAGATACAACATTATTTTTGAATAAAAACATGCGCATGCAATACCAACAAAGATCTTTTTAGCACAACTCATAGGAGTCGAGAACGCGGTCTCGTGGTAATACGCTCTCAAAATAACCCTGTTTCAGTTAGGACTCTTGAGGGTTGTATCGTAGCCTGGTTTACGGTTATAAAAAAAGGATATATGCTCTAAGTTTGTATGTGCCCACCCCTCTTCATGATGTTCTCCATTCCTATGTGCAGCTAGCTTTCACAAGCGCTCACCTCTCAAAAAGGGTTTTGTGATGATTAAGGAACCAATTACTCAAACAGTTTAAGCACCAATAAGATTGTCGTTTGGAGTCAGTCAGCCCTATTGTCTTTTGTGTCTGCGCCACACGATTTTTTTTCTTGTTCAATGATCTTTCTTGTGTATCCTTTTCATCTTTCGCTTTTGCATTCTTTTTCTTAACCCTAACTTTTACCTGGACCGATTCTTGTGAATCTTGGATTGTAAAGTCCAGCGGGATGCCCTAGCTTTTGCCTAAGTCGCTTGTTTTCAAGTTTCGACTTAGCGGGATTTTTATTTCCTTTATTTTTATTCTCTTTTTTTTGAACAAATCGTGTGACACTGTTTGTCTTGATTGCTTTGAAAGGGTCGTGACTGTCTCACTTCTCGGTTGTTTGAGGGATAACTATTGTGGTTTCCGGTCTTTGGACCTCTTGTTTGGACATTGTGGTTTCTGGTCTTTGGACCTCTTGATTAGTATAACCATTGTGGTTTCTGGTCTTTGGACCTCCTGATTTGGTACAACGAAAGGTAATGGATCCTCAGATTTGCATTCCTTTTTGAAATTTGAATGCTCGGTCAAACTAACTGGCGCCTACCCTGCCCCTGGGTTAAATACAAGGGTTTTTTTCATGCGAAAAGAAACTCCTACTTCAAGGCTCAAATGGGTTAGCAAGGGTCTATCTCCAGTGTTTAGGATTTGAAACAATGTATGTACCCCGTTAACATGGTCTTTCTCAAAAGCACACAATTAGAGATTTTTGCGTTTTCATTTCGTCATCCTCCCTCACAGAGTTTAAGCATAAAAGTTGGTATTACAATGCACATACACAAAATCATGAGTGAATACGAATGGATTACTTCAAGAAAAACATGTGCATTTTATTATGGTTAACATTCAAAAACAAATAAGTTTCATGCATGCATATAAATGTTTAAACAAACAATATAAACTACAAATGAAAATGCAGTAAAGAAGCCAAACATTTCCGTCATTGAGGAGACTTGACTCCTTTTGGACTTATTGCTTCTGAAAATGCCTTTGCAAATTGGGAGGTCCATTTGATGAGGAGACTTCAATATGTGAGTGTCGCTCCCACCTGATGACACATGGCCAAGAGGGGTACAGACGCGAACGGTCGGCGAGAGGAGAGAGAACACACAAGGGTGAACTCAGAAGAAAAGAGTCGCCAGCTAGGCATTTTTATCCCGGAGGAAAGGTAATGCTGCATAAACCTAAGAAAGATATGGATAAGACGGTTGCGAACCAGAGAGACTGAGAAAGGGGGTTGGTTACAACCTGGGAAGGTATTAGCACCCAGATTGTCCGTCGTACTCGACGGGATCCACGCTTATAAGGTTTGTGTTCATAGGGGTAGTGTCAGTGCTATCTGTGTATCAAAGCTGGAAAAGAATGCAAGTGTCAGTGTAAAAGAAAAGTGAAGTGTATAAGTGAAGTGTCAGTGTAAGAACAAGGATGGAATGCTCAAGACCATGAGGCTCAAAGAATAATGTTGAAAGAGGGGGAATATACAGGGACTTTTGTTCAATAACTGTTAAGTTATGCCTACGTATCCTCTCGTGCAATGAGGAAGTCAGAACACCGTAGTTCGACTCAAAGAGACTGAAAGATAAATTGACTTGTGAACTGCTTACTTGTCTATGCTCAAGTGTATGACCTGTCTGGCTCAGGTGCAAACTGTCTTGCATTAGACGGAAGAAGCGAGTTCTCGTTTGTGAGTGAATGAGATGAGAAAAGAATCCCGGAGGAGACGATTATTGTTTTTTTTTTGTGTTTTCAGTCTTTTATTGTTTTTGGAATTTGTCATAAGTTAATGAGCTTAATCCTAAACCAAGGGTTAGTAAACTCATCACATCCTCCCTCTGATTAGGGGTAATGAGAATACCTTAAGTACGAAGTAAACACCTCACACTTAATCTCCATGATGTAGGGTTAAGATCATTAACCTACTTGCAATTATTTAGATGTTTTTTGGAGTTTTTGTTTAGTGTTAAGTAATGAGTTTAAGCCATAATCAAGGATTTAATGGACCCATTACACCATCCCAATAGAAGGATAATAGATGGGAACATTTAAGTTGAGGAAGGCTCCTCAACTTAATCCATGAATAGGGATTAACCTCATGACAAAACAAAGCCTTTATTAGAGTGGATTTTAGTTAATGGTAAGATTAAGAAGTGGATTTTATGGTTTGTAAGACAACTTGAGGGGGACTTGTCCATTAACACTAGGGTTAGTCCTTCTTAACCAATTAAGGAAGAATTAGAACCCTAATGCAAGACCCAAGTTACAAGCTTGATGTCTTGATGATTATTAGGTGGATTGATTAAAGGATTTAAACACATTAAGGGTTTAACACTTAGGATTAAAGTTATACACTCCATCCTAATAGAAGGATGTAGGCATAAGCTTAATCACAAAGCCTTAAAACCTTTAAGGTTTAGTCCTGATTATGAGATGAGAGGAGAAAACTAAAAGATGACACAAAGGCAAAACTAAATGGGGGACTAATCAAACCCTAATTATTATCATGCTTGGTTGTTCCTAGGGTTAATGAGGTTTGCAAGAAGATCTTCAGAGAAACCACCAGGAAGGAAGCAGATGAAAGGAGCAAGAAGCAGAGAGAAGCAAGACAACTTGCTTCACTTAAGAAGACAAGTTGCTTGAAGAAAGAAAGTAAGAGATGAACATGAATGAGCAAGCTCACTCCAAATCACAAGATAAAAATGCAGCAATGATGCAAGAGAGGGATGAGAAGAGATTGTGAGAAGTGAAGGCAAATTCACTTCTCAATGACTTACCACCTGAAAAGTTAGTAACAAGAAATGAAATGAAATGAAAATGGGATAAAATGCAATGATGCACACCAAAGTCAGAAGCATAAACATGATGTTAATGATGCTAAGAGATAAAGCAAACACATATCAAGAGTTGTGAATAATCATACAAGGATAAGGATGCAAATGGAGCATGCTTTGAACCATAAAAGTTCATGAAAGTTTATGAAATGCAATGGAAGTATAACATGGAAAATGAATGATGCAATGATCAAACATGATTCTAATGTGTCCTAAGATGTCTTAGGAGTCATGTGAATGCACAAAATGTCATGGCAATCTCATGTATGCAAGCAAATGAGAGATGAATGCAAATGAAGGCAAAAAATAGGGTTTATGCACAAGACACAAAGCAAAATCCAAAATCAGAAGCAAATGACAAGATAAAAAATTGAAAATGGGATCAAAGGAACCCTAACCCTACATAAGTTCACTGCCCAAAGGAGGGGACCTAAATCTTAACCTAATGGGGGTTATGATTTTCTCAAGTTGGCTAGGGTTTTAAGGTACCTCATCATGGAATGGAAGATCAATTCAAACCAAATTTATCCTATAAACTACATGCCATGAAGGATGCAATGCAAGAAGAACCATCATCAAACTCTCAATGGTTAGGTAGAATGGATTTTTCAAAGTTTGAACCAAAATATTGTCTTAAAATGAATTTAATTCCAACAAAAATTGTCAAAATGCATTAAGAACAAAAAAGAAATTTGGTTTGAGAGTTTGATAATGCTTCTAAATGTTTTGAAATGCAATGTGAATTTTTTTGTGATTTTTAAATACCTAAATGTATTTTTAATTAATTAATTTTCATTATTAAAAATAAACATTTAAATGATTTAAAAATAATTTCAAATGCAAAAAATAAAAATAAAATTATATTCAGAATGAGAAAAATATTTTAAGTCAGCATGCAAAAAATAAAATTTTTATAATGTGTTTTGCTATTTTAAAATAAATGAGAAAGAAAATGCAATAAAAATGAATTTTAAATATGAATTAATGAAGGTAATCCAATCCAGTGGCTGAGATTCAAACAAAAAGGGGAGGGAATTGACCTGCGCGCGCGAATGAACGGTCCAAATTCAAACTTGCCTAATTATGTCATTAGCCCTAATCCTAACCCTAATCACTTTCAGATGACCGGAACACTGTTCCGGTCATCTTCTCCGGCCAATCAATTTCTCAATCTCACTCAAAACGCATCAAAACCTCACTAAAATCTCCAGAATCAATCTATGAACATCATTAAACATAAACCCTACAACAAACATCATTTATTTTTCGTGAATCAAGAGAAACAAGCAAAATCATTTTCACGGGCAAACTTTCAGACAGTCAATACATGCTTGTTTCTTGACCATTTTCAAAACCAAACACATCCAGATGATCAGTGCAACTCATAGAATCATTTTATAACAAGAAATTAAAGTTCTGGAAAAAATGTTCTTGAGCTCACCTGAACTGGAGCTTTCGAAACAAGGACTTTCTGGCTGCTTCTTTGGTCCAAACAAGCTTCAATGATCCTCCCCAGAAGTTTGTGATGCTTAGCTGGAGTTTATATGGTCTCTAGAGGAAGTTTTCAGAAGCTCAGGTCAATGGAGGAGGGAAATCGTGTTTTTGATGTGGGAGGTTTCAGGCCAAAACAATGGTTGGGAAATGATCAGAGGATCATGGTGAGTGATTTGGTGAAGTTTGTTTTGATGTTTGAAGGCTGTGTTTTGAGATTCGAAGCAAAATGCATAAGAGGTCAATTTTGGGAACTATGGCTTGTGGGATGTTTCAGGCTGTGTTGTGCTATGTGTTGGGTTGCTTTTGGTACACATATCAATCCTTGATAGGTCAGAGAGTTGTTGTGGAGCAGTGTGATTGGTATGGAGCAAAATGCATAAAGTCAACTTTTTGTGTAAGAGAGGTATGGGCTATGGCAGTCAAGGTACAAGGCATGGCTTGGCTGCAGCTTGAATTAAGGAGAACCATGGAAATGGATTAGAGGCAATGCAGCAAGTGGATTAAGGTTTATGTGATGTTTTGCAAATTTCACAAAGTTTGGCCCTTTTGAAGTTTCTTAATGCACAAGTCATGAAAATGGAAAGTTCTTTGGTGCAATCTGATTTTTAGGTCATGTTTCATGTTTGTGTAATGCATAGAAGTCAATTTGAAGTCACATAAAGGCTTGGCAAGATGTTTTGCAACTTTGCCTCTTTGGTGTAAAACTTGAAATTATGTGATTTTGTCCAACTTTGTCAAGCCACAACTTTTGATCCATAATGAATTAGAATGAGTTCTTGTACTTTTTGAAAAGGGAATGATCCATTCTACAACTTTCATGACCAAAGTTTTCTCATTTGAAGCATTTTTGAATCAATTTGAGGAGGTTGAAAAACATTCCCAAAATGGCAAGTTTACATTACAAGTCACTTTCCTAAAAAGGCAACTTTGCAAATGGCTTGAAATTCTTCAATTTTGTGAACTTCTAACATCTTCTATGATCAAATAAAGATCATACATATTCAAAATAATGGAGAATGCCCTTTGGTTGGGTCATTGGGGGCCTCAGATGCCCTGGTTTTGCACTGACTTGCTCAAGAAGTCAACTCTTAATTAGATGCCTTCCCCATGGAATTTCTTCATGAAAATTGATATGCATGATCCTTATAACATATAGAGACCAATAGAAACAAGAATGACCAAAAAATTTGGAGTTATGGCCTTTGAAACCAAAACCCTAATTTTAGGTCATCTGTGTAGTTAAACCTGGCTCTGCTTCCATGCCTTTCTCAGTTCTTGTGATTCTTTGACTTTCTTGACCTTGTGAGGATATAATATGATGCTTGAACATACATGGACCCCTTTGAAGTGATTGATGGCCTTTGGAGTGGCTCAAATGGCTTAGGGATGGCTCAGTTCACAAACCCTGGATGCAGATGGCTTTGAAACAATGCAATGAAGCAAAATGCAATATGAGATGCCATGATTGAATCTATGCACATGAAAAGATCACAAGCCATGGTGTGAATGGGTGAGGGAAAATTTGGGGTGTTTACAGCTGCCCCTATTCAAACATGAGTTAGCTGTGCAGGATGTAAGCAACGGCTTAACAGGCAAACAAGATAACTTGTGGTTGAATACCAAAGACAGTCCAAAGTTTGCACTCACTGAATGAAGAAGAAAAGGGATATAGATTGTAAAAGGAAGTAAAGTATGTTTATAAAGTGCGGGCGACGGAGGACGACCGTCGAGCAGTGGACGACTGCTGGGGATGAAGCAATGACGGGGACGACCGACATGCTTGGGGGAAAATGCGGGAAGTAAAGCAATGACGGGGACGGCCGACAAGCTGGGGATATAAGAGATTATGATGGGGACGGTCATTAAGTAAAGCTATAAGGCTCTCTGGGGATTATAGGTAAATGAAATAAATGATGAGGTACGGTCATCAGAGGTGAAGGACGATCACCTAGCAGAGGACGGCTGCTCTGTTGGGGATAAGATGAGGGACTGTCATCTAAGGTGAAGGACGATCACCTGGCAGGGTACGGCTGCCGAAAGTATCACGACATAGGACGAATGCTGGATAGAAAAAAGTCGACGATGGGGACGGCCATCGGACAAGCATGATGAAGGACGATCATCAAGCAGTGAAGGACGATCACTTGGCAGGGTACGGCTGCTCTCGGGGTTTATCATGACATAGGACGAATGTTAGATAACAAGATCAACGACGGGGACGGCCATCGGATAAAATGATGAAGGACGATCATCAGGAGGTGAAGGACGATCACCTAGCAGGGGACGGCTACTGAAAATATCACGACATAGGACGAATGTCGGATAGGAAGGGGTTCTAATGAATAGAGACTCCACTGGGGGTGATGAAGGACGATCATCAAAAAGGTGAAGGACGATCACCTGGCAGGGTACGGATGCCGAAAGGTATCATGACATAGGACGAATGTCAGATGGAAAGAAAATAGTTTAACAAACTTTGTTGGGGACTCTCCTGGAGAAGGGTAGATACAGACGTGTATCTAAATTCAAGACCACAAGTGTTTGACTCGGTGTATAGATTAAAAATGCGGACGAGCATCCTTAAGACTATGATACGGACGGGTATCAGGTAGAAACAAACGCTTGACGCATGTTCAGAGATGATGATACGGACGAGTACCAACTGGTTAACAAAGAACACGGACGAGTGTCGGATCTGAGGGGATTTAAGTGGTATATACAAGATACGGACGAGTATCCGAATGAGTAAAAAGATGATGAGTAACAAGTATGAGTGAAACACGGACGAGTGTTTAATTTGCTGGAGAGAGTGACACGGACGAGTGTCGAAAGAGAAAAGTGTATTATAAACAAGTATATAGTTCCCAAAGTGTTTAGGTAACTATGCTGGGGAAGGTGACACGGACGAGCGTCAAGGAATTTGTGTATATGTATCTGTGAGTGCAAAGGGGACGCTTTGGCTTTCTACTGGGGGATATGACACGGACGGGTGTCGAGAAGTATCTGCAATGTAAGTATCTGTTTGGGCGACTTTACCGGGGAATGATGACACGGACGAGTGCCAAAAGGAGTATGTTTCTGTATTTGTAAGGGAAATGCTTTGGCTCTCTGGTGATGAATTTGAGAGGTATTTTTATATATTGTTGATGGATTGTCAGTATTTACAAGTGTTCAGTTCGACACATGGCTTGTGATCATGCAACATGTTTGATTTTTGCCGTAATGCTCCGTATTAGACGGAATGCTACACTCTGTGGGGAAAATATGATGTGAATGCTATGATTATGCAAAGATAACGATCCGGGACTCGGATCCCGTTGTTGTGAAGATCTCTGACTGATCTGCTTGAAGTGGACATCCCAGCTGGGGATAAGATCATTGGTAGATCTGATAAGATGTATCTGCATGGGGAAATAGACCACTGATAGACCCATCTCAGCAATGGGGGACCCAGCTGGGGTTTGTAGAAGCTTTCTTCACTCTGTTGTGAGTTCTTCACGCGTTGCTCTTCTGGATGGAGATTGAAACTCTGTGGGGAGGTAGTTCCCTGGTTGGCACTTGGCTGGGGAAGAAGAAAGATCACCGGAAGGTTTTCCTGGAGATTGCTGTAGGGATCCTGCTGAGAATGATACTTGACAACTCAGCTGGGGAGAAAACGCCTCCGGTGCTAATCTGGAAGACGGACTGAGTAGATAATGATTTGACAGCTTGCTGGGGAGAAGCTTTCATGCCCCACGTCACGCTTTGAACGCCTGCAATCCTGCATGACAAAGAAACGTACTAGTATCCCTAGGTATCCCTTACTGGATCCCATCATAGGAGTTTAGACACCCCCGGGAGTAAGTATATTTCCTGTAAGCATGTAATTCAGGAAAGACGCATCTGTATTTATGCAGTCAATAAATTAATGACATCGGACATTTTGCAAATAAAAGAGTCTGAAACAGTGTGTGACCGAAAATCTGATTTTATTAATTTGCGTGCCCTGAATTGGCAAGATACAGTCATTAGAAACAAATCCCCTAAAATGAGGAGATTGTTACAAATTGAGAAACAAAAGATGCTGGCAATGCTGATGACGCTTCAAGGAGCTTCCCTTTTGCTATGACTCGTAAGACATTGACGTTCTTCTCGTCTTGCTTTCTAAAGAAGGCTGATTCTGACCAACGCTCGAACCTTTCGAAGCTTACCATGTTGTAGGTGATACAGATGAATTCAGAATGCAGTTGTTCGCTTATTCCCTTATTTTGCATGGATCGCCCTTTCGGGTTTTCAATCCATCTGGATACCCTTTTTTGCCTGAGTCGTCCAATGCGGCTTTTCGACTCAGCGGGTGTACATTTTTTATTTTATTTTCCCTTATTTTTGCCCGAGTCTTTTATTCTGTTTTTGACTCGCCGGGATGCCCTATTTTTGCCTGGACTTACATTCTGTTTTTATGTCCAGCGGGTCATTTTTATGCGAAGTATTTTTTAACTGCATCTGAATTCACAGGGGACAGGAAGTCTTCACCATCCATAGTACTGAGCATTAGTGCTCCACCAGAGAAAACTTTCTTCACTACGAATGGCCCTTCATAGTTCGGAGTCCACTTGCCCCTGTGGTCTGTATGAGGAGGGAGGAGTCTTTTCAGCACAAGATCTCCTACTTGGTACTCTCGGAGCCTGACTTTCTGATCGAAGGCTTTCTTCATCCTCTTCTGATATAGTTGCCCATGACAGATTGCAGCCAATCTCTTCTCTTCAATCAGATTCAGTTGTTCGTATCGGGATCGGACCCACTCTGTTTCATTCAACTTAACATCCATCAGTACCCGTAGGGAGGGTAATTCAAATTCAACAGGTAGGACTGCCTCCATACCATACACAAGTTGATATAGCGTTTCCCCAGTGGATGTTTTGATTGACGTACGGTACCCATGTAAGGAAAATGGTAGCATTTCATGCCAGTCTTTGTAGGTGACTACCATCTTCTGTACAATCTTCTTGATATTCTTGTTAGCTGCCTCTACAGCGCCATTCATCTTTGGCCTGTAAGGAGAAGAATTGTGGTGTTGGATCTTGAAGTCCCGGCATAGTTCTGCCATCATTTTGTTGTTCAAGTTGGAACCATTATCAGTAATGATTCGCCCGGGCACTCCATACCGACAGATGATGTCTCTCTTGAGAAATCGGGCTACCACTTGCCTTGTAACATTTGCATAGGAAGCTGCTTCAACCCACTTGGTAAAATAGTCAATGGCTACCAGGATGAATCTGTGGCCATTTGAAGCAGTCGGTTCAATCTTGCCAATCATATCAATGCCCCACATGGCAAAGGGCCAGGGTGAATACATCACATTCAGAGGATTCGGAGGCACATGCACTTTATCCGTATAAATCTGGCATTTATGGCATTTCCTGGCGTAAGCACAACAGTCTGCATCCATTGTGATCTAGTAATAACCTGATCTTAACAGCTTTTTAGCCATTGCATGCCCTCCGGCATGGGTACCAAAAGATCCTTCGTGCACCTCGCGCATCAACAAGCCTGCCTCTGTCTTATCAACGCATCTGAGAAGTACCATATCAAATTTCCTCTTGTACAAGGATCCATTAGCATTCAGGAAGAAACTACCAGCTAGCCTTCTTAATGTCTTCTTATCATTGGAAGATGCCCCAGGTGGGTATGTTTGATCCTCCAAGAAGCATTTGATATCATGGAACCAAGGCTTATCATCTTTAACAACATCTTATGAGAACACGTATGCTGGTATGTCGAGTCTGGATACTGCAATCCGAGGTACAAAGTTGGCAACTTGAACTTTGATCATGGATGAAATGGTAGCTAGAGCATCTGCAAACTGATTTTCATCTCGAGGGATATACTCAAGCTTGACCGTTGTGAAGAAAGTTAATAACCTCCTTGTATAATCCCGGTAAGGTATCAGATGATCCTGGTGGGTGTACCATTTGCCGTTGGTTTGATTGATTACCAGAGCTGAATCTCCGAATACAGTTAAAGTCTTGATCCTGAGGTCAATGGCTTCCTCAAGACCCATAATACAAGCTTCGTATTCAACTTCGTTGTTAGTGCAGTTGAAGGTGAGCTTTGCCGAGAAAGGCATGTGAACTCCCTTAGGTGTAATGAGTACTGCACCAACGCCACGACCATTCATATTAACAGCCCCATCAAACATCATAGTCCATTCTTCTTCCGGGTCAAGCCCTTCAGTGTGAATAGGCTCTTCATGATCTTTTGCTTTTATGAAAATGATGTTTTCATCAGGGAAGTCAAATCTCATAGGCTGGTAATCATCAATGGGTTGCTCAGTAAGATAGTCAGACAATACACTGCCTTTGATGGCTTTTTGGGATGTGTACTGGATGCCATATTCTGTGAGGATCATTTGCCATCTTGTAACCCGTCCGGTAAGTGCTGGCTTCTCAAAGATACACTTGACTGGGTCCATCTTTGAGATCAATAAGGTAGTGTGGGTCAACATATACTGTCTTAGTCGGCGAGCAGCCCACGCAAGAGCACAACAAATTTTCTCGAGTAGTGAATAACGTTGTTCACAGTCGGTAAACGTTTTGCTTAGGTAGTATATTGCATACTCTTTTCGACCAGACTCGTCATGCTGGCCCAACACACACCCCATTGACTCTTCCAATACTGTTAAGTACATTATCAGAGGTCTTCCTTCAACTGGAGGCATGAGGATTGGAGGCTCTTGCAAGTATTCCTTGATTTTGTCAAAAGCCCTCTGGCAGTCTTCGTTCCACCTGACCGTTTGTTCTTTTCTTAACAGCTTGAACAAAGGCTCACAGGTTGCTGTAAGGTGAGATATGAACCTTGAAATGTAGTTCAATCTACCTAGAAACCCTCGAACTTCTTTTTCTGTCTTCGGTGCAGGCATTTCGTGAATGGCTTTAACTTTGTCAAGGTCAACTTCAATCCCTTTCTCACTTACAATAAATCCCAGCAGCTTACCGGATCGTACCCCGAATGTGCATTTGTTGGGGTTTAGCTTCAGCTGATACTTCCTCAAACGCTTGAATAGCTTCAACAGATTCACCAAGTGGTCTTCTTCTGTAAGGGACTTGGCAATCATGTCATCCACATAACATTCAATTTCTTTGTGGATCATGTCATGGAATAATGTTACCATAGCCCGTTGATAAGTGGCACCAACATTCTTCAGTCCGAATGGCATCACCTTATAACAGAATGTGCCCCAGGGTGTGATGAAATTTGTCTTCTCCATGTCTTCAGGTGACATCTTGATCTGATTATATCTTGAAAATCCATCCATGAAGGAGAATACCGAGAACTGAGCCGTATTATCAACCAATACATCAATGTGAGGTAAAGGGAAATCATCTTTCGGGCTGGCTCTGTTCAGATCCCGGTAATCCACACACATCCTTACCTTGCCATCTTTCTTAGGCACAGGTACAATATTAGCAACCCATGGCAGATAGCTAGTCACGGCAAGGAAACCGGCGTCCCACTGCTTTTGTACCTCTTCTTTTATTTTCATTGCCATATCTGGGTGAGTACGGCGCAGCTTCTGTTTTACTGGCGGGCAGTCTTCCTTCAGAGGTAGCTTGTGCATGACAATGTCGGTGTCCAACCCTGGCATATCCTGATAGGACCAACAAACACATCCACATATTCATGTAGCATGTCAATCAGTTGCTCTTTTACTGAATCTTGCAGACAGGCCCCGATCTTAACTTCTTTCACGTCTTCTTCCGTACCAAGATTAACCGTTTTGATCTCCTCCTGATGAGGAGTGATAACCTTCTCCTCTTGCCTTAACAACCTGGCTAGCTCTTCAGGTAGCTCATAATCTTCTTCAACCCCTTCATCAACTTGATTGATTGGATTTTCAAAGTCATACGAAGTCATAGCAGTGTTGTTGTCGGTGCAGTCTGGAGGGCACTTTCTGCAAGGGTTTAGATTGGTTTATTTTAGTGATCAATTTTAATCTTGTTTAAAAAAAGTGAAAATGAAGTTTTTATTATGAAAAACATTGCCATTTTATTGTTTTGTACAAAAGTGAAAAATGAAAAGACAGTGAGCAAAAAAGAGACTCGTTTGCAAAAGATGTCCAATATTCATTGATTAATCCATTTCCACAAAATTACAAGATGGCCCGGTTACAAAATGAGTCTTGACATCTTCGGCAAGATGCAAGACTTGATGCATGCTTTAAAATACAGGAAATAATAATTACTCTGCAGGAGTAACCCTTATAATTTCCTGGGAAGACCAGTTAAGGACTTGGCTCCCCGGGATCCTTGGACGTATCCAGCTCTCCAGGTTGCGGTCGCTTTCCTCCTCGTCTTCCAAATTGTTCATAGCATCTGGGGTGAGCATTCCCCCGCTGACAAAATTGGGCTCCTTGGCAGCCTCTGATTGATCTTGTTGAGTTGGTCTGTAACCCAACCCAAATATGTCTTCTTTCTTTTCCACGGGCAACAACTTGCCCCAGCCTTGGGCAATACCCTCTTCAACAACCTTCCGGGCTTGCTGATATGACATTATGGAGGTTCCCAGTACAACAGATGCTTCATTAATGTTCAGGGCCTCAAACCCCTGGCTCATGGTTTCATGGATCTCTCCATCCATTTCTATGTACTTATACGTAGCCAGATGGCTAACAAAGATGTCTTTTTCCCCACAGATGGTGATGATCTGGCCTTCCCACTCGAATTTCAGCTTCTGGTGAAGGGTAGACGTAACAGTGCCAGCGGCATGGATCCAAGGTCTACCTAACAAACAGCTGTAGGCCAGCTGAATGTCCATCACATAGAAGGTAATTTTGAAGGTCTGCGGGCCAATCATCACAGGCAGATCAATCTCCCCAAGCACTGATCTTTTAGAGCCGTCGAATGCTCTCACCACCAAATTACTTGGACGCAGTGCCAAGCCATCATACTCCAGCTTCACCAAGGCTTTCTTTGGTAGGACATTGAGCGACGACCCAGTGTCCACCAGTACATGAGATAAAACAGCACCCTTGCATTCCAAGGTGATATGTAAAGCCTTGTTGTGGTTACGTCCCTCAGTTGTTAAGTCAGCATTGGTAAAGCCCAGTCCATGACTGGTGTTGACATTTGCTACCACAGTTTCTAGCTGATTAACGGTAATCTCCTCTGGCACGTACGCTGCGTGCAAGACTTTCAACAATGCATTCCTGTGAGCTTCAGAACACATCAACAGTGATAATATGGAGATTTTTGAGGGAGTTTGGTGAAGATGATCCACCACCTTGTAATCATTTCTCTTTATGATTCTCATGAACTCGTCTACATCTTGCTCGAAAGATGTCTTCTGAGTTTCTCTGACAATTGGCTCTTCAAATACCACACTCTTTCCTTTTGCTTTGGCAGCAGCTTCTGCTTCAGCATTAGGCTTTTGCACTTGTGAGGTAAAAAGGCGTCCGCTTCTGGTGAAGCCTCCGCCTCCCCCAACATTATCAATTTGTGGAGAAGAGGTTGAAGAATCCAAAGTGATTTTCTCTCCGTTGCAGTAGAGGTCAGAGCCATAATGCCAAGGTATGGCATTACTGCTTTCATAAGGAACTGGTCCAGGCACCGTGATGGTAACTGGACTTACTGCTGCAGAGGAGGGTACCGTAACGGTGTGTTGATCGTAGTAAATTGTAACTGGTGATCTGGCAGGAGGTGCCACTGCTTGTTGTTGGAAATTGTTACTTGGAGGAACATCTGATGGATCATAATAAATGGTGATTGCTGAGACATCTTCATTAATTTCTGTTGGCGTTGTAGAAGCTTCTGCTGATAAAAAGGATGCTGATGTTGTAGAAGAAATGGTTGTTGACATTTGATTTGTTGAAGTGATGGATAAAGCCATTGTTGACGATATTGATGAATCTGTTGGAATGATTGTTGCTGCTGTTGTAGAAGAATCAGGAATTGTTGTCAAAGGAATTGCTGGATTTGTAGGCGCCGTTGTTGAGATTTGAAGGATACCATCCTTGATAAGACCATCTATGCCGCTTCTCAAATTATCACACCCGTTGACTGCAATGTTGCAGTACCCACAACCGAGCTCACACCCGGGGAACACCTGGCACTCTAGAAGCTGAGCTTTAATTTCGACCAGAGGTGTTCGAATTTGTGCAACACTGGTGATCAGAGTAGATGGGTTGTCTTCCTCAATGACATTAATCCTTGGCCCACCATGATTAGGCATAGGATTTCTGTTGACATTCGGAGGAGGTGCGAAGTTGAGGGCTTTGGAATCCACCAGATCTTGAACTTTCATTTGCAATGCTCTGCACTTCTCAGTATTGTGGCCAGGTGCATTGGAATGGAAAGCACACCTGGCGTTGACATCATAATTCTTTGGGAGATTGGAGGGATCTGGTGGTGCCAATGTTCTTAACTCAACCAAGTTAAGTTTCAGGAGTTGTGGCAATAAGGCGGCATAAGGCATATGGATACGGTCAATCACCCTATTTGCCTGTGATGGTCTTTGTTGGAAGGGTCTTTGTTGTTGATTACTATTGTTGTTGTTGTAGGTTCTTTGTGGCGGATACTGAACTTGCTGTTGATAATGTGGTTGTTGTTGTTGTTGATATGCTGATTGCTGAGGAATCGGAGCTGGAATAGTGACAGCTGCTACTGATCTGTGAACATACTGAGGTCTGCCCCTGCTGGCATGGATGGCATTTGTCTCACCGGTCCTTCGAGGTCCCACAAAAGGCTTCCTGGGATTACTGGACGAACTTGCACCATTATCAGAAATTTTGCCCATTTTTAGCAGACTTTCAATTCTTTCACCAGCTATGACGACATCAGCAAAGCTGGTGGAAGAAAAGGCAGCCAGTCTATCAATATATGTTCCTTGCAAAGTATTCATGAACATGTCGGCCATTTCTCTTTCCGACATGGGTGGCTGGACAGCAGCAGCAAGCTGTCTCCACCTCTGGGCATATTCCCTAAAGCTTTCTCTGGAAGATTGAGACATTCCCATCAGGAGGGTCCTGTTAGGAGCCATGTCCAGATTGTATTGGTACTGCCTGATGAAGGCTTCAGCTAGGTCCTTCCAGCATCTGATAGTAGCTCTGGTCAAGTGTGAATACCACTCCCTTGAAGCCCCAGTCACACTATCTTCAAAGTAGAACATCCACAGTTTTTCATCCATGGTGTATGCTTTAAGTCTCCCCAGAAAAGACTGCAGGTGAGTTCGTGGACAGGAAGTTCCATTGTATTTCTCAAAGCACGGGGGCTTGAATTTGTGGGGAATTCTCACCCCATCCACTAACCCTATATCCATTACATCGAAGCCCAATGAGTTTTGAGACTCCAAAGATCTCAACTTCTCAGCAATTTCATCAAACCTCCTATCATAGACTTCATCTCCAGCTCCCATGACAGTGAATTGCTCCTCTTGGGGGTCTTCTTGTAAGATCCTCCCCCAGTAGTATTTCCTTGCACATTACCCGGGATGTTGACTTCCGGATCCAGATGTGGTCCAAATACAGGTGGATTAACATGAGGCTGCCCTCTCTCATTGTTACTTGTTCCTCCAGTCCCAGGATGAGGTTCCTCGGGGATTTGTCTTTCTACCAATGCCCTTAACCTTTCTTGACTCTGGGCCAAGCCAGTCATTACAGTCATGAATTGGGCCATTTGGTTTCTCATCTCCACTCTTTCATTAGCCATCTGGGTTCTGACCTCGGTCAGGTCTTGCTGTACTTGCTCCATTAGAATACCCGGAAGGTTGTTGCGAGTAGGATACCGGTGTGCACGGTTGACAGGGAACACTCTTCTTCGAGCAATATTTCCTGAGACACAACATAGTTAGAAACAAATAAAATACCAACAAAAACCTACAAAACAAAACAAAAGTTAGTATGCAATGCAGTATGCTTATTTGTTTTCCAAGGTATCCGGCTTGGTTCTTGGTTTTGACCTTTCCAGACCTTGAGGAAGATGCTTTGATGTTGTTGAGAAAAGAAAACCCAAATGGAAACAAACTAAGATATATTACAAATGATGAATAATACATAGTCTGTTTTTACAACATATGCCCCTGAAGGGTTAAAATACAACACAAAAGAAAAGTACATCAAATGAAAACAACAACAATCAAAAAGTCAGACATCTAGCCCAAACTCATCCTCCTTAACCTCCTTCAGAAGCGCCTCAGTCACTGGACCAGCTGGATGCTCTGTAATGGTCCTGATGAGGAGGTTTCTGGTGGCAATGGCAGTGGTCAGCTTCTTGTGCCTATCCTGATCCTTTGATCTCTTCAAACCAGCCCTAAGCTTCAACTCTGAAATCTCCTTCTGGGCTGCCAGCAAAGCTTCCTGTTGCTTCTTTTCAATGGCCTCTAATTGCTCAATCCTGGCTTGAGTTCTCTTATCTTCTTGAGTACGAGCTTCAGTGATCCTGACCCACCTAGCTTGACTTTCTTGCAGATAAAGATCAGTCCTAGCCTTCTGAAGCTTGGCCTCTTTACAGGCATTCTTCAATATTTGCTCCCCAGCTCTTGCTTTCTTGATGTAGTCCTCTGTTTTCTCAATTTTGGCCAAATGCTCCACCCTAAGCTTCTCCAACCTCTCAATGTCCAGACGACCATCACTCCTCTCCCAGAGGGTCTTCTTCAGAGCTTGAGACAGATTCTCATTCCTTTCCTTTAGCTTCTCAAATTCTTCCAGGCTGACAGTGGCTGCTGGCTGAGCTGTAGAGGGTCTAGGTACATCCTCAATGGTGAAGGGCATCCCAGAAATCTGAGCTCTAGCATGGGACCAGTCATAGTACTAAGCTGAAGCAACATTATTGCATCTCCCAAGAATAGCCATTCCTTTTGTCTGGATGTTGTCCCAAGCCCAAGATGCTTGTCTGACAGCAGCTAAATTAGGTTTTATCTCACAGTACAAGGTCTCAGCTAAATCTTGCACTCTAGGAGGGTGGACCAAAGCATAGCCCATTTGTCTCTTAAACAACAAAGGATTGTAGTTGATGCAACCCTTTATTCCTACCAAAGGTACATTTGGGTATTGCCCACAGCTAGTGATGATGTCCTTGCCCTTGGTGCTCTGGGTACACCATCTGATGTCATCTGAAGTCAAAGCAATAAGCCTCTTAGCCCAATTCTTCTGTTGGTGGGGATTCAGGAAGGCATCAGTCTTAGGTAAGTGTTTAAGCAACCAAGTGTGAAACAAAGGAACACAGCATCTCACCAACTTTCCTCTTTGTTTCTCATTCCTCTGATGAATGGAATAATAGAAATCTCCCAGCAATGTGGATACTGGGTTCCTCAGAAGGAAAAGATGAATGGCATTCTTGCTGATAAATTTGGGCTCATCTGCAAACAGTATAACCCCATATATGCTGAGGGCTAACAATGCACAGACTGCCTTCCACTCTCCCAAAGAGGCCTTTAGGATGGCCTGAGAGGTCAAGAAATCCAAGTGCAAACCAGGGATCCCAGCCTTTGTTGTCATATTCTGCTCAATCAAAATAGGTTGTAGGTGCAATGCTTTTGCTACTTCTCCATTGCTGGGAGAAGTCATCTCTGGGTTGAAGGGGACACCACCTCTGACAGGTACTCCAATCAATGATGAAAACTCCTCCAGCAGAGGTCCCAGTTGAAAGTTCTGGAATGTGAAGCATCTCAAAGGAGGGTCATAAAACTGTAGACAGGTGTGGATCATACTCCTCTGAGAAGGGTCTAGGTCCATAACCATATCTAGGATGCCTCCATAATGCTCTCTGAATAATGGGATGTGGCCTGGTGTGATGAGTGACTGGACCTGCCTGATACCAGTCAACACAGGCTCAAAAAAATGGTATGAAATGTTGCTTTTCCTAGATGTAGTCATGAATGCTGCTGAAGGTGATGAAAATAGCTGCTGATGGGGGTCAAGACTGATACTGGAGATGAGCCACTGATAGGCTGGTGCTGGTGATGAAGACAGCTGAAGCATGCAACTGATGAAGATAGCTGAAGCAGATACCTGATGAAGCAGAGGTCTATGCAGATGAAGGGGTCAAAACCAAGCCAGATATAATGTGGATACCCTGAAAAACAAGTAAACAAATGTTAAATGATGCAAATGATGAGTATGCAGATGATATGCAAGGGTTTATGATCAAGCTGGATCTGATTATCTGTCTCGATATAAAGTCCATGTATGTTCAGAGAAGGTCCAGATGGAGGTTTAGAAATTCAGTAACCAAGGTAGGGGACTCAAATAAAGAGTCACATGTCCAGGGTTAAATATCAAGAACTGTCCAAAATGAGGTACTCTTAATCAAAACAAGTGACAGGGTATGATGTGGCCAAGGGTACCTGCAAACCTGCAAACAGCCCAACCCCCCTCACAGGTAGTGTTCTAAAACAAGGATCCTCAGACTTGGGTCAGTTATAAGAAGTGTAAACACTTCTAACCCGGAGGTACAGTGTTTACAATAACAATAAAAGGTCCTCCTCTAATTCACCTCAATTTTTGAAGGTCATAATAAAGGTCATCCAGACTTAGCAGGCTTCCCAGATAGCCCTAGCACTACAGGAAATCTGTAGCACAGAGTTCTCAAGAAGAAACCCATATCTGAACCGTGTTTCATATTCCCGCACCAGACCGAAATGGAATGGGAAAGAACGTGAACCACTCTAGCCTAGGTGTCACTCAGGTCCCAGGTATAGGACCTTAAACTCTCAATAGAAACCCACCCACCAAGACAGAAGAACAGATCCAGCAATGATAATGACTGTATGAAATATGAAAAAACTGTAAAGAAAGCAATAAATAAAGTTGTACACAAAGCAATAAATAAAGCAACTAAATAAACACAATTAGCACATAACACCCCAGTAAACACAAATCAAACAAACGCTAGGAGGAACCCGCAAAAAGAACCATAAGCCCTGGTTACAGTATAAGGTTCCCCAGCAGAGTCGCCAAGCTGTCGCTCCCACCTGATGACACATGGCCAAGAGGGGTACAGACGCGAACGGTCGGTGAGAGGAGAGAGAACACACAAGGGTGAACTCAGAAGAAAAGAGTCGCCAGTTAGGCATTTTTATCCCGGAGGAAAGGTAATGTTGCATAAACCTAAGAAAGATATGGATAAGATGGTTGCGAACCAGAGAGACTGAGAAAGGGGGTTGGTTACAACCTGGGAAGGTATTAGCACCCAGATTGTCCGCCGTACTCGACGGGATCCACGCTTATAAGGTTTGTGTTCATAGGGGTAGTGTCAGTGCTATCTGTGTATCAAAGCTGGAAAAGAATGCAAGTGTCAGTGTAAAAGAAAAGTGAAGTGTATAAGTGAAATGTCAGTGTAAGAACAAGGATGGAATGCTCAAGACCATGAGGCTCAAAGAATAATGCTGAAAGAGGGGGAATATACAGGGACTTTTGTTCGATAACTGTTAAGTTATGCCTACGTATCCTCTCGTGCAATAAGGAAGTCAGAACACCGTAGTTCGACTCAAAGAGACTGAAAGATAAATTGACTTGTGAACTGCTTACTTGTCTATGCTCAAGTGTATGACCTGTCTGGCTCAGGTGCAAACTGTCTTGCATTAGACGGAAGAAGCGAGTTCTCGTTTGTGAGTGAATGAGATGAGAAAAGAATCCCGGAGGAGACGATTATTGTTTTTTTTTTGTGTTTTCAGTCTTTTATTGTTTTTGGAATTTGTCATAAGTTAATGAGCTTAATCCTAAACCAAGGGTTAGTAAACTCATCACATCCTCCCTCTGATTAGGGGTAATGAGAATACCTTAAGTACGAAGTAAACACCTCACACTTAATCTCCATGATGTAGGGTTAAGATCATTAACCTACTTGCAATTATTTAGATGTTTTTTGGAGTTTTTGTTTAGTGTTAAGTAATGAGTTTAAGCCATAATCAAGGATTTAATGGACCCATTACACCATCCTAATAGAAGGATAATAGATGGGAACATTTAAGCTGAGGAAGGCTCCTCAACTTAATCCATGAATAGGGATTAACCTCATGACAAAACAAAGCCTTTATTAGAGTGGATTATAGTTAATGGTAAGATTAAGAAGTGGATTTTATGGTTTGTAAGACAACTTGAGGGGGACTTGTCCATTAACACTAGGGTTAGTCCTTCTTAACCAATTAAGGAAGAATTAGAACCCTAATGCAAGGCCCAAGTTACAAGCTTGATGTCTTGATGATTATTAGGTGGATTGATTAAAGGATTTAAACACATTAAGGGTTTAACACTTAGGATTAAAGTTATACACTCCATCCTAATAGAAGGATGCAGGCATAAGCTTAATCACAAAGCCTTAAAACCTTTAAGGTTTAGTCCTTGATTATGAGATGAGAGGAGAAAACCCAAAGATGACACAAAGGCAAAACTAAATGGGGGACTAATAAAACCCTAATTATTATCATGCTTGGTTTTTCCTAGGGTTAATGAGGTTTGCAATAAGATCTTCAGAGAAACCACCAGGAAGGAAGCAGATGAAAGGAGCAAGAAGCAGAGAGAAGCAAGACAACTTGCTTCACTTAAGAAGACAAGTTGCTTGAAGAAAGAAAGTAAGAGATGAACATGAATGAGCAAGATCACTCCAAAGCACAAGATAAAAATGCAGCAATGATGCAAGAGAGGGATGAGAAGAGATTGTGAGAAGTGAAGGCAAATTCACTTCTCAATGACTTACCATCTGAAAAGTTAGTAACAAGAAATGAAATGAAATGAAAATGGGATAAAATGCAATGATGCACACCAAATTCAGAAGCATAAACATGATGTTAATGATGCTAAGAGATAAAGCAAACACATATCAAGAGTTGTGAATAATCATACAAGGATAAGGATGCAAATGGAGCATGCTTTGAACCATAAAAGTTCATGAAAGTTTATGAAATGCAATGGAAGTATAACATGGCAAATGAATGATGCAATGATCAAACATGATTCTAATGTGTCCTAAGATGTCTTAGGAGTCATGTGAATGCACAAAATGTCATGGCAATCTCATGTATGCAAGCAAATGAGAGATGAATGCAAATGAAGGCAAAAAATAGGGTTTATGCACAAGACACAAAGCAAAATCCAAAATCAGAAGCAAATGACAAGATAAAAAATTGAAAATGGGATCAAAGGAACCCTAACCCTACATAAGTTCACTGCCCAAAGGAGGGGACCTAACTCTTAACCTTATGGGGGTTATGATTTTCTCAAGTTGGTTAGGGTTTTAAGGTACCTCATCATGGAAAATGCAAAACAAATTAAAAATGGAAGTTCAATTCAAACCAAATTTATCCTATAAACTACATGCCATGAAGGATGCAATGCAAGAAGAACCATCATCAAACTCTTAATGGTTAGGCAGAATGGATTTTTCAAAGTTTGAACCAAAATATTGTCTTAAAATGAATTTAATTCCAACAAAAATTGTCAAAATGCATCAAGAACAAAAAATAAATTTGGTTTGAGAGTTTGATAATGTTTCTAAATGTTTTGAAATGCAATGTGAATTTTTTTGTGATTTTTAAATACCTAAATGTATTTTTAATTAATTAATTTTCATTAACTAATTAAAAATAAACAATTAAATGATTTAAAAATAATTTCAAATGCAAAAAATAAAAATAAAATTATATTCAGAATGAGAAAAATATTTTAAGTCAGCATGCAAAAAATAAAATTTTTATAATGTGTTTTGCTATTTTAAAATAAATGAGAAAGAAAATGCAATAAAAATGAATTTTAAATATGAATTAATGAAGGTAATCCAATCCAGTGGCTGAGATTCAAACAAAAAGGGGAGGGAATTGACCTGCGTGCGCGAATGAACGGTCCAAATTCAAACTTGCCCAATTATGTCATTAGCCCTAATCCTAACCCTAATCACTTTCAGATGACCGGAACACTGTTCCGGTCATCTTCTCCGGCCAATCAATTTCTCAATCTCACTCAAAACGCATCAAAACCTCACTAAATTCTCCAAAATCAATCTATGAACATCATTAAACATAAACCCTACAACAAACATCATTTATTTTTCGTGAATCAAGAGAAACAAGCAAAATCATTTTCACGGGCAAACTTTCAGACAGTCAATACATGCTTGTTTCTTGACCATTTTCAAAACCAAACACATCCAGATGATCAGTGCAACTCATAGAATCATTTTATAACAAGAAATTAAAGTTCTGGAAAAATGTTCTTGAGCTCACCTGAACTGGAGCTTTCGAAACAAGGACTTTCTGGCTACTTCTTTGGTCCAAACAAGCTCCAATGATCCTCCCCAGAAGTTTGTGATGCTTAGCTGGAGTTTATATGGTCTCTAGAGGAAGTTTGCAGAAGCTCAGGTCAATGGAGGAGGGAAATCGTTTTTTTGATGTGGGAGGTTTCAAGCCAAAACAATGGTTGGGAAATGATCAGAGGATCATGGTGAGTGATTTGGTGAAGTTTGTTTTGATGTTTGAAGGTTGTGTTTTGAGATTCGAAGCAAAATGCATAAGAGGTCAATTTTGGGAACTATGGCTTGTGGGATGTTTCAGGCTGTGTTGTGCTATGTGTTGGGTTGCTTTTGGTACACATATCAATCCTTGATAGGTCAGAGAGTTGTTGTGGAGCAGTGTGATTGGTATGGAGCAAAATGCATAAAGTCAACTTTTTGTGTAAGAGAGGTATGGGCTATGGCAGTCAAGGTACAAGGCATGGCTTGGCTGCAGCTTGAATCAAGGAGAACCATGGAAATGGATTAGAGGCAATGCAGCAAGTGGATTAGGGTTTATGTGATGTTTTGCAAATTTCACAAAGTTTGGCCCTTTTGAAGTTTCTTAATGCACAAGTCATGAAAATGGAAAGTTCTTTGGTGCAATATGATTTTTAGGTCATGTTTCATGTTTGTGTAATGCATAGAAGTCAATTTGAAGTCACATAAAGGCTTGGCAAGATGTTTTGCAACTTTGCCTCTTTGGTGTAAAACTTGAAATTATGTGATTTTGTCCAACTTTGTCAAGCCACAACTTTTGATCCATAATGAATTAGAATGAGTTCTTGTACTTTTTGAAAAGGGAATGATCCATTCTACAACTTTCATGACCAAAGTTTTCTCATTTGAAGCATTTTTGAATCAATTTGAGGAGGTTGAAAAACTTTCCCAAAATGGCAAGTTTACATTACAAGTCACTTTCCTAAAAAGGCAACTTTGCAAATGGCTTGAAATTCTTCAATTTTGTGAACTTATAACATCTTCTATGATCAAATAAAGATCATACATATTCAAAATAATGGAGAATGCCCTTTGGTTGGGTCATTGGGGGCCTCAGATGCCCTGGTTTTGCACTGACTTGCTCAAGAAGTCAACTCTTGATTAGATGCCTTCCCCATGGAATTTATTCATGAAAATTGATATGCATGATCCTCATAACATATAGAGACCAATAGAAACAATAATGACCAAAAAATTTGGAGTTATGGCCTCTGAAACCAAAACCCTAATTTTAGGTCATCTGTGCAGTTAAACCTGGCTCTGCTTCCATGCCTTTCTCAGTTCTTGTGATTCTTTGACTTTCTTGACCTTGTGAGGATATAATATGATGCTTGAACATACATGGACCCCTTTGAAGTGAGTGATGGCCTTTGGAGTGGCTCAAATGGCTTAGGGATGGCTCAGTTCACAAACCCTGGATGCAGATGGCTTTGAAACAATGCAATGAAGCAAAATGCAATATGAGATGCCATGATTGAATCTATGAACATGAAAAGATCACAAGCCATGGTGTGAATGGGTGAGGGCAAATTTGGGGTGTTTACAGTGAGCAGACTTTCTAGCAAGATGACCTTTGAGTCGATCAAAGTTTGCACCTTGTACTTGAACACATCACAGTGGTCAATTGGTATGCCTAAATGCCCCTGAGCGGTACTTGCATCTAGCATTCACATTGTGGTTGTCATTATTGAGGAGGTCTGACTCTGTCTGGATTTGCAGCTCTAGGATACTTTCAGCAATCAGCAGTCTGGATTTTCATTCTACTACAGTTCGGTGCCATATTCTCACCTTTACCTGGTACGAACACAATAGTCTTAGAGACAAACAAAATCGGGACCTTGTCTTCATCTTTTCCCCTGAAAGACTTGCAATCTTTAATTAGATGGTTAGGTGCCCAGAATGGTAGTCATACTTGGCATTGAAACCCCAAAGAAAGCTTTGTCGAAGATGATCCTGATGCGACTACTCAACCAGCCTGAATCTAAGCAAATGAGGAAACTTGTTGAGCGTACGAAATCATAATATGATCAAACTTCTTCTCAATTTGTTCTGGCCTTTACCCATATGTTCTTCCCCTAGGACTCTCTTGGGAAACTGAGGTTGGATGCTGACAAATGAGATCTGGAGGGAAGAGGTTGATAAATAAAGTTGATAAATAAGGTTGCTCGGAAAGATCTTGCACGATCTCCTGCCTACGTATCTCTATTGATCAATGGAGAATCAGAGCAGCGTAGTTCCCCTCACCAGGGATGAAAATAGTTTCATTCAGAATTCCATAACTAAACTCATCTGAGTCTTCATCTGGTTGACTTCCTCTTTCAACAGTTTCTAATTCTGAAATAAAGCTTGTACCTCTGCCCTGAATGGCCTCAGCTGGGTCTTCGTTTGATTACCTCCGCCCGGATTTATACCTTGATAGTTGTGATTAAAGTTGGTCATTGTGAAGGGAAACCAAGTCAGGATAATAATCAGTCTCTGAACACCTGTCATGAATGCAAGGATGTATGCAAATGCCATGTTCGATTATTTCCAGGAATCTATCTGCTTTGATTCAAGTTTTGACACAGAAAAGTTGTAAACACCCCAAATTTGCCCTCACTCATTTCACCATGGCTTGTGATTCTTTTCATATTGCATAAGTTCAATCATGTCATCTCATATTGCATTTTTGCTTCACTGCATTGATTCAAAGTCATCTGCATCTAGGGTTTGTGATTTAAGCAATCCAAGTGACATCTAAGCCACTCCAAAGGTCATCAATCATCTCAAGAGGGTCCATGTATGTTCAAGCATCATATTATATCCTCCCAAGATCAAGAAATCCAGAAAATCACAAGAACTGAGAAAGGCATGGAAGCAGAGTCAGGTTTAACTACACAGATGACCTAAAATTAGGGTTTTGGTTTCAGAGGCCATAACTCCAAATTTTTTGGTCATTCTTGATTCTATGGGTCTCTATATGATATGAGGATCATGCATATAAATATTCATGAAGAAATTCAATGGGGAAGGCATCTGATCACAAGATGACTTCTTGAGCAAGTTAGTGCAAAATCAGGGCATCTGAGGCCCCCAATGACCCAACCAAAGGGGTTTCTCCATCATTTTGAATGTGTATGATCTTTATTTGATCATAGAAGATGTTAGAAGCTCACAAAATTGAAGAATTTCAAGCCATTTGCAAAGTTGCCTTTTTGGGAAAGTGACTTATAATGTAAACTTGCCATTTTGGGAAAGTTTTTCAACCTCCTCTTTTTGATTCAAAAATGCTTCAAATGAAAAATCTTTGGTCATGAAAGTTGTAGATTGGGTCTTCCCATTTTCAAAAAATACAAGAACTCATTCTAATTCATTTTGGATCAAAAGTTATGGCCTTGCAAAGTTAGGAAAAATCACTTATTTTTCACTTTGGCACCAAAGAGGGAAACTTGCAAATTCACATGCCAAGCATTTCTATGACTTCAAAATGACTTCTAAGCATCACATAAACATAACACATGACCTGAAATTCAGATTGGCCCAAAGAATCATTCATTTTCATGCCTTGATCATTAAGAAATCCAAAAGGGGCCAAGACTCCATGAATTTGCAAAATGACCCAAAGCTTCTCATCCACTTGTGTCAGCTAACAAAAGTGACTTCCATGGACCTCCTTGAAGCATGCTGATTCGAACCATGCCCTTGTACCATGACTGAACCAGCCCATACCTTCACTTACACAAAAGTTGACTTTATGCAACTTGAGCCATACCAATCAAACTGAGCCACACCAACTACTCTGACCAATCACAGCTTCACATACATGCCTCAAGGATCACATTTCACACAATCTTGGAGCCTGAAACCACAACATCACCATAGCTCACAAAAATCCTTCCTTTTGCATTTTCTATCGAATCTCTCAACTCAGCAACTCAAACTTAAAACTTCTTCCACCATTCATCTTAGAATGCATCACTGATCATAAACCACCCTTTACTTTGCCTTAAAAGACATCACACACCAAATACGATTTTTCTCCCTCTTGAACTGAACTGAATCAATCTCCCAAACCAGCCATAAGAAACTCCAAACAAGCTTTGCAAACTCTTGAGGGAAGTCAGTGGAGGTGATTGGAAGCAAGGAACTGGACAGAAAGCTCCAAAAGCAAAAGCTCCATCTCAGGTAGCCATGTGAAACTTTTTTCCAGAACCTCTATTTTAAGTTCTTAATTGGTTATGTTTGATCCCCTGAGTGTAATGAACTTGAAATTATTGAAAATGATGGAGAGATGAGGGTGTATTGCTTGTCTGAAAGTTTTGCATATTTGTGTTCTTGGCTTCGAATCATGTTTAGGAGTGAAAATAAATTCCATTTGAGGTTGGATTTAGGTTTAGGGGAGTGAGAGGAGCAAATCTGGAGCTTTAGAGCTCCAGAAATGACCCAGGGAAGAAGTTGAGATTTTTCAGGGAGGGATGTCACCGGAGAAGACGACCGGAGCTCTTCTCCGGTGACCTGAAAGTCATTAGGGTTTTAATCTGGATTAGGGCTCAGTTTGAATGTAGAGCGTACGATTGTGTTTCCCGCGCGTGTCCAATGGCTCAGATCTTCCCATTTAGCCCTAATCCATGTCATTAACTTAATTAATTAGGGTTTAATTTTAAATATGCCAGTTTGAAAGTGGACCCTCAGATCATGCGCCAGTCAACTCCCGCGCATCCCATTTGAATCTCAGCCTCAGGATCTTCATACTTTCCCTTTTATTCAATTTAATTTTCATTTTCATTGTATTTATTTCCACGAATTTTTAAAAATAGTAAAATGCATTAAACAATTCTGAAATTTTTTACCAAATCTTTTATTAATTTTCAGCACCCAAAAATAATTTTATTTTTATTTTTTGCATCAAAAATTATTTTTAAATCATTTAAGTGTTTATTTTTAATTAGTTAATGGAAATTAATTAATTAAAAATGCATTTAGGTATTTAAAAACCACCAAAAAATTCACATTGCATTTTGACATATTTAGAAACATTATCAAACTCTTCAAACAAATTTCCTTTTGGTTCTTGACCTATTTTGACAATTTTCATTGGAATTAAAGTTATTTAAAGGCAATATTTTGGTCCTAACTTAGAAAAATTCATTCTGCCTAACCATGAAGAGTTTGATGATGGTTCTTCTTGCATTGCTTCCTTCATATCATGTAGTTTCTAGGGTAAATTTGGTTTGAATTTATCTTTCATTTTCAATTTAATGTGCATTTTTCCTTTTGAAGTGCCTTGAAACCCTAGTTGACTTGAGAAAATCATAACTTCCATTAGGTTAAGATTTAGGTCTCTTCCTTTGGGCAGTGAACTTGTGTAGGGTTAGGGTTCCTTTGATCCCATTTTCAATTTTTTATCATGTAATTTGCTTCTGATTTTGAATTTTGTGTGGCATGTTATGCATAAACCCTAATTCTTGCCTTCATTTGCATCCATCTCTCATATGCTTGCATTTAAGAACTTGCCATGACATTTTGTGCATCAACATGACATATGAGACATCTTAGGACATATTAGAATCATGTTTGATCATTTCATTAATCATTTGCCATGTCATGCATTCATTCCATTTCATAAACTTTCATGAACTTTCATGGTTCAAAGCATGCTTCATTTGCATCCTCATCCTTGTATGATCATCCACAACTCTTGACATGTGTTTGCATCATCTCTTAGCATCATTAACATGATGTTCATGCTTCTGACTTTGTCTTGCACCATGGCATTTCATCTCATTTTCATTGCATTTCATTTCCTTTGCTAACTTTTCAGGTGGTAAGTTGTTTTGAGAAGTGAATTTGCCTTCACTTCTCACAATCTCTTCTCATCTATTTCTTGCATCATTGCTGCATTTTATCTTTGTATTAGAGTGAGCTTGCTCATTCATGTTCATCTCTTACTTTCTTTCTTCAGGCAACTTGTCTTCTTAGGTGAAGCAAGTTGTCTTATTTCTTTCTGCTTCTCCTCCTTTCATCTGTTTCTTTCCTGGTGGCTTTTCTCCTGAAGATCTTTTGCAAGCCTCATAAACCCTAGGAACAACCAAGCATGATCACAATTAGGGTTTGTTTAGTCCCCCATTTAGCTTTGACTTTGTGTCATCTTTGGGTCTTCTCTTCTCATCTCTTAATCAAGGACTAAACCCTAAAGGTTTTAAGGCTTTGTGATTAAGCTTATGCCTGCATCCTTCTATTAGGATGGAGTGTATAACTTTAATCC
Organism: Lathyrus aphaca; assembly: GCA_963966055.1. Lineage (NCBI taxonomy): Eukaryota > Viridiplantae > Streptophyta > Magnoliopsida > Fabales > Fabaceae > Lathyrus > Lathyrus aphaca. The sequence goes on along the minus strand of OZ014521.1, from coordinate 137,537,930 downwards.
TAAGTGTTAAACCCATAATGTGTTTAACTCCTTTAATCAATCCACCTAATAATCACTAAGACATCAAGCTTGTAACTTGGGCCTTGCATTAGGGTTATAATTCTTCCTTAATTGGTTAAGAAGGACTAACCCTAGTGTTAATGGACAAGTCCTCCTCAAGTTGTCTTACAAATCATAAAAATCATTTCATAATCTCATCCATTAACTAAAATCCATCTAATAAAGGTTTTGGTTTGTCATGAGGTTAATGCCTAATCATGGATTAAGTTGAGGAGCCTTCCTCAGCTTAAATGTTCTCATCTATTATCCTTCTATTAGGATGGTGTAATGGGTCCATTAAATCCTTGATTATGGCTTAAACTCATTACTTAACACTAAACAAAAACTCCAAAAACATCTAAATAATTACAAGTAGGTTAATGATATTAATCCTACATCATGGTGATTAAGTGTGAGGTGCTTACTTCATACTTAAGGTATTCTCATTACCCCTAATCAGAGGAAAGATGTGATGAGTTTACTAACCCTTGGTTTAAGCTTAAGCTCATTTTCTTATGACAAACACAAAAAGCAATAAAAGATTGAAAACACAAAAACAAACAATAATCGTCTCCTCCGGGATTCTTTTCTCATCTCATTCACTCACAAACGAGAACTCGCTTCTTCCGTCTAATGCAAGACAGTTTGCATCTGAGCCAGACAGGTCATACACTTGAGCATAGACAAGTAAGCAGTTCACAGGTCAATTTATCTTTCAGTCTCTTTGGGTCGAACTACGGTGTTCTGACTTCCTCATTGCACGAGAGGATACGTAGGCATAACTTAACAGTTATCGAACAAAAGTCTCTGTATATCCCCCCTCTTCCAGCATTGTTTTTAAGCCTCATAGTCTCGAGCATCTCATTCTTGTTCTCACACTGACACTTCCCTTATACACTTCACATTTCTTTTACACTGACACTTGCATTCTTTTCCAGCTTTGATACACAGATTGCACTAACACTACCCCTTTAAAACACAAATCTTCTGAGCGTGGATCCCGTTGAGTACGGAGGACAATCTGGGTGCTAACACCTTCCCAGGTTGTAACCAACCCCCTTTGTCAGTTTCTCTGGTTCGCAACCGTCTTATCCATCTTTTCTCAGGTTTATGCAGCATTACCTTTCCTTCGGGATAAAAATGCCTAGCTGGCGACTCTTTCCTTTCCTTCTCCTTCACCGACCGTTCGCGTCTGTACCCCTCTTGGCCCTGTGTCATCAGGTGGGAGCGACAGCTTGGCGACTCTGCTGGGGACCTTATACTGTAACCAGGGCTTCTGGTTCTTTTTGTGGGTTCCTCCTAGCGCTTGTTTGATTTGTGTTTACTGGGGTGTTATGTGCTAATTGTGTTCATTTATTTGCTTTATATATTGCTTCATGTACAGCTTTATGTATTGCTTTCCTTTACAGTTTTACATATTTCATACTGTCATTATCATTGCTGGATCTGGTTTTCTGTTTTGATGGGTGGGGTTCCATTGAGAGTTTAAGGTCCTATACCTGGGACCTGAGTGACACCTAGGCTAGAGTGGTTCATGTTCTTTCCCATTCCATTTCGGTCTGGTGCGGGAATATGAAACACGGTTCAGATGTGGGTTTCTTCTTGAGAACTCTGTGCTACAGATTTCCTGTAGTGCTAGGGCTATCTGGGAAGCCCGCTAAGTCTGGATGACCTTTATTATGACCTTCAGAAACTGAGGTGAATTAGAGGAGGATCTTTTATGATTATTGTAAACACTGTACCTCCGGGTTAGAAGTGTTTACACTTCTCATAACTAATCCAAGTCTGAGGATCCTTGTTCTAGAACACTACCTGTGAGGGGGTTGGGCTGTTTAAAGGTTTGCAGGTACCATTGGCCACATCATACCCTGTCACTGATTTTGTTTAAGAGTACTCCACTTTGGACAGTTCTTGTGATTAACCCTGGACATGTGGCTCTTTATTTGAGTCCCCCACCTTGGTTACTGGATTTCTGAACCTCCATCTGGACTTCTTGAACATACATGGGCTTTATATCAAGACAGATAATCAGATCCAGCTTGATCACAAACCCTTGCATATCATTTGCATACATCATCATTGCATCATTTGACATTTGTTTATTTGTTTTTCAGGGTATCCACATCATATCTGGTTTGGTTTTGACCCCTTCTTTTGCATAGACCTCTGCTTCAACTGTCTTCATTAGTTATCTGCTTCAGCTATTCTCATCATCACCAGCATCAGCCTGTCAGTGGCTCATCTCCAGTATCAGTCTTGATCCTCATCAGCACTTATCTTCAGTTTCTTCAGCAACACTCATGACTACTCCCAGGAAGAGCAACATATCCTACCATTTCTTTGAGCCTGTGTTGGCTGGTATCAGGCAGGTCCAGTCACTCATCACACCTGACCACATCCCATTGTTTAGAGAACACTATGGAGGTATCCTGGATATGGTTATGGACCTTGACCCTTCTCAGAGGAGCATGATCCACACATGCTTGCAGTTTTATGACCCACCATTGAGATGCTTCACATTTCCAGACTTTCAGTTAGGACCTCTGCTGGAAGAGTTTTCTTCATTGATTGGAGTGCCCATCAGGGGTGGAATCCCCTTCAACCCAGAAATGCCAGCTCCCAACAATGGAGAAGTAGCAAAAGCATTGTACTTGGAGCCTACTTTGATTGAGCAGAATATGACAACAAAAGCTGGGATCCCTGGTTTGCACTTAGACTTCTTGATTTCTCAGGCCATCCTGAAGGCCTCCTTGGGAGAATGGAGGGCAGTCTGCGCACTGTTAGCCCTCAGCATATATGGGGTTATACTGTTTGCAGATGAGCCCAAATTTGTCAGCAAAAATGCCATTCATCTTTTCCTTCAGAGGAACCCAGTACCCACATTGCTGGGAGATTTCTACTACTCCATCCATCAGAGGAATGAGAAACAAAGAGGGAAGTTGGTGAGATGTTGTGCTCCTTTGTTTCACACCTGGCTGCTCAGACACCTACCTAAGTCAGATGCCTTCCTGAATCCCAACCAACAGAAGAATTGGGCCAAGAGGCTCATTGTTTTGACTTCAGATGATATTAGATGGTGCACCCAGAGCACCAAAGGCAAGGACATTATCACCAGCTGTGGGCAATACCCAAATGAACCTCTGATAAGAGTAAAGGGTTGCATCAACTACAATCCTTTGCTGTTTAAGAGACAACTGGGCTATGCTTTGGTTCACCCTCCTAGAGTGCAAGATTTAGCTGAGACCCTGTATTGTGAAGTAAAACCTAATTCAGTTGCTGTCAGACAAGCATCCTGGGCTTGGGACAACATCCAGACAAAAGGGATGGCCATTCTTGGGAGATGTAATAATGTTGCTTCAGCTCAGTACTATGACTGGTCCCGTACTAGAGCTCAGATTACTGGAATGCCTTTCACCTTAGAGGACATACCTGGACCCTCAACAGTACAACCTGCAGCAACTGTCAGCCTGGAAGAATTTGAGAAGCTGAAGGAGAGGAATGAGAACTTATCCCAAGCTCTGAAGAAAACCCTTTGGGAAAGGAGTGATGGTCGTCTGGGCATTGAGAGGTTGGAAAAGCTTAGGGTGGAGCATCTTGCCAAAATTGAGAAAACAGAGGACTACATCAGGAAAGCAAGAGCTGGGGAGCAAATATTGAAGAATGCCTGTAAAGAGGCCAAGATTCAGAAGGCTAGGACTGAGCTCTATCTGCAAGAAAGTCAGGCTAGATGGGTCAGGATCACTGAAGCCCGGACACAAAAAGATCAGAGAATTCAAGCCAAGATTGAACAGTTAAAGGCCAATGAAAAGAAGCAGCAGGAAGCTTTGTTGGCAGCCCAAAAGGAGATTTCAGAGTTAAAGCTCAGAGCTGGATTGAAGAGATCAAAGGACCAGGACAGGCACAAGAAGCTGACCACTGCCATTGCCACCAGGAACCTCCTCATTAGGACTATTACAGAGCACCCAGCTAGTCCAGTGACTGAGGCACTTCTGAAGGAGGTCAAGGAGGATGAGTTTGGACTGGATGTCTGATCCTTTGCTTGTTGTTTATTTCCATTTAATGTACTTTTCTTTTTGTTGTATTTTGACCCTCCAGGGGCATGTGTTGTAAAACAAACTATGTATTGTTCATCATTTGTAATATATTAGTTTGCTTTCATTGGGTTTCTTTTCTCAAGCAACATCAAGCATCTTCCTCGAGGTCTGGAAAGGTCAAAACCAAGAACCAAGCCGGATACCTTGGAAAACAAATAAGCATACTGCATTGCATACTAACCTTGTTTTGTTTTGTAGGTTTTGTTATTATCTTTGTTTCTAACCTTGTTGTGATCTCAGGAAATATTTCTCGTCGTCGAGTGTTCCCTGTCAACCGCACGCACCGGTACCCTACTCGCAATAACCTTCCTGGTATCCAAATGGAGCAAGTACAACAGGACCTGACTAAGGTCAGAACTCAGATGGCTAATGAAAGAGTGGAGATGAGGAACCAAATGACTCAATTCATGGCTGTAATGACTGGCTTGACCCAGAGTCAAGAAAGGTTAAGGGAACTAGTGGAAAGACAAACTCCCGAGGAACCTCATCTTGGAACTGGAGGAACAAGTAACAATGAGCGAGGCCAGCCTCATGTTAATCCACCAGTATTTGGGCCTCATCTGGATCCGGAAGTCAACATTCCGAGAAATGTGCAAGGAAATACTACTGGGGGGAGAATCTTGCAAGAAGATCCCCAAGAAGAGCAGTTTACTGTTATGGGAGTTGGAGACGAAGTCTATGATAGGAGGTTGGATGAAATTGCTGAGAAGTTGGGATCTTTGGAGTCTCAGAATTCCTTGGGCTTCGATGTAATGGATATGGGACTAGTGGATGGGGTGAGGATTCCCCACAAATTCAAACCCCCATGCTTTGAGAGATACAATGGAACCTCTTGTCCACGAACTCACCTGCAGTCTTTCCTAGGAATACTTAAAGCGTATACCATGGATGAAAAGCTGTGGATGTTCTACTTTGAAGACAGTCTGACTGGGGCTTCAAGAGAGTGGTATTCACACTTGACCAGAGCTACCATTAGATGCTGGAAGGACTTAGCTGAAGCCTTCATCAGGCAATATCAATACAATCTAGACATGGCTCCTAACAGGACCCTTCTGATGGGAATGTCCCAGTCTTCCAGAGAAAGCTTCAGGGAATATGCCCAAAGGTGGAGACAGCTTGCTGCTGCTGTCCAACCACCCATGTCGGAAAGAGAAATGGCCGACATGTTCATGAATACGTTGCAAGGAACATATATTGATAGACTGGCTGCCTTTTCTTCTACCAGCTTTGTTGACGTAGTTATAGCTGGGGAAAGGATTGAAAGCCTTTTAAAAATGGGCAAGATTTCCGACAATGGTGCAAGTTCATCCAGTAATCCCAGGAAGCCTTTTGCGGGACCCCGAAGAGCCGGTGAGACAAATGCCATTCATGCAAGCAGGGGCAGACCTCAGTATGTCCACCGGTCAGTAGCAGCAGTCACCATTCCAGCTCCGATTCCTCAGCAATCAGCATATCCTCAACAACAACAACCACAATATCAACAACAAGTTCAGTATCCGCAACAGAGAACCTACAACAACAGCAACAACAATCAACAACAGCGACCCTTTCAACAAAGACCATCACAGGAAAGTAGGGTGATTGACCCTATCCCTATGCCTTATGCTGCCTTATTGACACAACTCCTGAAGCTTAACTTGGTTGAGTTAAGGACGTTGGCGCCACCAGATCCTCTCAACCTCCCAAAGAATTATGATGTCAACGCCAGGTGTGCTTTCCACTCTAATGCACCTGGTCACAATACGGAAAAATGCAGGGCCTTACAAATGAAAGTCCAAGATCTGGTGGATTCTAAAGCCCTCAACTTTGCACCTCCTCCGAATGTCAACAAAAATCCTTTGCCTAATCATGGAGGGCCAAGGATTAATGCCATTGAGGAAGACAAACCATCTACCTTGATCACCAGTGTTGCACAAATTCGAACACCTTTGGTCGAAATTAAAGCTCAGCTTCTAGAGTGCCAAGTGTTCTCCGGGTGTGAGCTCGGCTGTGGGTATTGCAACATTGCCGTCAACGGGTGTGAAAAGTTGAGAAGCGGCATAGATGGTCTTATTAAGGATGGTATCCTTCAGATCTCGACAACGGCGCCTACAAATCCAGCAATTCCTTTAACAACAATTCCCGATTCTTCTACAACAGCAGCAACAATCATCCCTACCGATTCATCGATATCATCAGCAATTACTCCGTTCATCTCTTCAACAAGTCAAAATTCAACAACTGTTTCTTCTACAACATCAGCATCCATTTTATTAGCAGAATCTTCTACAACGCCAGCAAAGATTAATGAAGATGTCTCGACAGTTACAATCTACTATGACCCATCAAACGTTCCTCCCAGCAGCAATTTCCAACAACAAACAGTAGCACCTCCTGCCAGATCACCAGTCACAATTTACTACGATCCGCACACCATTACAACACCTTCCTCCGCAGCAATCAGTCCAGTCACCATTACGGTGCCTGGACCCGTTCCTTATGAAAGCAGTAATGCCATACCTTGGCATTATGGCTCTGATCTCTACTGCAACGGGGAGAAAATCACTCTAGATTCATCGACCTCTTCTCCACAAGTTGATAATGTTGGGGGAGGCGGAGGCTTCACTAGAAGCGGGCGCCTTTTTGCCTCACAAACACTAAGACCTAATGTTGAAGCAGAAGCTGCTGCCAAAGCAAAAGGAAAGAGTGTCGTATCTGAAGAACCAACTGCCAAGGAAACTCAGAAGACATCTTTTGAACAAGATGTAGACGAGTTCATGAGAATCATAAAAAGAAGTGATTACAAGGTGGTGGATCAACTTCACCAAACTCCCTCAAAAATCTCCATATTATCACTGTTGATGTGCTCCGAAGCTCACAGGAACGCATTGTTGAAAGTCCTGCACGCAGCATACGTGCCAGAGGAGATTACCGTTAATCAGCTAGAAACTGTGGTTGCAAATGTCGACACTAGTCATGGACTGGGCTTTACCAATGCTGACTTAACAACAGAGGGACGCAACCATAATAAGGATTTGCATATCACCTTGGAATGCAAGGGTGCTGTTCTGTCTCATGTACTGGTGGACACTAGGTCATCACTCAATTTTCTACCAAAGAAAGCCTTAGTGAAGCTGGAGTATGATGGCTTGGCACTGCGTCCGAGTAATTTGGTGGTGAGAGCATTTGATGGCTCTAAAAGATCAGTGCTTGGGGAGATTGATCTGCCTATGTTGATTGGCCCACAGACCTTCAAAACTACCTTCTTTGTGATGGACATACAGCCGGCCTACAGCTGTCTGCTGGGTAGACCCTGGATCCACGCCGCTGGCGCTGTTACGTCTACCCTTCACCAGAAGTTGAAATTCGAGTGGGAAGGCCAAATCATCACCATCTGTGGAGAGGAGGACATCTTTGTTAGCCAGCTGGCTACGTATAAGTACATAGAAATGGATGGAGAAATCCATGAAACCATGAGCTAAGGGTTTGAGGCCTTGAACATTAAGGAAGCATCTGCTGTACTGGGAACTTCCATAACATCGTACCAGCAAGCCCGGAAGGTTGTTGAGGAAGGTACCGCCCAAGGCTGGGGCAAGCTGCTGCCCGTGGAGAAGAAAGAAGACCGATTTGGGTTGGGTTACAGACCAACTCAACAAGATCAATCAGAGGCTGCAAAGGAGCCCAAATTTGTCAGCGGGGGAATGCTCACCCCGGATGCTGTGAACAATTTGGAAGACGAGGAGGAAAGCGACCGCAACCTGGAGAGCTGGATACGTCCAAGGATCCCGGGGAGCCAAGTCCTTAACTGGTCTTCCCAGGAAATTATAAGAGTTACTCCTGCAGAGTAATTATTATTTCCTGTATTTTAAAGCATGCATCAAGTCTTGCATCTTGCCCAAGATGTCAAGACTCATTTTGTAATCGGGCCATCTTGTATTTTGTGCAAAGATCAATTAATGAATATCGGGACATCTTTTGCAAATGAGTCTTTTCTTTTCCGTTCACTGTTTTTCATTTTTCTTTTTGTACAAAAATAAAATGGCAATGTTTTTCAGAATGAATAACTTCATGTTCACTTTTTCTAAAATAAGATAAAACTGATCACTAAAATAAACCAATCTAAACCCTTGCAGAAAGGGCATTTCAGACTGCACCGACAACAACGCCGCTATGACTTCGTATGACTTTGACAATCCAATCAATCAAGCTGATGAAGGGGTTGAAGAAGATTATGAGCTACCTGAAGAGCTAGCCAGGTTGTTGAGACAAGAGGAGAAGGTTATCACTCCTCATAAGGAGGAGGTTGAGACGGTTAATCTTGGTACGGAAGAAGACGTGAAAGAAGTTAAGATCGGGGCCTGCTTACAAGATTCAGTGAAAGAGCAACTGATTGACATGCTTCGGGAATATGTGGATGTTTTTGCTTGGTCTTATCCGGATATGCCAGGGTTGGACACCGACATTGTCATGCACAAGCTGCTGCTGAAGGAAGATTTCCCGCCAGTAAAACAGAAGCTGCGCCGTACTCGCCCAAATATGGCAATGAAGATAAAAGAAGAGATACAAAAGCAGTGGGACGCCGGTTTCCTTGTTGTGACTAGCTATCCGCAGTGGGTTGCTAATATTGTACCTGTGCCTAAGAAAGATGGCAAGGTGAGGATGTGTGTGGATTACCGGGATCTGAACAGAGCCAGCCCGAAAGATGACTTCCCTTTACCTCACATTGATGTATTGGTCGACAATACGGCTCAGTTCTCGGTGTTTTCCTTCATGGACGGATTTTCGGGATACAATCATATCAAAATGTCACTTGAAGACATGGAGAAGACCACTTTCATCACACCCTAGGGCACATTCTGCTATAAGGTGATGCCATTCGGACTGAAGAATGCTGGTGCTACTTATCAACGGGCTATGGTAACATTATTCCATGACATGATCCACAAAGAAATTGAATGTTATGTGGATGACATGATTGCCAAGTCCCTCACAGAAGAAGACCACCTGGTGGATCTGCTAAAACTATTCAAGCGTCTTAGGAAGTACCAATTGAAGCTGAACCCCAACAAATGCACATTCGGGGTACGATCCGGTAAGCTGCTGGGATTTATCGTAAGTGAAAAAGGGATTGAAGTTGACCCTGACAAAGTCAAAGCCATTCAAGAAATGCCTGCACCAAAGTCAGAAAAAGAAGTTCGGGGGTTTCTAGGTAGATTGAACTACATTTCACGGTTCATATCTCACCTTACAGCGACCTGTGAGCCTTTGTTCAAGCTGTTAAGAAAAGAACAAACGGTCAGGTGGAATGAAGACTGCCAAAGGGCTTTTGACAAAATTAAGGAATACTTACAAGAACCTCTGATCCTTATGCCTCCAGTTGAAGGAAGACCTCTAATCATGTACTTGACAGTATTAGAAGAGTCAATGGGGTGTGTGCTGGGCCAGCATGACGAGTCTGGTCGAAAAGAGTATGCAATATACTACCTAAGCAAAAATTTTACCGACTGTGAACAACGTTATTCACTGCTCGAGAAAACTTGTTGTGCTTTAGCGTGGGCTGCTCGCCGACTAAGGCAATATATGTTGACCCACACTACTTTATTGATCTCAAAGATGGATCCAGTTAAGTACATTTTTGAGAAGCCAGCACTTACCGGACGGGTTGCAAGATGGCAAATGATCCTAACAGAATATGACATTCAGTACACATCTCAGAAGGCCATCAAAGGCAGTGTATTGTCTGATTATCTTGCTGAGCAGCCCATTGATGATTACCAGCCTATGAGATTTGACTTCCCTGATGAAGACATCATGTTCATAAAAACAAAAGATCATGAAGAACCTGTTCACACTGAAGGGCCTGACCCAGAAGAAGAATGGACTATGATGTTTGACGGGGCTGTTAATATGAATGGTCGTGGTGTTGGTGCAGTACTCATTACACCTAAAGGAGTTCACATGCCTTTCTCGGCGAAACTCACCTTCAACTGCACTAACAACGAAGCTGAATACGAAGCTTGTATTATGGGTCTTGAGGAAGCCATTGACCTCAGGATCAAGACGTTGACTGTGTTCGGAGATTCAGCTTTGGTAATTAATCAAACCAACGGCAAATGGTACACGCACCAAGATCATCTGATACCTTATCGGGACTATACAAGGAGGTTGTTGACTTTCTTCACAACAGTCAAGCTTGAGTATATCCCTCGAGATGAGAATCAGTTTGCAGACGCTCTGGCTACCATTTCATCCATGATCAAATTACAAGTTGCCAACTTTGTGCCTCGAATTTCAGTGTCCAGACTTGACAGACCAGCATATGTGTTCTCAGCAGATGTTGTTAAAGATGATAAGTCTTGGTTCCATGATATCAAATGCTTCTTGGAGGATCAAACATACCCACCTGGGGCATCTTCCAATGACAAGAAGACATTAAGAAGGCTAGCTGGTAGTTTCTTCCTGAATACTGATGGTTCCCTGTACAAAAGAAACTTTGATATGGTGCTTCTCAGATGCGTTGATAGGACAGAAGCAGACTTGTTGATGCACGAGGTGCATGAAGGGTCTTTTAGTACCCATGCTGGAAGGCACGCTATGGCTAAAAAGTTGTTAAGATCAGGCTATTATTGGATCACAATGGATGCAGACTGTTGTGCTTATGCCAGGAAATGCCATAAATGCCAGATTTATGCAGACAAAGTGCATGTGCCTCCAAATCCTCTAAATGTAATGTCTTCACCCTGGCCCTTTGCCATGTGGGGAATTGACATGATAGGCAAGATTGAGCCGACTGCTTCAAATGGCCACAGATTCATCCTGGTAGCCATTTACTATTTTACCAAGTGGGTCGAAGCAGCTTCTTATGCAAATGTCACCAGACAAGTGGTAGCCCAATTCCTGAAGAGAGACATCATCTGTCGGTATGGAGTGCCCGAGCAAATCATTACTGATAATGGTTCCAACTTGAACAATAAAATGATGGCAGAATTATGCCGGGATTTCAAGATCCAACACCACAATTCTTCTCCTTACAGGCCAAAGATGAATGGCGCTTGTCGCTCCCACCTGGTGACACAGGGCCAAGAGGGGTACAAACGCGAACGGTCGGCGAAAAGAGGAAGAGAACACACAAGGGTGAACTCAAAAGGAAAAGAGTCGCCAGCTAGGCATTTTTATCCCGAAGGAAAGGTAATGCTGCATAAACCTGAGAAAAGAATGGATAAGACGGTTGCGAACCAGAGAAACTGAGAAAGGGGGTTGGTTACAACCTGGGAAGGTATTAGCACCCAGATTGTCCGCCGTACTCGACGGGATCCACGCTTAAAAGATTTGTGTTTTAAAGGGGTAGTGTTAGTGCAATTTGTGTATCAAAGCTGGAAAGAATGCAGGTGTCAGTGCTAGAGAAAGTGAAGTGAAATATGTGAAGTGTCAGTGCTAGAACAGGAGTGAAATGCTCAAGACTATGAGGCTCAAAGAATGATGCTGGAAGGAGGGAGAATACACAGAGACTTTTGTTCGATAACTGTTAAGTTATGCCTACGTATCCTCTCGTGCAATGAGGAAGTCAGAACACCGTAGTTCGACTCAAAGAGACTGAAAGATAAATTGACTTGTGAACTGCTTACTTGTCTATGCTCAAGTGTATGACCTGTCTGGCTCAGGTGCAAACTGTCTTGCATTAGACGGAAGAAGCAAGTTCTCGTTTGTGAGTGAATGAGGTGAGAAAAGGAATCCCGGAGGAGACGATTATTGTTTGTTTTTGTGCTTTCAGTCTTTTATTGATTTTTTGTGTTTGTCATAAATTGATGAGCTTAAGCCTAAACCAAGGGTTAGTAAACTCATCACAACTTCCCTCTGATTAGGGGTAATGAGAATACCTTAAGCATGAAGTAAACACCTCACCCTTTATCACCATGATGTAGGATTAAGATCATTAACCTACTTGCCATTATTTAGATGTTTTTTTGGAGTTTTTGTTTAGTGTTAAGTAATGAGTTTAAGCCATAATCAAGGATTTAATAGACTCATTATACCATCCTAATAGAAGGATAATAGATGAGAATATTTAAGCTGAGGAAGGCTCCTCAACTTAATCCATGATTAGGGATTAACCTCATGACAAAACAAAGCCTTTATTAAAGTGGATTTTAGTTAATGATATGGTTAAGAAGTGGATTTTATGGTTTGTAAGGCAACTTGAGGGGGACTTGTCCATTAACACTAGGGTTAGTCCTTCTTAACCAATTAAGGAAGAATTATAACCCTAATGCAAGGCCCAAGTTACAAGCTTGATGTCTTAGTGATTATTAGGTGGATTGATTAAAGGAGTTAAACACATTAAAGGTTTAACACTTAGGATTAAAGTTATACACTCCATCCTAATAGAAGGATGCAGGCACAAGCTTAATCACAAAGCCTTAAAACCTTTAAGGTTTAGTCCTTGATTATGAGGTGAGAAGAGAAGACTCAAAGATGACACAAAGATAAAACTAATGGGGGACTAAACAAACCCTAATTGTGATCATGCTTGGGTATTCCTAGGGTTTATGAGGCTTGCAAAAGATCTTCAGGAGAAAAGCCACCAGGAAAGAAGCAGATGAAAGGAAGAAGAAGCAGAGAGAAATAAGACAACTTGCTTCACCTAAGAAGACAAGTTGCCTGAAGAAAGAAAGTAAGAGATGAACATGAATGAGCAAGCTCACTCTAATACACAAGTAAAATGCAGCAATGAATGCATAAAAGAGATGAGAAGAGATTGTGAGAAGTGAAGGCAAATTCACTTCTCAGACACTTACCACCTGAAAAGTTAGCAACAAGAAAATGAAATGACATGCAAAATAAGATGAAATGCAATGATGCAAACCAAAGTCAGAAGCATACACATGATGTTAATGATGCTAAGGGATGATGCAAACACATGTCAAGATTTGTGGATGATCATACAAGGATGAGGATGCAAATGAAGCAGGCTTTGAACCTTGAAAGTTCATGAAAGTTTATGTAATGAAATGAATGCCCAACATGGCAAATGAAAGATGCAATGATCAAACATGATTCTAATATGTCCTAAGATGTTTTATATGTCATATTGATGCACAAAATGTCATGGCAAGTTCGTGTATGCAAGCAAATGAGAGATGGATGCAAAGGAAGGCAAGAATTAGGGTTTATACATAACATGCAATGCAAAATTCAAAACCAGAAGCAAATGACATGATAAAAAATTGAAAATGGGATCAAAGGTACCCTAACCCTACACAAGTTCACTTCCAAAAGTAGGGGACCTAAGTCTTAACCTAATGGAAGTTATGATTTTCTCAAGTCAACTAGGGTTTCAAGGCACTTCAAAAGGGAAAATGCTCATCAAATTGAAAATGAAAGATAAATTCAAACCAATTTTACCCTAGAAACTACATGATATGAAGGATGCAATGCAAGAAGAACCATCATCAAACTCTTCATGGTTAGGCAGAATGAATTTTTCTAAGTTAGGACCAAAATATTGCCTTTAAACAACTTTAATTCCAATGATAATTGTCAAAATAGGTCAAGAACCAAAAAGAAATTTGTTTTGAGAGTTTGATAATGTTTCTAAATGTTTTCAAATGCAATGCGAATTTTTTGGTGATTTTTAAATACCTAAATGCATTTTTAATTAATTAATTTTCATTAACTAATTAAAAATAAACACTTAAATGATTTAAAAATAATTTTTAATGCAAAAAATAAAAATAAAAATATTTTTGGGTTCTGAAAATTAATAAAAGGTTTGATAAAAAAAAATCAGAATTTTTTAATGTATTTTACTATTTTTCAAAATTCGTGGAAATAAAATACAAATAAAATGAAATAAAATTAAATAAAAGAGGAAGTATGCAGATCCTAGGGCCAGGATTTGAACTGGGATGGGCAGGGTTGACTGCGCGCGCTGACCAACGGCTGGGATTCACTCTAGCTTAATTAACTTAATTATGATTTATTAAATTAATAAAATCAGATTAGGGCTTAATGAATTGATCTGGGCCACTCAAAAACTAAGTTAATCCGCATCCAACGGCTATGAACCCATCTGGCAAACTAATTAGGGTTAGGGCTTAATGACTTTCAGGTGACCGGAGGGGAGCTCCGGTCATCTTCTCCGGCGGGTCAAGAACCCTAAAACGCTCTACAAGCCACCCCAACTTAAATTAACTGCCCAGAAATGATCCCCCAACCAAACTAAACCTAAATCCACCATCAAACACCATTTATTCAGCATGAACAAAGAGAATCGAAGCCATTCATTTTCACGGGTGAAAATTCAGAAGGTCACAAAACGCTCATTTTCACACTATTTTCAAATCTAAAAGCATCAGAGTGATCCCCATGACATGTATTTTCATTTTATAACAAAAAAACTAAGCTCTGAAAAGTTTTATTTTTGAAGCTACCTGAGGTGATGACCTGCAAATGTGTGCTTCCAGAGCCTCCCCTTCAAGCAAAGAGTCTCCTCTGATCCTCCTGAAGCTAGTGGAATGCTTCAAAACCCTTGATGTTGGCTAGTTTGAAAGTCCCAGCTCTGGTGTAGCAGAAATGGAGGGTTGGGTATGTGGTGTTTCAGGCTGTTTCAATGGTGGATTTTGGTTCTATGGAGGATGTGTGACTCATTGGTGAAGGAAAAATGGAGGTTTGATGGCTGTGGGAAGAGTTTCGAAGAGGAGAAGTTTTTTGACAGTTTTTGGGAATGCTGGATTGTGGGAGGTTGCAGACTTGTGTCTGGTGTTGTTTGGAAGGCTTGAAGTCCACATATGAGGCTCTGATTGGGCAGAGATTTGGTGGTGGCACAGTGTGATTGGCATGGGCAAAAATGCAAAAAGTCAAGATCTTGTGTACTATGGGTATGGCTCGGGTCAGAGGAGATCTTAGGGCTTGTCCTGCCTCAGCTTAAGTCAAGGAAGGCCTTTGGATCTGATTTCGTGAGCTGGATGGTCTTGATCAAGAGTTTCCATGGTTCTTGCATATTTCCCTCTTTGAGTTTTCTTATGAACCAAGGCAAAGAAACTTGTGATACCTTGGGCAAAATGCAGCAACATGAGCCATATGAAGTTGCTAGAATTATTTGAGATCAATTAGTGTTCAATTCAAGCATAAAAAGTTCTTTTTGCAAAGATTCAATTTTGAAGCTTTCATGAGAAAATGCCTTATGTAACTTGTAATCCAAGGCATGAAAGTGAGAAATTCTTGGGCAAATCTGAATTATGAGCCATGAATTGCGTTTGTGTGATGATTAGAAGCTAGTTTGAAGTCACATTTGGCTTTGGCATGAGGTTTTGCAACTTTCCTCCTTTGGCACAAAAGTGAAAAATGAATGATTTTGTCCAACTTTGCAAGGCCATAACTTTTGATCCAAAATGAATTAGAATGAGTTCTTGTACTTTTTGAAAATGGGAAGACCCAATCTACAACATTCATGACCAAAGATTTTTCATTTGAAGCATTTTTGAATCAAAAAGAGGAGGTTGAAAAACTTTCCCAAAATGGCAAGTTTTCATTATAAGTCACTTTCCCAAAAAGGCAACTTTGCAAATGGCTTGAAAATCTTCAATTTTGTGAACTTCTAACATATTCTATGATCAAATAAAGATCATACACATTAAAAATGATGGAGAAACCCCTTTGGTTGGGTCATTGGGGGCCTCAGATGCCCTGATTTTTCACTAACTTGCTCAAGAAGTCATCTTGTGATCAGATGCCTTCCCCATTGAATTTCTTCATGAAAATTGATATGCATGATCCTCATATCATATAGAGACCCATAGAATGAAAAATGACCAAAAAATTTGGAGTTATGGCCTCTGAAACCAAAACCCTAATTTTAGGTCATCTGTGCAGTTAAACCTGGCTCTGCTTCCATGCTTTTCTCAGTTCTTGTGATTTTCTGACTTTATTGATCTTGGGAGGATATAATATGATGCTTGAACATACATGCACCCTCTTGAGATGATTGATGACCTTTGGAGTGGCTTAGATGTCACTTGGATTGCTCAGATCACAAACCCTAGATGCAGATGACTTTGAATCAATGCAGTGAAGCAAAAATGCAATATGAGATGACATGATTGAACTTATGCAAATGAAAAGACCACAAGCCATGGTGAAATGAGTGAGGGCAAATTTGGGGTGTTTACAGCATGAGTTAGCTGTGCAGGATGTAAGCAACGGCTTAACAGGCAAACAAGATAACTTGTGGTTGAATACCAAAGACAGTCCAAAATTTGCACTCACTGAATGAAGAAGAAAAGGGATATAGATTGTAAAAGGAAGTAAAGTATAATCATAAAGTGCGGGAAACAGAGGAAGACCGTCGAGCAAAGGACGACTGCTGGGGATGAAGCAATGACGGGGACGACCGACATGCTGGGGAAATAGAGGGATCATGATGGGGACGGCCATCAAACAAAGAAATAAGACTTTCTGGGGATTAAAGGTAAATGATGGGGACGACCATCGGGCTGAAGAAATAAATGATGAGGAACGGTCATCAATGGTGAAGGACGATCACCTGGCAGGGGATGGCTGCTCTGTTGGAGATAAATATGAGGGACAGTCATCCAATGGTGAAGGACGATCACCTGGCAAGGTACGATTGCCGAAAATATCACGACATAGGACGAATGTCGGATGAAAAGGTCGACGATGGGGACAGCCATCGAATAAGCATGATGAAGGACGATCATCAAGAGGTGAAGGACGATCACCTAGCAGGGTACGGCTGCTCTCGGGGTTTATCATGACATAGGGCGAATGTCAGATAACAAAATCAACGATGGGGACGGCCATCGGATAAAATGATGAAGGACGATCATCAAGAGGTGAAGGACGATCACCTAGCAGGGGACGGCT
This sequence comes from Lathyrus aphaca, assembly GCA_963966055.1. Classification (NCBI taxonomy): domain Eukaryota; kingdom Viridiplantae; phylum Streptophyta; class Magnoliopsida; order Fabales; family Fabaceae; genus Lathyrus; species Lathyrus aphaca. The sequence continues at coordinate 137,520,936 of OZ014521.1, read as the reverse complement.
GCTGAAAATATCACGACATGGGACGAATTTCGGATAGGAAGGGGTTCTAATGAATAGAGACTCCACTGGGGGTGATGAAGGACGATCATCAAAAAGGTGAAGGACGATCACCTGGCAGGGTACGGCTGCCGAAAGGGTATCATGACATAGGACGAATGTCAGATAGAAAGGAAATAGTTTATTCGGGATTTTCCGGGGACTCTTCTAGGGAAAAGTAGACACAGACGAATGTCTAAGTTCAGGAAGATATAAGTATCTGACACGGTGTATAGATTAAAGATGCGGACGAGCATCCTTAAGACTATGATACGTACGAGTATCAGTAGAAACAAACGCTGGCGTATGTTCAGAGATGATGATATGGACGAGTACCAACTGGTTAACAAAGAACACGGACGAGTGTTGACTCTGAGGGGATTTAAGTGGTATATACGAGATACGGACGGGTATCTGAAATAAGTAAACATGAGTGAGACACAAACGAGTGTTCAACTTGCCAGGGAGAGCACGACACGGACGGGTGTCGGAAAAAGTGTATTATAAACAAGTATATAGTTCCCAAAGTGTTTATTTAGGCAACTATGTTGGGGAAGGTGACACGGACGGGTGTCAGGGAAGTGTGTAGGTGTACGTAAGCATGTGCTTGTGAGTGCAAAGGGGACGCCTTCGCTTTCCGCTGGGGATATGACACAGACGAGTGTCAAGAAGCATCTGTCATGTATAAACATCTGTTTGCAGAGAACGCTCGGGCGACTTTACTGGGGAGTGATGACACGGACGAGTGCCAAAAGGAGCATGTATCTGTATTTGTGAGTGTAAAGGAAATGCTTTAATATTCTATCGGGGAGTTTGAGAGGTATTTTGTATTTTGTTGATGGAATGTCAGCATTTACGAGTGTTCAGTTCGACACATGGCTTATGTTTATGCAATATGTTTGATTTTTTCTGTAATGCTCCGTATTAGACGGAATGCTACGCTCTAGGGGAAAATATGATGCGAATGCTATGATTATGCAAAGATACCGATCCGGGATTCGGATCCCGTTGCCATGGAGATCTCCGACTGATCTGCTTGAAGTGGATATCCCAGCTGGGGGTGAGATCATTGGAAGATCTGACATATATGACTCTGCTTGAGGAAATAGATCACTGATAAACCTATCTTGGTAATGAGGGACCCAGCTGGGGTCTGCGGGAGCTTTCGTCACTCTGTTGCGAGATCTCAGGCATTGCTCTTTTGGATAGAGACTGAAAATCTGCGGGGAAATTGGTTCCCTGTCTAACACTTGGTTGAGGAGGAATGATGACTGGAAACTCAGCTGGGGAAAGGGCACCCCTGGTGCCATTTGGGAGATGGGCCGAATAAATAGTGATTTGACAGCTTTCTGGGGAGAAGCTTTCATGCCCCGTGTCGCGCTTTGGATACCTGCAATCCTGTTGTGACAAAAACATACAAGCACCCCGAGGTATCCCTTACTGGATTCCATCATAGGCATTTAGGCACTCCTAGGAGCAAATATATTTCCTGTAAGCACGTAATTCAGAAAAGACGCATCTGTATTTATGCAATCAATATATTAAGGACATCGGACATTTTTTGCAAATAAAATGTACGAGACAAAGTGTGACTGAAAATCTGATTTTATTAATTTATGTGCCCCTGAATGGGCAAATACAGTCAAAGAAACGGATCCCCTGAAATGAGGAGATCGTTACAAATTGAGAAACAAAAAGATGCTGGCAATGTTGATGACGCTTCAAGGAGCTTCCTTCTTGCTATGACCCGTATGACATTGACGTTCTCCTCGTCTTGCTTTCTGAAGAAGGCTGATTCTGAACGAAGCTCGACCCTTTCGGAGTTTACCATGTTGTAAGTGATACAAACGAATTCAGAATGTAGTCGTTCGCTCATCCCCTTATTTTGCGTGGATCGCCCTTTCGGGTTTTCAATCCACCGGGATACCCATTTTTGCCTGAGTCGTCCAATGCGGCTTTTCAGCTCAGCGGGTGTACATTTTTCATTTTATTTTCCCTTATTTTTTCCCGAGTCTTTTATTCTGTTTTTGACTCGCCGGGATGCCCTATTTTTGCCTGGACTTACATTCTGTTTTTATGTCCAGCGGGTCATTTTATGCGAAGTATTTTTTAACTGCATCTGAATTCACAGGGGACAGGAAGTCTTCACCATCCATAGTACTGAGCATTAGTGCTCCACCAGAGAAAACTTTCTTCACTACGAATGGCCCTTCATAGTTCGGAGTCCACTTGCCCCTGATGATCTTGGTGCGTGTACCATTTGCCGTTGGTTTGATTAATTACCAAAGTTGAATCTCCGAACACAGTCAACGTCTTGATCCTGAGGTCAATGGCTTCCTCAAGACCCATAATACAAGCTTCGTATTCAGCTTCGTTGTTAGTGCAGTTAAAGGTGACTTTCGCCGAGAAAGGCATGTGAACTCCTTTAGGTGTAATGAGTATTGCACCAACACCACGACCATTCATATTAACAACCCCGTCAAACATCATAGTCCATTCTTCTTCTGGGTCAGGCCCTTCAGTGTGAACAGGTTCTTCATGATCTTTTGCTTTTATGAACATGATGTCTTCATCAGGGAAGTCAAATCTCATAGGCTGGTAATCATCAATGGGCTGCTCAGCAAGATAATCAGACAATACACTGCCTTTGATGGCCTTCTGAGATGTGTACTGAATGTCGTATTCTGTGAGAATCATTTGCCATCTTGCAACCCGTCCGGTAAGTGCTGGCTTCTCAAAAATGTACTTAACTGGATCCATCTTTGAGATCAATAAAGTAGTGTGGGTCAACATATACTGCCTCAGTCAGCGAGCAGCCCACGCTAAAGCACAGCAAGTTTTCTCGAGCAGTGAATAACGTTGTTCACAGTCGGTAAACTTTTTACTTAGGTAGTATATTGCATACTCTTTTCGACCAGACTCGTCATGCTGGCCCAGCACACACCCCATTGACTCTTCCAATACTGTCAAGTACATTATTAGAGGTCTTCCTTCAACTGGAGGCATACGGATCGGAGGTTCTTGTAAGTATTCCTTAATTTTGTCAAAAACCCTTTGGCAGTCTTCATTCCACCTGACCGTTTGTTCTTTTCTTAACAACTTGAACAAAGGCTCACAGGTCGCTGTAAGGTGAGATATGAACCGTGAAATGTAGTTCAATCTACCTAGAAACCACCGAACTTCTTTTTCTGACTTCGGTGCAGGCATTTCTTGAATGGCTTTGACTTTGTCAGGGTCAACTTCAATCCCTTTTTCACTTACGATAAATCCCAGGAGCTTACCGGATCGTACCCCGAATGTGCATTTGTTGGGGTTCAGCTTCAATTGGTACTTCCTCAGACGCTTGAATAGTTTCAGCAAATTCACCAGGTGGTCTTCTTCTGTGAGGGACTTGGCAATCATGTCATCCACATAACATTCAATTTCTTTGTGGATCATGTCATGGAATAATGTTACCATAGCCCGTTGATAAGTAGCACCAGCATTCTTCAGTCCGAATGGCATCACCTTATAGCAGAATGTGCCCCAGGGTGTGATGAAAGTGGTCTTCTCCATGTCTTCAGGCGACATTTTGATCTGATTGTATCCCGAAAATCCGTCCATGAAGGAAAACACCGAGAACTGAGCCGTATTGTCGACCAATACATCAATGTGAGGTAAAGGGAAGTCATCTTTCGGGCTGGCTCTGTTCAGATCCCGGTAATGCACACACATCCTCACCTTGCCATCTTTCTTAGGCACAGGTACAATATTAGCAACCCACGGCGGATAACTAGTCACAGCAAGGAAACCGGTGTCCCACTGCTTTTGCACCTCTTCTTTTATCTTCATTGCCATATCTGGGCGAGTACGGCGCAACTTCTGTTTTACTGGTGGGCAGTCTTCTTTCAGCGGCAGCTTGTGCATGAAAATGTCGGTGTCCAACCCTGGCATATCCTGATAAGACCAAGCAAAAACATTCACATATTCCCGAAGCATGTCAATCAGTTGCTCTTTCACTGAATCTTGTAAGCAAGCCCCGATCTTAACTTCTTTCACGTCTTCTTCCGTACCAAGATTAACCGTTTCGACCTCCTCCTGATGAGGAGTGATAACCTTCTCCTCTTGTCTCAACAACCTGGCTAGCTCTTCAGGTAGCTCATAATCTTCTTCAACCCCTTCATCAGCTTGATTGATTGGATTGTCGAAGTCATAGCAGTGTTGTTGTCGGTGCAGTCTGGAGGGCATTTTCTGCAAGGGTTTAGATTGGTTTATTTTAGTGATCAGTTTTATTTAGAAAAAGTGAAAATGAAGTTATTTTATTCTGAAAAACATTGCCATTTTATTTTTGTACAAAAAGAAAAATGAAAAACAGTGAACGGAAAAGAAAAGACTCATTTGCAAAAGATGTCCCGATATTCATTAATTTATCTTTGCATAAAATACAAGATGGCCCGATTACAAAATGAGTCTTGACATCTTGGGCAAGATGCAAGACTTGATGCATGCTTTAAAATACAGGAAATAATAATTACTATGCAGGAGTAACTCTTATAATTTCCTGGGAAGACCAGTTAAGGACTTGGCTCCCCGGGATCCTTGGACGTATCCAGCTTTCCAGGTTGCGGTCGCTTTCCTCCTCGTCTTCCAAATTGTTCACAGCATTTGGGATGAGCATTCCCCCGCTGACAAATTTGGGCTCCTTTGCAGCCTCTGATTGATCTTGTTGAGTTGGTCTGTAACCCAACCCAAATCGGTCTTCTTTCCTTTCCACGGGAAACAGCTTGCCCCAGCCTTGGGCGGTACCTTCCTCAACAACCTTCCTGGCTTGCTGGTACGATGTTATGGAAGTTCCCAGTACAGCAGATACTTCATTAATGTTCAAGGCCTCAAACCCTTGGCTCATGGTTTCATGGATCTCCCCATCCATCTCAATGTACTTATACGTAGCCAACTGGCTAACAAAAATGTCCTCCTCCCCACAGATGGTGATGATCCAGCCTTCCCACTCGAATTTTAACTTCTGGTGAAGGGTAGACGTAACAGCGCCAGCGGCGTGGATCCAGGGTCTACCCAACAGACAGCTGTAGGCCGGCTGTATTTCCATCACAAAGAAGGTAGTTTTGAAGGTCTGCGGGCCAATCAACACAGGCAGATCAATCTCCCCAAGCACTGATCTTTTAGAGCCATCAAATGCTCTCACCACCAAATTACTCGGACGCAGTGCCAAGCCATCATATTCCAGCTTCACTAAGGCTTTCTTTGGTAGAACATTGAGTGATGACCCAGTGTCCACCAGTACATGGGACAGAACAGTACCCTTGCATTCCAAGGTGATATGCAAGGCCTAATTATGGTTGCGTCCCTCTGTTGTTAAGTCAGCATTGGTAAAGCCCAGTCCATGACTGGTGTTGACATTTGCAACCATAGTTTCTAGCTGATTAACGGTAATCTCCTCCGGCACGTACGCTGCATGCAGGATTTTCAATAATGCATTCCTGTGAGCTTCAGAACATATCAACAGTGATAATATGGAGATTTTTGAGGGAGTTTGGTGAAGCTGGTCCACCACCTTGTAATCACTCCTTTTTATGATTCTCATGAACTCATCTACATCTTGTTCAAAAGATGTCTTCTGAGTTTCTTTGACAATCGGCTCTTCAGATACCACACTCTTTCCCTTTGCTTTGGCAGCAGCTTCTGCCTCAGCATTAGGTCTTTGTGTTTGTGAGGCAAAAAGGCGTCCGCTTCTGGTGAAGCCTCCGCCTCCCCCAACATTATCAACTTGTGGAGAAGAGGTCGATGAATCCAGAGTGATTTTCTCCCCGTGGCAGTAGAGATCAGAGCCATAATGCCAAGGTATGGCATTGCTGCTTTGATAAGGAACGGGTCCAGGCACCGTAATGGTGACCGGACTGATTGCTGCAGAGGAGGGTGCTGTAACGGTGTGCGGATCATAGTAAATTGTGACTGGTGATCTGGCAGGAGGTGCCACTGTTTGTTGTTGGAAATTGCTGCTAGGAGGAACATTTGATGGGTCATAGTAGATTGTGACTGTCGAGACATCTTCACTAATCTTTGCTGGCGTTGTAGAAGATTCTGCTAATAGAATGGATGCTGATGTTGTAGGAGAAATGGTTGTTGAAATTTGACTTGTTGAAGTGATGGACGGAGTAACTGCTGATGATATTGATGAATCGGTAGGAATGATTGTTGCTGCTGTTGTAGAAGAATCGGGAATTGTTGTTAAAGGATTTGCTGGATTTGTAGGCGCCGTTGTTGAGATATGAAGGATACCATCCTTAATAAGACCATCTATGTCGCTTCTCAACTTTTCACACCTGTTGACTGCAATGTTGCAATACCCACAGCCGAGCTCACACCCGGGGAACACTTGGCACTCTAGAAGCTGAGCTTTAATTTCGACCAATGGTGTTCGAATTTGTGCAACACTAGTGATCAAGGTAGATGGTTTGTCTTCCTCAATGGCATTAATCCTTGGCCCTCCATGATTAGGCATAGGATTTCTGTTGACATTCGGAGGAGGTGCGAAGTTGAGGGCCTTAGAATCCACCAGATCTTGGACTTTCATTTGTAAGGCCCTGCATTTTTCAGTATTGTGGCCAGGTGCATTGGAGTGGAAAGCACACATGGCGTTGACATCATAATTCTTTGGGAGGTTGAGAGGATCTGGTGGCGCCAACGTCCTTAACTCAACCAAGTTAAGCTTCAGGAGTTGTGGCAATAAGGCAGCATAAGGCATAGGGATAGGGTCAATCACCCTGTTTGCCTGTGATGGTCTTTGTTGAAAGGGTCGCTGTTGTTGATTGTTGTTGTTGTTGTTGTAGGTTCTCTGTTGCGGATATTGAACTTGTTGTTGATATTGTGGTTGTTGTTGTTGAGGATATGCTGATTGCTGAGGAATCAGAGCTGGAATGGTGACTGCTGCTACTGACTGGTGAACATACTGAGGTCTACCCCTGCTTGCATGAAGGGCGTTTGTCTCACCGGCTCTTCGGGGTCCCGTAAAAGGCTTCCTGGGATTACTGGATGAACTTGCACCATTGTCGGAAATCTTGCCCATTTTTAAAAGGCTTTCAATCCTTTCCCCAGCTATAGCTACGTCAGCAAAGTTGGTAGAAGAAAAGGCAGCCAGTCTATCAATATATGTTCCTTGCAACGTATTCATGAACATGTCGGCCATTTCTCTTTCCGACATGGGTGGTTGGACAGCAGCAGCAAGCTGTCTCCACCTTTGGGCATATTCCCTGAAGCTTTCTCTGGAAGACTGGGACATTCCCATCAGAAGGGTCCTATTAGGAGCCATGTCCAGATTGTATTAATATTGCCTGATGAAGGCTTCAGCCAAGTCCTTCCAGCATCTAATGGTAGCTCTGGTCAGGTGCGAATACCACTCTCTTGAAGCCTCAGTCAGACTGTCTTCAAAGTAGAACATCCACAGCTTTTCATCCATGATATACGCTTTAAGTCTTCCTAGGAAAGACTGCAGGTGAGTTCATGGACAAGAGGTTCCATTGTATTTCTCAAAGCACGGGGGTTTGAATTTGTGGGGAATTCTCACCCCATCCACTAGCCCCATATCCATTACATCGAAGCCCAAGGAATTCTGAGACTCCAAAGATCTCAACTTCTCAGCAATTTCATCCAACCTCCTATCATAGACTTCGTCTCCAGCTCCCATAACAGTAAACTGCTCTTCTTGGGGATCTTCTTGCAAGATTCTCCCCCCAGCAGTATTTCCTTGCACATTTCTTGGGATGTTGACTTCCGGATCCAGATGAGGCCCAAATACTGGTGGATTAACATGAGGCTGGCCTCGCTCATTGTTACTTGTTCCTCCAGTTCCAAGATGAGGTTCCTCGGGAGTTTGTCTTTCCACTAGTTCCCTTAACCTTTCTTGACTCTGGGCCAAGCCAGTCATTACAGCCATGAATTGAGTCATTTGGTTCCTTATCTCCACTCTTTCATTAGCCATCTGAGTTCTGACCTCAGTCAGGTCCTGCTGTACTTGCTCCATTTGGATACCAGGAAGGTTGTTGCGAGTAGGGTACCGGTGCGTGCGGTTGACAGGGAACACTCGGCGACGAGCAATATTTCCTGAGATCACAACAAGGTTAGAAACAAAGACAATAACAAAACCTACAAAACAAAACAAGGTTAGTATGCAATGCAGTATGCTTATTTGTTTTCCAAGGTATCCGGCTTGGTTCTTGGTTTTGACCTTTCCAGACCTCGAGGAAGATGCTTGATGTTGCTTGAGAAAAGAAACCCAATGAAAGCAAACTAATATATTACAAATGATGAACAATACATAGTTTGTTTTACAACACATGCCCCTGGAGGGTCAAAATACAACAAAAAGAAAAGTACATTAAATGGAAATAAACAACAAGCAAAGAGGAATCAGACATCCAATCCAAACTCATCCTCCTTGACCTCCTTCAGAAGTGCCTCAGTCACTGGACTAGCTGGGTGCTCTGTAATAGTCTTAATGAGGAGGTTCCTGGTGGCAATGGCAGTGGTCAGCTTCTTGTGCCTGTCCTGGTCCTTTGATCTCTTCAATCCAGCTCTGAGCTTTAACTCTGAAATCTCCTTTTGGGCTGCCAACAAAGCTTCATGCTGCTTCTTTTCATTGGCCTCTAACTGTTCAATCTTGGCTTGAATTCTCTGATCTTCTTGTGTCCGGGCTTCCACCTAGCCTGACTTTCTTGCAGATAGAGCTCAGTCCTAGCCTTCTGAATCTTGGCCTCTTTACAGGCATTCTTCAATATTTGCTCCCCAGCTCTTGCTTTCCTGATGTAGTCCTCTGTCTTCTCAATTTTGGTGAGATGCTCCACCCTGAGCTTTTCTAACCTCTCAATGTCCAGACGACCATCACTCCTTTCCCACAGGGTCTTCTTCAGAGCTTGGGATAAGTTCTCATTCCTTTCCTTCAGCTTCTCATATTCTTCCAGGCTGACAGTTACTGCAGGTTGTATTGTTGAGGGTCCAGGTGTGTCCTCAATGGTGAAAGGCATTCCAGTAATCTGAGCTCTAGTACGGGACCAGTCATAGTACTGAGCTGAAGCAACATTATTACATCTCCCAAGAATGGCCATCCCTTTTGTCTGGATGTTGTCCCAAGCCCAGGATGCTTGTCTGACAGCAACTGAATTAGGTTTTACTTCACAATACAGGGTCTCAGCTAAATCTTGCACTCTAGGAGGGTGAACCAAAGCATAGCCTAGTTGTCTCTTAAACAACAAAGGATTGTAGTTGATGCAACCCTTTAATCCTATCAGAGGTACATTTGGGTATTGCCCACAGCTGGTGATAATGTCCTTGCCTTTGGTACTCTGGGTGCACCATCTAATATCATCCGAAGTCAAAACAATGAGCCTCTTGGCCCAATTCTTCTGTTGGTGGGGATTCAGGAAGGCATCTGACTTAGGCAGGTGTTTGAGCATCCAGGTGTGAAACAAAGGAGCACAACATCTCACCAACTTCCCTCTTTGTTTCTCATTCCTCTGATGAATGGAGTAGTAAAAGTCTCCCAGCAGTGTGGGTACTGGATTTTTCAGAAGAAACAGATGGATGGCATTCTTGCTGACAAATTTGGGCTCATCTGCAAACAGTATAACCCCATATATGCTGAGGGCTAATAGTGCACAAACTGCCCTCCATTCTCCCAATGAAGCCTTCAGGGTGGCCTGAGAAATCAAGAAATCCAAGTGCAAACCAGGGATCCCAACTTTTGTTGTCATATTTTGCTCAATCAAAGCAGGCTCCAAGTACAGTGCTTTTGCTACTTCTCCATTACTGGGAGCTGGCATTTCTGGATTGAAGGGAATGCTACCCCTGATAGGTACCCCAATTAATGAAGAAAACTCTTCCAGCAGAGGCCCTAGCTGAAAGTCTGGGAAGGTGAAGCATCTCAATGGTGGGTCATAAAACTGCAAGCATGTGTGGATCATGCTCCTCTGAGAAGGGTCAAGGTCCATAACCATATCCAGGATACCTCCATAGTGTTCTCTAAATAATGGGATGTGGTCAGGTGTGATGAGGGACTGGACCTGCCTAATACCAGCCAACACAGGCTCAAAGAAATGGTAGGATATGTTGCTCTTCCTGGGAGTGGTCATGGATGTTGCTGAAGAAGCTGAAGATAAGTGCTGATGAGGATCAAGACTGATACTGGAGATGAACCACTGACAGGATGATGCTGGTGATGATGAGAATAGCTGAAGCAGATAAGTAATGAAGACAGTTGAAGTCGAGGTCTATGCAGAAGAAGGGGTCAAAACCAAACCAGATATGATGTGGATACCCTGAAAAACAAATAAACATATGTTAAATGATGCAAATGATGATGTATGCAAATGATATGCAAGGGTTTGTGATCAAGCTGGATCTGATTATCTGTCTTGATATAAAGCCCATGTATGTTCAAGAAGTCCAGATGGAGGTTTAGAAATCCAGTAACCAAGGTGGGGGACTCAAATAAAGAGTCACATGTCCAGGGTTAATCACAAGAACTGTCCAAAGTGGAGTACTCTTAAACAAAATCAGTGACAGGGTATGATGTGGCCAATGGTACCTGCAAACCTTTAAACAGCCCAACCCCCTCACAGGTAATGTTCTAAAACAAGGATCCTCAGACTTGGATCAGTTATGAGAAGTGTAAACACTTCTAACCCGGAGGTACAGTGTTTACAATAACCATAAAAGATCCTCCTCTAATTCACCCCAGTTTCTGAAGGTCATAATAAAGGTCATCCAGAATTAGCAGGCTTCCCAGATAGCCCTAACACTACAGGAAATCTGTAGCACAGAGTTCTCAAGAAGAAACCCACATCTGAACCGTGTTTCATATTCCCGCACCAGACCGAAATGGAATGGGAAAGAACATGAACCACTCTATCCTAGGTGTCACTCAGGTCCCAGGTATAGGACCTTAAACTCTCAATGGAACCCCACCCATCAAAACAGAAAACCAGATCCAGTAATGACAATGACAGTATGAAATATGTAAAACTGTAAAGGAAAGCAATAAATAAAGTTGTACATAAAGCAATAAATAAAGCATATAAACAAACACAATTAGCACATAACACCCCGGTAAACACAAGTCAAACAAGCGCTAGGAGGAACCCACAAAAAGAACCAGAAGCCCTGGTTACAGCATAAGGGTCCCCAGCAGAGTCGCCAAGCTGTCGCTCCCACCTGGTGACACGGGGCCAAGAGGGGTACAGACGCGAACGGTCGGTGAAAAGAGGAAGAGAACACACAAGGGTGAACTCAAAAGGAAAAGAGTCTCCAGCTAGGCATTTTTATCCCGAAGGAAAGGTAATGCTGCATAAACCTGAGAAAAGAATGGATAAGACGGTTACGAACCAGAGAAACTGAGAAAGGGGGTTGGTTACAACCTGGGAAGGTATTAGCACCCAGATTGTCCGCCGTACTCGACGGGATCCACGCTTAAAAGATTTGTGTTTTAAAGGGGTAGTGTCAGTGCAATTTGTGTATCAAAGCTGGAAAGAATGCAGATGTCAGTGCTAGAGAAAGTGAAGTGAAATATGTGAAGTGTCAGTGCTAGAATAGGAGTGAAATGCTCAAGACTATGAGGCTCAAAGAATGATGCTGGAAGGAGGGGGAATACACAGAGACTTTTGTTCGATAACTGTTAAGTTATGCCTACGTATCCTCTCGTGCAATGAGGAAGTCAGAACACCGTAGTTCGACTCAAAGAGACTGAAAGATAAATTGACTTGTGAACTGCTTACTTGTCTATGCTCAAGTGTATGACGTTTCTGGCTCAGGTGCAAACTGTCTTGCATTAGACGGAAGAAGCAAGTTCTCGTTTGTGAGTGAATGAGGTGAGAAAAGGAATCCCGGAGGAGATGATTATTGTTTGTTTTTGTGCTTTCAGTCTTTTATTGATTTTTTGTGTTTGTCATAAATTGATGAGCTTAAGCCTAAACCAAGGGTTAGTAAACTCATCACATCTTCCCTCTGATTAGGGGTAATGAGAATACCTTAAGCATGAAGTAAACACCTCACCCTTTATCACCATGATGTAGGATTAAGATCATTAACCTACTTGCCATTATTTAGATGTTTTTTTGGAGTTTTTGTTTAGTGTTAAGTAATGAGTTTAAGCCATAATCAAGGATTTAATAGACTCATTACACCATCCTAATAGAAGGATAATAGATGAGAATATTTAAGCTGAGGAAGGCTCCTCAACTTAATCCATGATTAGGGATTAACATAATGACAAAACAAAGCCTTTATTAAAGTGGATTTTAGTTAATGATATGGTTAAGAAGTGGATTTTATGGTTTGTAAGGCAACTTGAGGGGGACTTGTCCATTAACACTAGGGTTAGTCCTTCTTAACCAATTAAGGAAGAATTAGAACCCTAATGCAAGGCCCAAGTTACAAGCTTGATGTCTTAGTGATTATTAAGTGGATTGATTAAATAATTTAAACACATTAAGGGTTTAACACTTAGGATTAAAGTTATACACTCCATCCTAATAGAAGGATGCAGGCACAAGCTTAATCACAAAGCCTTAAAACCTTTAAGGTTTAGTCCTTGATTATGAGGTGAGAAGAGAAGACTCAAAGATGACACAAAGATAATACTAATGGGGGACTAAAAAAACCCTAATTGTGATCATGCTTGGGTATTCCTAGGGTTTATGAGGCTTGCAAAAGATCTTCAGGAGAAAAGCCACCATGAAAGAAGCAGATGAAAGGAAGAAGAAGCAGAGAGAAATAAGACAACTTGCTTCACCTAAGAAGACAAGTTGCCTGAAGAAAGAAAGTAAGAGATGAACATGAATGAGCAAGCTCACTCTAATACACAAGTAAAATGCAGCAATGGATGCATAAAAGAGATGAGAAGAGATTGTGAGAAGTGAAGGCAAATTCACTTCTCAGACACTTACCACCTGAAAAGTTAGCAACAAGAAAATGAAATGACATGCAAAATAAGATGAAATGCAATGATGCAAACCAAAGTCAGAAGCATACACATGATGTTAATGATGCTAAGGGATGATGCAAACACATGTCAAGAGTTGTGGATGATCATACAAGGATGAGGATGCAAATGAAGCAGGCTTTGAACCTTGAAAGTTCATGAAAGTTTATGTAATGAAATGAATGCCCAACATGGCAAATGAAAGATGCAATGATCAAACATGATTCTAATATGTCCTAAGATGTTTTATATGTCATATTTATGCACAAAATGTCATGGAAAGTTCATGTATGCAAGAAAATGAGAGATGGATGCAAAGGAAGGCAAGAATTAGGGTTTATACATAACATGCAATGCAAAATTCAAAACCAGAAGCAAATGACATGATAAAAAATTGAAAATGGTATCAAAGGTACCCTAACCATACACAAGTTCACTGCCAAAAGGAGGGGACCTAAGTCTTAACCTAATGGAAGTTATGATTTTCTCAAGTCAACTAGGATTTCAAGGCACTTCAAAAGGGAAAAGGCTCATAAAATTGAAAATGAAAGATAAATTCAAACCAATTTTATCCTAGAAACTACATGATATGAAGGATGCAATGCAAGAAGAACCATCATCAAACTCTTCATGGTTAGTCAGAATGAATTTTTCTAAGTTAGGACCAAAATATTGCCTTTAAACAACTTTAATTCCAATGAAAATTGTCAAAATAGGTCAAGAACCAAAAAGAAATTTGTTTTGAGAGTTTGATAATGTTTCTAAATGTTTTCAAATGCAATGCGAATTTTTTGGTGATTTTTAAATACCTAAATGCATTTTTAATTAATTAATTTTCATTAACTAATTAAAAATAAACACTTAAATGATTTAAAAATAATTTTAATGCAAAAAATAAAAATAAAAATATTTTTGGGTTCTGAAAATTAATAAAAGGTTTGATAAAAAAAAAGTCAGAATTTTTTAATGTATTTTACTATTTTTAAAAATTCGTGGAAATAAAATACAAATAAAATGAAATAAAATTAAATAAAAGAGGAAGTATGCAGATCCTAGGGCCAGGATTTGAACTGGGATGGGCAGGGTTGACTGCGCGCGCTAACCAACGGCTGGGATTCACTCTAGCTTAATTAACTTAATTATGATTTATTAAATTAATAAAATCAGATTAGGGCTTAATGAATTGATCTGGGCCACTCAAAAACTAAGTTAATCCGCATCCAACGGCTATGAACCCATCTGGCAAACTAATTAGGGTTAGGGCTTAATGACTTTCAGGTGACCGGAGGGGAGCTCCGGTCATCTTCTCCGGCGGGTCAAGAACCCTAAAACGCTCTACAAGCCACCCCAACTTAAATTAACTGCCCAGAAATGATCCCCCAACCAAACTAAACCTAAATCCACCATCAAACACCATTTATTCAGCATGAACAAAGAGAATCGAAGCCATTCATTTTCACGGGTGTAAATTCAGAAGGTCACAAAACGCTCATTTTCACACTATTTTCAAATCTAAAAGCATCAGAGTGATCCCCATGACATGTATTTTCATTTTATAACAAAAAAACTAAGCTCTGAAAAGTTTTATTTTTGAAGCTACCTGAGGTGATGACCTGCAAATGTGTGCTTCCAGAGCCTCCCCTTCAAGCAAAGAGTCTCCTCTGATCCTCCTGAAGCTAGTGGAATGCTTCAAAACCCTTGATGTTGGCTAGTTTGAAAGTCCCAGCTCTGGTGTAGCAGAAATGGAGGGTTGGGTATGTGGTATTTCAGGCTGTTTCAATGGTGGATTTTGGTTCTATGGAGGATGTGTGACTCATTGGTGAAGGAAAAATGGAGGTTTGATGGCTGTGGGAAGAGTTTCGAAGAGGAGAAGTTTTTTGACAGTTTTTGGGAATGCTGGATTGTGGGAGGTTGCAGGCTTGTGTCTGGTGTTGTTTGGAAGGCTTGAGGTCCACATATGAGGCTCTGATTGGGCAGAGAGTTGGTGGTGGCACAGTGTGATTGGCATGGGCAAAAATGCAAAAAGTCAAGATCTTGTGTACTATGGGTATGGCTCGGGTCAGAGGAGATCTTAGGGCTTGTCCTGCCTCAGCTTGAGTCAAGGAAGGCCTTTGGATCTGATTTCTTGAGTTGGATGGTCTTGATCAAGAGTTTCCATGGTTCTTGCATATTTCCCTCTTTGAGTTTTCTTATGAACGAAGGCAAAGAAACTTGTGATACCTTGGGCAAAATGCAGCAACATGAGCCATATGAAGTTGCTAGAATGATTTGAGATCAATTAGTGTTCAATTCAAGCATAAAAAGTTCTTTTTGCAAAGATTCAATTTTGAAGCTTTCATGAGAAAATGCCTTATGTAACTTGTAATCCAAGGCATGAAAGTGAGAAATTCTTGGGCAAATCTAAATTATGAGCCATGAATTGCGTTTGTGTGATGATTAGAAGCTAGTTTGAAGTCACATTTGGCTTTGGCAAGAGGTTTTGCAACTTTCCTCCTTTGGCACAAAAGTGAAAAATGAATGATTTTGTCCAACTTTGCAAGGCCATAACTTTTGATCCCAAATGAATTAGAATGAGTTCTTGTACTTTTTGAAAATGGGAAGACCCAATCTACAACTTTCATGACCAAAGATTTTTCATTTGAAGCATTTTTGAATCAAAAAGAGGAAGTTGAATTACCCTCCCTACGGGTACTGATGGATGTCAAATTGAACGAAGCAGAATGGGTCCGATCCCGATACGAACAACTGAATCTGATTGAGGAAAAGAGATTAGCTGCAATCTGTCATGGGCAGTTATATCAGAAGAGAATGAAGAAAGCCTTCGATCAGAAAGTCAGGCTTCGAGAGTACCAAGTAGGAGATCTTGTGCTGAAAAGACTCCTTCCTCCTCATACAGACCACAGGGGCAAGTGGACTCCGAATTATGATGGTCCGTTCATAGTAAAGAAATTTTTCTCCGGTGGAGCACTGATGCTCAGTACTATGGATGATGAAGACTTCCTGTCCCCTTTGAATTCAAATGCAGTTAAAAAATACTTCGCATAAAATGACCCGCTGGACATAAAAATAGAATGTAAGTCCAGGAAAAAATAGGGTATCCCGGCGAGTCAAAAACAGAATAAAAGACTCGGGCAAAAATAAGGGAAAATAAAATGAAAAAATGTACACCCGCTGAGTTGAAAAGCCGCATTGGACAACTCAGGCAAAAATGGGTATCCCGGTGGATTGAAAACCCGAAAGGGCGATCCACGCAAAATAAGGGAATGAGCGAACAACTGCATTCTGAATCCGTTTGTATCGTTTACAACATGGCAAG
The DNA here is from genome assembly GCA_963966055.1 of Lathyrus aphaca. Taxonomy (NCBI): domain Eukaryota; kingdom Viridiplantae; phylum Streptophyta; class Magnoliopsida; order Fabales; family Fabaceae; genus Lathyrus; species Lathyrus aphaca. The sequence continues at coordinate 137,504,617 of OZ014521.1, read as the reverse complement.
CATCAAAAGGTTAAAACATCGGTCAGAATCAGCCTTCTTCAGAAAGCAAGATGAGAAGAATATCAAATGTCATACGAGTCATAGCAGAGGGAAGCTCCTCGAAGCGTCATCAACGTTGCCAGCATCTTGTTGTTTCTCAATTTGTAACAATCTCCTCATTTTAGGGGAATTGTTTCTATGACTGTATCTTGCCAATTCAGGGCACACAAATTAATAAAATCAGATTTTCGGTCACACATTGTCTCGTACTTTTTTTTATTTGCAAAAAATGTCCGATGTCCTTAATATATTGATCGCATAAATACAGATGCGTCTTTTCTAAACTACATGCTTGCAGGAAATTTATTACTTACTCCCGGGAGTGTCTAAACTCCTATGATGGAATCCAGTGAGGGATACCTCAGGGTACTTGTACATTTTTTTGTCTTTACATGGTTGCAGGTATCCAAAGTGTGACATGGAACATGAAAGTTCCTCCTCAGCAAGCTGTCAAATCACCATTTCCGCAGCATATATTTCAAACAAAGCCAGGGCTGCTTTCTCCCCAGCTGAGTTGCCAGTCATCATTTCCTCCTCAGCCAAGTACAAAGACAGGGAACCATCTCCCTGCAGAGTTTCGGCCTTTATCCAGAAGAGCAATGTCTGAAGATCTCACGACGAAGCGATGAAAGCTTCCGCGGACCCCAGCTGGGTACCTCATCACCAAGAATAGGTCTATCAGTGACCTACTCCCCCAAGCAGGGCCACATATGTCAGATCTACCAGTGATCTCATCCCCAGCTGGGATATCCACTTCAAATAGATCACCCAGAGATCTCCACGGCATCGGGATCCGAATCCCGGATTGGTATCTTTGCATAATCATAGCATTCGCATCATATTTTTCCCCCAGAGCGTAGCATTCCGTCTAATACGGAGCATTACGGCAAAAATCAAACATATTGCATAAATCATAAGCCATGTTCCGAATCACACTTGTAAACACTAACATACCATCAGCAATATACCAGATACCCCCCGAGCTCCCCAACAGAAAGCCGAAATAGCCTGTTTGCACTCACAAATACAGATACATACTCCTTTTGGCACTCGTCTGTGTCATCATTCCCCAGTAAAGTCGCCCGAGCGTTCTCTGCAAGCATATACTTATACATTACAGATGCTTCTTGATAATCGTCTGTGTCATATCCCCGGCAGAAAGCCAAAGCGTTCCCTTTGCACTCACCAACACATGTTTACATATATATACACACTTCCCTGTCACCCGTCCGTGTCATTTTCCCCAGCACAGTTGCCTAAACACTTTATAGACCAAACACTTGTTTATAATACATTTCTCCCGACACCCGTCCGTGTCGTACTCTCCACCGCAAGTTGGACACTCGTCTATGTCTCACTCATCACTTTTCACTCATACTGATACTCGTCCATATCTTGTATATACCACTTAAATCCCCTCAGAATCAACACTCGTCCGTGTTCTTTGTTAACTAGTTCATACTCGTCCGTATCATCATCTCTGAACATGCGTCAAACGTTTGTTTCTATTGATACTCGTCCGTATCATAGTCTTAAGGATGCTCGTCCGCATCTTTAATCTATACACCGTGTCAAACACTTATGTCTTCATGAAATTAGACACACGCCTGTGTCTACCGTTCCCCAGAAGAATTCCCGGCAAATCAGGATAAACTATTTCCTTTCTATCTGACATTCGTCCTATGTCGTGATATTTTTAGCAGCCGTCCCCTGCTAGGTGATCGTCCTTCACCTCTTGATGATCGTCCTTCATCATTTTATCCGATGGTCGTCCCCATCGTTGATTCTGTTATCTGACATTCTTCATATGTCATGATAAACCCCGAGAGCAGCCTTACCCTGCTAGGTGATCGTCCTTCACCTCTTGATGATCGTCCTTCATCATGCTTATCCGATGGCCGTCCCCATCGTCGACCTTTTTTATCCGGCATTCGTCCTATGTCGTGATACTTTCGGCAGCCGAACCCTGCTAGGTGATCGTCCTTCACCTCTTGATGATCGTCCTTCATCATGCTTATCCGATGGCCGTCCCCATCGTCGACCTTTTTTATCCGGCATTCTTCCTATGTCGTGATACTTTCGGCAGCCGTACCCTGCCAGGTGATCGTCCTTCACCTTGGATGACTGTCCCTCATCCTTATCCCCAACAGAGCAGCCGTCCCCTGCCAGGTGATCGTCCTTCACCTTTGATGACCGTTCCTCATCATTTATTTCTTCAGCCTGATGGTCGTCCCCATCATTTACCTTTAATCCCCAGAAATTCTTATTTCTTTACTTGATGGCCGTCCCCATCATGATCCCTCTATTTTCACAGCATGTCGGTCGTCCCCGTCATTGCTTCTTCCCCAGCAGTCGTCCTCTGCTCGACGGTCGTCCTCCGTCGCCCGCACTTTATGATTATACTTTACTTCCTTTTACAATCTATAACCCTTTTCTTCTTCATTCAGTGAGTGCAAATTTTGGACTGTCTTTGGTATTCAACCACAAGTTATCTTGCTTGCCTGTCAAGCCGTTGCTTACATCCTGCGCAGCTAACTCATGTTTGAATAGGGGCAGCTGTAAACACCCCAAATTTGCCCTCACTCATTTCACCATGGCTTGTGATTCTTTTCATATTGCATAAGTTCAATCATGTCATCTCATATTGCATTTTTGCTTCACTGCATTGATTCAAAGTCATCTGCATCTAGGGTTTGTGATTTAAGCAATCCAAGTGACATCTAAGCCACTCCAAAGGTTATCAATCATCTCAAGAGGGTCCATGTATGTTCAAGCATCATATTATATCCTCCCAAGATCAAGAAAGCCAGAAAATCACAAGAACTGAGAAAGGCATGGAAGCAGAGCCAGGTTTAACTGCACAGATGACCTAAAATTAGGGTTTTGGTTTCAGAGGTCATAACTCCAAATTTTTTGGTCATTCTTGATTCTATGGGTCTCTATATGATATGAGGATCATGCATATCAATTTTCATGAAGAAATTCAATGGGGAAGGCATCTGATCACAAGATGACTTCTTGAGCAAGTTAGTGCAAAATCAGGGCATCTGAGGTCCCCAATGACCCAACCAAAGGGGTTTCTCCATCATTTTGAATGTGTATGATCTTTATTTGATCATAGAAGATGTTAGAAGCTCACAAAATTGAAGAATTTCAAGCCATTTGCAAAGTTGCCTTTTTGGGAAAGTGACTTATAATGTAAACTTGCCATTTTGGGAAAGTTTTTCAACCTCCTCTTTTTGATTCAAAAATGCTTCAAATGAAAAATCTTTGGTCATGAAAGTTGTAGATTGGGTCTTCCCATTTTCAAAAAGTACAAGAACTCATTCTAATTCATTTTGGATCAAAAGTTATGGCCTTGCAAAGTTGGGAAAAATCACTTATTTTTCACTTTGGCACCAAAGAGGGAAACTTGCAAATTCACATGCCAAGCATTTTTATGACTTCAAAATGACTTCTAAGCATCACATAAACATAACACATGACCTGAAATTCAGATTGACCCAAAGAATCATTCATTTTCATGCCTTGATCATTAAGAAATCCAAAAGGGGCCAAGACTCCATGAATTTGCAAAATGACCCAAAGCTTCTCATCCACTTGTGTCAGCTACCAAAAGTGACTTCCATGGACCTCCTTGAAGCATGCTGATTCGAACCATGCCCTTGTACCATGACTGAACCAGCCCATACCTTCACTTACACAAAAGTTGACTTTATGCAACTTGAGCCATACCAATCAAACTGAGCCACACCAACTACTCTGACCAATCACAGCTTCACATACATGCCTCAAGGATCACATTTCACACAATCTTGGAGCCTGAAACCACAGCATCACCATAGCTCACAAAAATCCTTCCTTTTGCATTTTCTATCGAATCTCTCAACTCAGCAACTCAAACTTAAAACTTCTTCCACCATTCATCTTAGAATGCATCACTGATCATAAACCACCCTTTACTTTGCCTTAAAAGACATCACACACCAAATACGATTTTTCTCCCTCTTGAACTGAACTGAATCAATCTCCCAAACCAGCCATAAGAAACTCCAAACAAGCTTTGCAAACTCTTAAGGGAAGTCAGTGGAGGTGATTGGAAGCAAGGAACTGGCCAGAAAGCTCCAAAAGCAAAAGCTCCATCTCAGGTAGCCATGTGAAACTTTTTTCCAGAACCTCTATTTTAAGTTCTTAATTGGTTATGTTTGATCCCCGGACTGTAATGAACTTGAAATTATTGAAAATGATGGAGAGATAAGGGTGTATTGCTTGTCTGAAAGTTTTGCATATTTGTGTTCTTGGCTTCGAATCATGTTTAGGAGTGAAAATAAATTCCATATGAGGTTGGATTTAGGTTTAGGGGAGTGAGAGGAGCAAATCTGGAGCTTTAGAGCTCCAGAAATGACCCAGGGAAGAAGTTGAGATTTTTCAGGGAGGGATGTCACCGGAGCTCTTCTCCGGTGACCTGAAAGTCATTAGGGTTTTAATCTGGATTAGGGCTCAGTTTGAATGTAGAGCGTACGATTGTGTTTCCCGCGCGTGTCCAATGGCTCAGATCTTCCCATTTAGCCCTAATCCATGTCATTAACTTAATTAATTAGGGTTTAATTTTAAATATGCCAGTTTGAATGTGGATCCTCAGATCACGCGCCAGTCAACTCCCGCGCATCCCATTTGAATCTCAGCCTCAGGATCTTCATACTTTCCCTTTTATTCAATTTAATTTTCATTTTCATTGTATTTATTTCCACGAATTTTTAAAAATAGTAAAATGCATTAAAAAATTCTGAAATTTTTTACCAAATCTTTTATTAATTTTCAGCACCCAAAAATATTTTTATTTTTATTTTTTGCATCAAAAATTATTTTTAAATCATTTAAGTGTTTATTTTTAATTAGTTAATGGAAATTCATTAATTAAAAATGCATTTAGGTATTTAAAAATCACCAAAAAATTCACATTGCATTTTGACATATTTAGAAACATTATCAAACTCTTAAAACAAATTTCTTTTTGGTTCTTGACCTATTTTGACAATTTTCATTGGAATTAAAGTTATTTAAAGGCAATATTTTGGTCCTAACTTAGAAAAATTCATTCTGCCTAACCATGAAGAGTTTGATGATGGTTCTTCTTGCATTGCTTCCTTCATATCATGTAGTTTCTAGGGTAAATTTGGTTTGAATTTATCTTTCATTTTCAATTTAATGTGAATTTTTCCTTTTGAAGTGCCTTGAAACCCTAGTTGACTTGAGAAAATCATAACTTCCATTAGGTTAAGTTTTAGGTCTCTTCCTTTGGGCAGTGAACTTGTGTAGGGTTAGGGTTCCATTGATCCCATTTTCAATTTTTTATCATATCATTTGCTTCTGATTTTGAATTTTGTGTGGCATGTTATGCATAAACCCTAATTCTTGCCTTCATTTGCATCCATCTCTCATATGCTTGCATTTAAGAACTTGCCATGACATTTTGTGCATCAACATGACATATGAGACATCTTAGGACATATTAGAATCATGTTTGATCATTGCATTAATCATTTTCCATGTCATGCATTCATTCCATTTCATAAACTTTCATGAACTTTCATGGTTCAAAGCATGCTTCATTTGCATCCTCATCCTTGTATGATCATCCACAACTCTTGACATGTGTTTGCATCATATCTTAGCATCATTAACATCATGTTCATGCTTCTGACTTTGTCTTGCACCATGGCATTTCATCTCATTTTCATTTCATTTCATTTCCTTTGCTAACTTTTCAGGTGGTAAGTTGTTTTGAGAAGTGAATTTGCCTTCACTTCTCACAATCTCTTCTCATCTCTTTCTTGCATCATTGCTGCATTTTATCTTTGTATTAGAGTGAGCTTGCTCATTCATGTTCATCTCTTACTTTCTTTCTTCAGGCAACTTGTCTTCTTAGGTGAAGCAAGTTGTCTTATTTCTTTCTGCTTCTCCTCCTTTCATCTGTTTCTTTCCTGGTGGCTTTTCTCCTGAAGATCTTTTGCAAGCCTCATAAACCCTAGGAACAACCAAGCATGATCACAATTAGGGTTTGTTTAGTCCCCCATTTATCTTTGCCTTTTTTTCATCTTTGGGTCTTCTCTTCTCATCTCTTAATCAAGGACTAAACCCTAAAGGTTTTAAGGCTTTGTGATTAAGCTTATGCCTGCATCCTTCTATTAGGATGGAGTGTATAACTTTAATCCTAAGTGTTAAACCCTTAATGTGTTTAACTCCTTTAATCAATCCACCTAATTATCACTAAGACATCAAGCTTGTAACTTGGGCCTTGCATTAGGGTTATAATTCTTCCTTAATTGGTTAAGAAGGACTAACCCTAGTGTTAATGGACAAGTCCTCCTCAAGTTGTCTTACAAATCATAAAAATCATTTCATAATCTCATCCATTAACTAAAATCCATCTAATAAAGGTTTTGTTTTGTCACGAGGTTAATCGCTAATCATGGATTAAGTTGAGGAGCCTTCCTCAGCTTAAATGTTCTCATCTATTATCCTTCTATTAGGATGGTGTAATGGGTCCATTAAATCCTTGATTATGGCTTAAACTCATTACTTAACACTAAACAAAAACTCCAAAAACATCTAAATAATTACAAGTAGGTTAATGATCTTAATCCTACATCATGGTGATTAAGTGTGAGGTGCTTACTTCATACTTAAGGTATTCTCATTACCCCTAATCAGAGGTAAGATGTGATGAGTTTACTAACCCTTGGTTTAAGCTTAAGCTCATTTTCTTATGACAAACACAAAAAGCAATAAAAGATTGAAAACACAAAAACAAACAATAATCTTCTCCTCCGGGATTCTTTTCTCATCTCATTCACTCACAAACGAGAACTCGCTTCTTCCGTCTAATGCAAGACAGTTTGCACCTGAGCCAGACAGGTCATACACTTGAGCATAGACAAGTAAGCAGTTCACAGGTCAATTTATCTTTCAGTCTCTTTGGGTCGAACTACGGTGTTCTGACTTCCTCATTGCACGAGAGGATACGTAGGCATAACTTAACAGTTATCGAACAAAAGTCTCTGTATATCCCCCCTCTTCCAGCATTGTTTTTAAGCCTCATAGTCTCGAGCATCTCATTCTTGTTCTCACACTGACACTTCCCTTATACACTTCACATTTCTTTTACACTGACACTTGCATTCTTTTCCAGCTTTGATACACAGATTGCACTGACACTACCCCTTTAAAACACAAATCTTTTGAGCGTTGATCCCGTCGAGTACGGCGGACAATCTGGGTGCTAACACCTTCCCAGGTTGTAACCAACCCCCTTTCTCAGTTTCTCTGGTTCGCAACCGTCTTATCCATCTTTTCTCAGGTTTATGCAGCATTACCTTTCCTTCGGGATAAAAATGCTTAGCTGGCGACTCTTTCCTTTCCTTCTCTTTCGCCGACCGTTCGCGTCTGTACCCCTCTTGGCCCTATGTCATCAGGTGGGAGCGACAAAAGTCCAATAGCATGATTCATATATGTGATCCTCGGAAATAACTGAACATGTGTGCAGAAATGCTATGATGTCATGTATGCAATAGGCATGTGATCAATAGTCTGATGTTGGTGCCGGTGTTGAGCAGTGAGTCAAGTGTCTGAATAGAACCATAATAGCAGCCCCATCTCTGTATAGAACCCCATAACTGAGAACCTAATAACTGTAGAACTGGATCATATAATAGAACAATCACTGATGGTGTTGAAATTGAAGAACAAGCCAAGTGTCTGTGGAGAGTCATAATAATAGTCACAATATCAAGGTCACAATGGTAATCACAGTAACAATTTCTCTGAATAGAAATCCCGGATCTCATAATCAAAGAACCATAGAACCATAGAACACTGAACAATACTGGCAAAGTGGGTATGTTGAAGTTTAGGGTTCCTGCAAACCTGTAAACCCCTCCCAATCTCACGGGTGTGCTACTCGGGTCAAACATCACAGACTCTCATTGCCTAATAGCAATAATCATTCACCATTTCCGAGAAATGACTCATGACTAAATCAGGGAATCGGTTTGGCATTATGTACTACTCAAGGAGGCCTCATCTGAGTCCGGAAAAACAAGCATCCCTCATAAGTCCCCAGCTTCAAGCACTGAATCGAGAAACAATAGTATATTCATCCTGAAGGGTACAATACTATCGTCATACGAACAGTTTGCTTTAACTGGGTTCCTATGAGAGAACCAGGCCATCCTATGCGAGTTCCCAATGGACCCTCGGATGCGAGTGGGTTTGCCAACAAATGTGGTTTGCCACTGTCATCACTGGAGATGGGTGTTTCCATTAAGATCCTCGAAGATCGGTCACTAGATGCACATAACTATCAAGTTCGTACCCTGAAGTGGGGAAGAACCCCCACACAGAATAGTCCCAAGACGGTCGCAATCTGGGTGTGGAACACATCACCACTCATCTTGTAACCATGCGAGCACAACGTGTCCATGCTAATCCTATAGTGCACTCAAGCCGGGTATTTGGCTTATCTCATAGTAACTACTATCACGCAGAAAAAATGAAAACCAGCACAACCAGACAATCCAGTATAATATGATGCATGGAAAATAAATACTGAAAGTAGTAAATAAATGCGGTAAAGTGAAGCTGTAAAGTAAAAACTGTAAATAAAAACAGTAAAGCTAAACTAAAGCACACATCAGCAAACAAATAAACACCCAAAGAAACAAAACCAAACAGGCGCTAGGATTGACTCTACAAGGGAAACCAGAGATTCTGGGTTCGGTCCCCAGCAGAGTCGCCAGCTGTCGCTCCCGGGATTTTCATCCTAGTACAAACGTGAAAGTGGCGCGGAAAAGGTAGAGTCGCCAGCCAGGCATTTTTATCCCGAAGGAATGGGAAAGGTAATGATGCACAAACCTAAGGAAGAAGGAAAGGACAAGGTCTTGCGAACCAAAGATCTGGGTTCGGGAGTCGGTTACAACCTGGGAAGGTATTAGCACCCCATACCGTCCGTCGTACCCGACGGGATCCACGCTTGTTTGTTTTGTTTCAAAGGGTGAGAAAATACGAGTGCTGCTGAATAAATCTGCTGACTGGAATATGAATGCGAAATGGAACTGGAAAAGAAAATGGAAAGGAATGGGGAAATGTAGGGAAAATAAAGAATGTGCTCGAATGGGCCCTACCCCGCTGCCTACGTACCTCATCGGGAAAATGAGGATCAGAGTCGACGTAGTTCGTCTAACTAAGGCGGGAACTATTTGTTTGTGTTTTTTTATGGCTGGAATTGCGTATGTCTATGCTCAGGTGTTGCAGGCTCGTCTGGTACGAGTGCGTTTACCGTCTTGCATGCGAGACAAGTTGTTGCAAGTTCGCGTTGGGAGTGAATGAGATGAGAAAGAAAAGTTTCCGCAGGATAGTCACTTATTGTGTGTTTTTTGTCTTTTATGAGAAATGTTTTGAATTTGTTTGTGAACATTCTCATACTAAGACCTATCCATCGTGGTAGATAACCTACACCTCGCCCCGAAACGGGACGTGCATAAGTACTCCGCAACAAAGTCTCATGGCGTATAAGAACATTTAAACTTTATTAAGTATTTTATTATTTTCTTTGTGAGATGAGAAAGAATGACTCAAGTTGCAAAAGGAAAAAACTAAGGGAACTAAGACTCAACCCTAATTTAATTATTATATTTAAAATGTGGTCCTAATGGTTTTTGAAGTTTTTCGATTCCTAATGAGAAAAAGGAAAAGAAGAAAAGAGAGTTAGAAACTAACTTACTTCCTAAGGAAGTTAAGTTATCTCTAAAGAAAGGGAAAGCCTAAGAGCAAATCACAAGGTGCTAAGGAAAACACAATTATAATGCATAAGATATAGAAATGAAGTGAGGCTTACCTCAATCTTCCCCCCTACAAAACAAAAGTTAGCATGCCAATGCATATTGAAAGTAAAATCAAAGCATAAAAACGATTAAGTACCATAAACGTCCTAGAATGGAACTAGGGTTCAAAGTAAGACATAAGTCTAAAGGTGAAGGTACCTAAAGGTTACATGACTTTTAAAGTCAGTAGCTACATGCTATAGGTCCCTAATGATGCTAGGATACCTCACAAGATCAAACTATGTCAAACTATGTACAAAAAGTTCACCTAAATGCAAGTTAGGGCTTATGGATGAAGTATGAATGCGTATGGCTTACAAGCATGAATTAATACATGAAATGAGCATCAAAGTCAGTAGTGAATGCTTATGAATGTTGATGAATGAAAATACCATCATGTATGCAATGGTTTAGTCCTATGGAATAAGGATAAGAAGATGTGCGAACAAATGAACAAACATCGCATAAGATCACAAATGATGCAAGTTAAGGATGAATGGCATGTGAATATGCATGATATTATTATGGGTAAGTAGCATACAAGATATTAAATACAATTAGAATGCATTTCTTGGAATTAATTATTCCCACATAATTCATGTTAATATTTAGAGGAGAAGAGAAACTAGTTTCGAGCAAAATTAGTTCACATAAGTATGCATTTTGAAACACCAAAACAAACCAAATGAAACATGGTTCAAAAAGTGACCTATAACTGGAATTAGGGACCTAAAAGTGACCTATAATTAGCTCCTAAAAGTTACCAAAAGGTGTCTCAATCAAATGACATGAATTCCTTCCTAACATTTAGGTTATGGAGCAAATACACATATATCAACCTATGATCTAGGTGACATGGAAAAATAGCAAGAAGGCTCTAAAAATTATGAAATTAAATCTCTGGAATATTGAAGTCATTACCTAACATGGTCTAAAAGGATTTCACAAAATTATGCACCAAAGTGCCAAAACAATTACTTTATGATCAAGATAGCAAGGCATGATCGCCGAAAAACAACTCCACAAAGTGGATCAAAAATGGAACTAAAAATTATGAAAAAAAATGCCTAAGGAGCATCAAAATGTCACAAATTCCAGTGGTTGATAACACACAAAAAAAAGGTCTCACACCTATTGGAAAAAATTGCTTTTGGTCCCTTATGTCAATACCATTCCTTTTGGGACAGCTTGGAATGAAAAATCCAAATTAAATACTAAAACCAATCAAACCTGGAATCAAAAAATATGACAAATTAATTAAGAGGATGAGGATCACTCATGAATGTTTCCAGAATTTTATCCCACCTAAAACTATTTTTAATAATTGCGACGAAACGGGCAAAAAAATGATATTTTAAGGGGAAGTGAAAGGAACCGAATCCTATAATCCGTAACCTAATCCCTAAGCTCCGAAATCGACACATATAATCATAAATCATAAATAAATCCAGTTCCTCAGGTGGGAGGGCTCAATATGCACCTTAAGTTACATGATCATAAGCCGCATACAACTAGAATGATGCGTAAAAGTGGAGCATCGAGATTACTTACTTGATCGAAGTACCGATTCTTCATATAAAAGAAATACAAAAACTCCTTGCCAAGTATTGTAATCTCCCATGAGCAAAATAAATGCTTATCTTCCATAATTACTTTATAAAGATCCACCATAATCGAAACAAAAACAACGGCACAAAATATCATTTGAATCCAAAGGTATCCCACAAATAAAGTGGAATACCAACCAAACGACCGTCATTAAGATCTTTGCGAGAACCTTGAATGAACTCAACAAACGCATTAGAAACCAAAATGAGGTGCAACCGGAAGTCACACCTATGCCTCACAACTCAAAATCAAGTAGAAAGATGAATATACGAGTCATGGACATGCATTGAAATTTACGTTTCAAAACGGGGCAGCACTTATGCACTAACATAAACAACATGCAAACTCAAACCGGAATCGAGCAAATTTATATGCAATAAATGAAAAATGATCAACAAACATAAGTACAAGTAAAAAAAAGATCAATGCATCAAAATTGCACCAAACCAAACTTAAAAAGCCTTAAAACGGAAAAACGCGTCAAAAATCACCGACTCGGAATTTAACGAAAATCGCATGGTAACTTGCAAACGTGCCAACGGATTCAAATATGCAACCGGTTTTTGAAAGTTCCGCTCGGAAGTGATACTTTTTGGCCGATTTCGTCGGATGGCAGTAGCGGAATAGCCGGAAAAAATTGTCCGAAATTTACTAAAAAGCTTACCAATGGCTCCGGAATAATCAACAAAGTCAATTTACACTATTCACATTCGCGAAAACGCGTTACGGTTAGGAAGTTATGACCAAAACATATTCTCGACACGCGATACATTTACAACATCATCGATTAGACATCAATCTATCATATTCCAGATTTGCACATTGAAACAAACATGAATTCAAAAGTCAAGCACTTCAATCAATATCAAGTCACAATAATTAACTCTCCTAAGAATTTTGTCAAACACCTAACATGCACCGATTATTCTATGTCAATTTTAACAATCATTTTCAATTATGCACCACAACAATTATTAGGATCAATTAATACAGCATCAATCAACAATCAAATCATGAATCAATGCACATAATCTCCACAAGATTAATTCAACTTGAAAATTCAATTCAAGAAACAATGCAACAATTATTCATGAATTAAAGTTTAAGAAGCTTACCGAATGAAGAATCGACGAAGAAATTGCGAATCCGAAGGAAGTGAGATGTGATCGTGAACGGAGGATAGGGGGAGAGGTCGTGTGGCTGCCGGCGGCGGAAGATAGTGGTCTCACGGTGGTGAAGTTGACCGGAGGTGTGGTTCATGGCGGCTCGGCTACCAGAAGCTTGATCGGAATTATTGTGTTCTTGAGTTCTTGATGAAGTTGTTGTTGTGTTCTTGAGAAAAAGTTGAGAGAATGAACTCAATCCTTTAAAGAAAGTTTGTGAGAGTTTTTTGGTGTTTGTAAATTATGATTGAAGTTATGAGACAAATTGTGGGTCAAAAGAATATATAGTGGAGTGTAAAATGAAAGGCAAAAGGTAGAATTTTGGCTTAAGTGAAAATAACAATATCTTCGGCAAGAAATTTCGACTTTGAGCCTTCCACAACATCGTCCGCCTCTGAATCACGGTTGCAACGCAAAAAGAACGGACGTCATACGATCAAAATCGAGTGAGATCGATACGTTTAAACTGCAAGACATCACTGAATAAGTTGTTTTTTCGGCTTATTTGGTGTCCGCTACTCAAAAATGTAACGAGGTCAACCTCTTCGGAGCATAATCTCGACTCGACTTTGTCAGCAAAGTTGTAGATCTATGAATCAGTGACCTGGTGTTAAAATGTAAGCTCAACCGGAAAAACGACGAGGGACGAGGGAGATATGAATTTTCTCGTGAAACCACTTTCAACCTTTTTCTTCGGTTCAGCACTTCAGTTTTGTGAAATAAACCAAAACGACAGTCTTTGGAGCACCGTTCGAACTTGCGTTTGTCTTTGAACTTGAAAAGGATAACATTTGTGAACCAACGCTTCAAGAATGGGTGCAATTTGATGAAAATTGACCGAGTTATGAATCTTACAAAATCTGACAGACAGTGCACTGCATCAAAGAACCTTACTGGTAATTCACATTTTCGGGATCCTTCCGCTCGGACCTAACCCAAAGTGAATTCACATAATGAAGATAACATCTAAATGGAATTTTAGGCACCGGAACGACATCAATCCGATGAAAGAGCCAATATTATGAATTTTTTAGTGTTAAGAACTCACTGGTTCAACACTGTTTTTCACTATGTCGACTCTAAGAATTCGCACATTCGGAGATCTTCTTCAAAGAATTAGTTCTCGGCCAAAACCCAAAAGTTAGAAAGGATATCAAGACGGAACTTTTTGCATATGAATCTGTCAGACATGTTGACCCAATCAGAAGTTACAAACTCTTGAATACCGCTAGCACATTTAATCGGCGAAACCGAAATTTCAGAAACAAATAAATCCCGCCATTTTCCTTGATGAATTGGCCTCCGAGCCGAACACAAAAGTTGTAGAGAATACCGAAACGGTATAAACTATAGAGTTTCAAGACAAAATGATTTTCCGAGCATAAGTTACAACATTTGCAAACTACACCATAAAACTGATATTCTGCTTAAACTCCTCTGAATCAACCGAGAACTTTTGGCTTCTTCTGAGATTCTTGTGCACGTGCCGCATGAGGAAATAAAGGTCATTCGCAACCTATGAAAGCTCAAATGGAGATGTATGTTCCTGTATGTTTATGATGTAATTGTGATCTAAATGCAATGCAATGTATGAAAGGATATGCTAAATGGCATGGAAATGAGAGGGCAAATTTTGGGGTGTTACACACTCCAAGGTGATATGTAAAGCCTTATTATGGTTACGACCCTCCGTAGTTAGATCTTCATCGGTGAGCCCTAGTCCATGACTAGTATTGACATTGGAAACCACCGTTTCTAGTTGATTAATTGTAATCTCCTCAGGCACGTAAGCTGCGTGCAGGACTTTGAGAAGTGAATTTATGTGAGCTTCAGAACACATAAGCAGTGATAGAATATAGATTTTGGAGGGTGTCTGATGGAGTTGGTCCATAACCTTGTAGTCACTTTTCTTGATACTTCTCATGAATTCATCCACATCCTGATCAAAGGATGTCTTCTGAGTTTCCTTGGCAATGGGTTCTTCAGGCACCACACTCTTGCCTTTAGCTTTGGCAGCAACTTCTGCTTCAACATTTACTCTTAGGAATTGTGACGCGAAGAGACGTCCGCTTCGAGTGAAGCCTCCACCTCCCCCGACATTATCAATTTGTGGTGTAGGAGTGTCAAGAGTGACTTTCTTTCCGTCGCAATAAAAATCTGAGCCATAATGCCAAGGCACGACACTACTGCTGTCATATGGAACTGGTCCAGGTACCGTGATGGTTACCGGACTGATTGTTGTGGAAGAAGGAGTCGAGACAGTTTGCGGGTCATAATAAATAGTGACAGGAGGTCTGATGGGATGTGGTGCAGGTGATTAAGGTTGTCGGTGTTGATGGAGATGTTAATGTGAGTTGTTGAAAGAATCTGGAACATGGATTGTTGTCGGATCATAGTAAATGGTAACTGTGGAAATGTCTTCATTGATGGTTGTTGTTGTTGTAGAAGGATGTGTTGAACTGATATCTGTCTAAGTTGAAGAAGGGATGGTTATTGATGTTGTAGAAGAATATGTTGGAATGATTGTTGTTGAAGTTGTAGAAGTGATATCTGTCATTTCTGATGAAGTGATGTTTGCTGGAGTTGTAGGAGGAATGGTTGTTGATGTTGTAGGAGTTGAAATTGTTGAAGTGATTTGTAAAATGCCTTCTTTGATAAGATTGTTGATATCGGTCTTCAAATCTGCACAATCGTTGGTAGAAATCTTGCAAGCTTCGCAATTGGCCTCACATCCTGGAAACACTTGGCACTTCAAAAGTTGGGCTTTAACCTCGGCCAGAGGTGTTTGAATACTTGCAACATTATCAATTAGGCTTACTGGTTGGTCCTCCTCAATGGCATTTATCCTAGGCCCATCATTGCTAGGCATAGGATTCTTGGTAACACTTGGAGGGGGTGCAAAATTTAGAGCTTTGGAATCAACTAAGTCCTGAACTTTCATGTGCAAGGCTCTGCACTTCTCTGTTGTATGGCCAGGTGCATTGGAATGGAAGGCACATCGGGCGTTGACATCATAGTTTCTTGGGATATTTTGGGGATCTGGTGGAGCCAGAGTCCTTAGTTCGATCTGATTGAGCTTCAGTAATTGTGGAAGCAAGGTAGCATAGGGCATCAGAATGGGATCGATAACCCTGCTGATTTATGAAGGCCTTTGTTGAAATGGACGTTGTTGCTGATTGGTGTTGTTGTAAGATATTTGTTGAGGGAATTGTTGTTGCTGTGGAAAGTGTTGTGGTTGTTGAGGATACTATGGTTGAGGTGCTGGAGCAGGAATGGTGACAGCATCCACTGATCTTGTCATGTATTAAGGCCTACATCTGCTCATATGAACTGAGTTGGTCTCACTCGTCCTACGAGGTCCTGAGAAAGGTTTCCTTGCATTGCTGGAACAAGCACCATTGTCTGAAATTTTGCCCATATTCAAAAGACTCTCAATTCTCTCACCAGCTATAACTACATCAGCAAAACTGGTGGAAGAGAAAGCAGCAAGTCTATCAATGTAAGTTCCTTGCAATGTGTTTATAAACATGTCAACCATCTCTCTTTCCGACATTGGAGGCTGGACAGCAGTAGCAAGTTGTCTCCATCTTTGGGCATATTCCCTGAAGCTTTCTCTTGAAGACTGAGACATACCCATCAGGAGGGTTCTATTGGGAGCCATATCCAAATTGTACTGATACTGGCGTATGAAAGCCTCGGCTAAATCCTTCCAGTTTCTGACAGTTGCTCTGGATAGATGAGAATACCATTCACGGGATGCCCCGGTCAAACTATCCTCGAAGTAGAACATCCATAACTTTTCATCCATGGTGTAAGCTTTTAATCTTCCCAAAAAGGAATAAAGGTGGGTACGAGGATAGGAGGTACCATTGTACTTCTCAAAGCAAGGAGGTTTAAACTTATGGGGGATCCCGACTCCTTCAACCAGACCCATGTCCATCACATCAAATCCCAATGCATTTTGGGATTCCAATGATCTCAGCTTCTCCGCTATTTCGTCCAGACGACGATCATAGGCTTCATCCCCAACACCAATCACTATGAACTGGTCATCCTGAGGGTCTTCTTGTAGAACACGACCTCCCGCATTTCCTTGGGTATTTTTGATAATATTGACTTCAGGATTGAGGTGGGGCCCAAACTCTGGCAGATTTGTTCACGGCTGCCCGTGATCGTTGTTACTAGTTCCTCCAGTACCTGGATGATTCTCTTCTGGAGTTTGTCGCTCGACTAACTCTCTTAATATTTCTTGGCTCTGAGCCAACCCAATCATCACTGCCATGAACTGGTTCATCTGAGCCCTCATCTCAGTTCTCTCCTTAGCCATCTAAGTTCTAACGTCAGTCAAATCTTGTTGAACTTGGTCCATCTGTAAGCTCGGAAGGTTGTTTCTGGTTGGATACCGGTGAACTCTGTTGATGGGGAAAACCCTCCTATGAGCAATGTTTCCTGAAACAACAACAAAGTGAGAAAACAACAACAAAAATACCTACAAAACAAAGAATGAGGTTAGTATGCAATGCAATATGTCTTTTTATCTTCCAAGGGTATCCGGTTTGGTTCTTTGGTTTTGACCTTCCAGACCTCTGGGAATGAAGATGTTAAAGAGAAATGAAGTCTAAGAGAAAATCCAGGTAATACATAAACCATACATTATAAATGCAAAAGACACATAGTTTATGATTACAACAAACTCCCATGGTGGCTCAAAATACAATCAAACCAATAAATACAACAAAATCACCATGAGAATTAAAGTACAACCAAAATAAATTACAAGTAAAAGAAAAATCAAACATCCATCCTAAAGTCATCCTCATTGACTTCCTTCAGGAGAGCATCAGTTACTGGTCCAACTGGATGCTCGATGATGGTCCTGATAAGGTTCCTGGTTGCAATGGCACTTGTCAATTTTTGATACTTGTCTTGGTCTTTTGATCTTTTCAAACCCCACCGGAGTTTCAACTCGGAGATTTCCTTCTGTGCTGCTAGGAGTGCTTCTTGACTCTTCTTCCCATTAGCTTCCAACTGCTATATCTTAGCCTGTGTCTTCTGATTTTCTTGCAGACGAGCTTCAATGATCCTGATCCATCTAGCCTGACTCTCCTCCAAGTAATGCTCAGCTTTGGCCTTCTGAATCTTGGCTTCTTTGCAAGCATTCTTCAATACCAATTCCCCTGCTCGGGATTTTCTGATGAAGTCCTCTATTTTCTCTATCTTAGTTTCATGCTCGATTCAGAGCTTCTCTAACCTTTCATTGTCCAGACGACCGTCATTTCTTTCCCAAAGGGTCTTCTTCAGGGCTTCAGAAAGTTGGGTATTCCTCTCTTTCAACTTCTCAAATTCCTCCAAACTCACTGTAGCTATAGGCTCTACTGCTGATGGCCCTGGCACATCCTCCAGGGTGAATGGCATACGGGTGATCTGTCCTCTGATGCGAGACCAATCAATGTACTGAGCTGAAGCTATGTTGTTACACTTCCCCAGAATAGCAGTCCCTTTTGTCTATATATTATCCCAAGCCCAGGCTGCTTGTCGGACGGTGGCATGATTGTTTTGAACAACACAGTAAAGGGACTCTGCTAAGTCCTGCTCCCTAGGTGGGTATATCAATGCATACCCTAACTGTCTTTTGAAAAGTAAAGGATTGTAGTTGATGAAACCCTTCACTCCAATAAGAGGTACATTAGGATATTGTCCACAGCTTGTAATTATGTCTCTGCCCTTAGTGTTCTGAGTACACCACCTGATGTCTTCTGAAGTAAGGGCAATCATCCTCTTAGCCCAGTTCCTTGACTGATGTGGATTCAGGAAAGCTTCCGTCTTTGGCATATGTATCATCAACCAAGTTTAGAAAAGAGGTGCACAACATCTGACTAGTCTTCCCCTCTGTTTCTCATTTCTCTGATGCACTGAGTAGTATAAATATCCTAACAAGGTAGGAACTGGATTCTTCAGCAGGAAGATGTGGATAGCATTCTTGCTTACAAACTTAGGCTCGTCTGCAAACAAGATGATACCATATATACTAAGATCCAGGAGAGCACAAACAGTTTCCCACTTCCCTGTTGCAGCATGGTTGGTGGCCTGGGTGATTAAGAAATCCAAATGGAGGTTTGGGATTCCATCCTTTGTAGTCATATGCTGATCAATGATGGTGGTTTCCAAATGCAGAGCCTTAACTATGTCTTCATTCCTAGGAGCAGTCATCTCAGAGTTAAAAGGGATTCCTCTTCTGATGGGGACACCCAACAACATAGAAAATTCTTCCAACAGAGGACCAATCTTAAAATCTGGGAAAGTGAAACATCTTAGAGGAGGGTCATAAAATTGAAGGCAAGTGTGAATCATGCTCCTCTGTGATGCATCCAAGTCCATGATCATGTCCATAATACCACCATAATGTTCTCTGAATAAAAGGACATGATCAGGAGTGATAAGGGCCTGAATCTGCCTGATGCCTGCCAGAGGGTACTGAAAGAAATGGTATGTGATGTTGCTCTTCCTGGTTGAGTCCATAATGATAATGGATGCTGATAAAGATAACTGGAGAAGATAACAGTTGAAGGAGATATGCTGAGCAGAAGAACGGTCAAAACCAAACCAAAGAAGATGTGGATACCCTATAAAACAAATAAACAAATGTTAAAATGATGCAATATGATGTATGTTGAATGATATGCAAGGGTTTGTGATCAGGTGCTGGATTTGTCAGTTGCTTTTGATAGGGTCCATGAGTGTTCATAAATTCGGATGAAGGTCTGAGAACCAGTAACCAAGTGGGGGACTCAAATAAAGAGTCACAAGTCCAGGGTTTCATAAGATCAGTCCAAAATAGTGTAACCTTAAAACAACATCTAGTAATAGGGTATGATGAGGCCAAGGGTTCCTGCAAACCTATAAACAACCCCACCCACTCACAGGTATTTTTCTAGAACAAGGATCCTCAGACTTGGATCTATTATGAGAAGTGTAAACACTTCTAACCCGGAGGTACAATGTTTAAATTAATCATAAAGGATCATCCTCTAATTCACCTCAGATGCTGAAGGTCATCTAAAAAGATCATCCAGACTTAGCAGACTTCCCAGATAGCCCCAACACTATAGGAAATCTGTAGCACAGAGTTCTCAAGAAGAAACCCATGTCTGAACTGTGTTTCATATTCCCGCACCAGACCGAAATGGAATGGGAAAGAATATGAAGCCACTTTAATCCTATGGCTGTCACTCATGCCTTTGTGTTGGACCTTTCTCACTGGAATACCCCTCACATTAAGGCAAACCAACAAATCCAGCACATATATGATATGATAATAATATGAAATGCATAAAAACAGTAAATGAAAGCGATAAATAAAGTTGTACAGAAAGCAATAAATAAAGCAATAAAAAAAAGCAGACATAACACATAACACCCCCATAAACACAAATCAAACAAGCGCTAGGAGAAACCCACAAAAAGAACCAGATATTCTGGGTTCTCATCCCCAACAGAGTCGCCAAGCTGTCGCTCCCGAAAAGACTTAACGTCCCCGGTGCAGACGCGAACGGTCGGTGATGTTGGAGGTTGAGGTTGAATAGAGTCGCCAACTAGGCATTTTTATCCCGAAGGAAAGGTAATGCTGCATAAACCTGGAAGGGTATGGATAAGACGGTTGCAAACCAAAGAAACTGAGAAAGGGGGTTGGTTACGACCTGGGAAAGTATTAGCACCCAGATCGTCCGTCGTACTCGACGGGATCCACACTTACAAGATTGTGTTTAAAAGGGGTAAGTGTATGTGCTATATGTGTGCAAAAGCTAGGGAAAGAAAATACAGGTGTCAGTGCAAAAGGTCTGAATTGCTCAGGAACTGTGGCTTAGAAAGAAAGCTGAAAGAGGGGGATGACAAAGAGACTTTTGTTCGATAACCGTTAAGTTATGCCTACGCATCCTCGCGTGCAATGAGGAAGTCAGAAACCGTAGTTCGACTCAAAGAGACTTAGTGTTTTTGTGTGAACTGCTTGCTTGTCTATGCTCAAGTGTATGACTCGTCTGGCTCGAGTGCTAACTATCTTGCATTAGACGGGAGAATCGAGTTCTCGTTTTTAGAGTGAATGTGATGAGAAAAGAATCCCAGAGGAGACGTTTATTATTTGTTTTTGTGTTTTCAGTTTTTTATTATTGTTTTTGGTGTTTGGCATAAGATAATGAGCTTAAGCCTTAATCTAGGGTCGTAAACTCATTATATCACCCCTGATTAGGGATAATGAGCCTACTTAAGTGTGAGATAAGCATCTCAACTTAATTACCTTAATAATGAAGGATTAAAATCATTAACCTTATTTTGATTACTAAGATGTTTTTGGGTTTTTGTTTAATGTTAAGTAATGAGCTTAATCTCTAATCAGGGATTAGTGAACTCATTACACCATCCTAAGAGAAGGATGATAGATGAGAACACTTAAGCTGAGAAAAACTCCTCAACTTAATCCATGGTTAGGGATTAAATTCATTATATAACAAGCCTTTATTAAGTGGATTTTAATTAAAGGGTGAGATTAAGAAGTGAATTTTATGGTTTGTAAGACAACTTGAGGGGGACTTGTCCATTAAACACTAGGGTTAGTCCCTCTTAACCATAAGGAAGAGATAGAACCCTAATGTAAGGCCCAAGTTACAAGATAAAGTCTTAGTGATTATTAATGTGTTTTGATCAAGAGGTGTAAACAAATTAAAGGTTTAACACTAAGGATTAAATTTATACACTCTATCCTAAGATAAGGATACAAACATAACCCTAATTCCAAAGTCCTAAAGCTTTAAGAGTTTAGCCTCTGATTAAGAGATGAGAAGAGAGACTCAAGGAGTCTCAAAGGTAAAAATATAGGGGAAAATATACACAACCCTAAAAATTATCATGCTTGGATATCCTATGGTTTGTGAGGCTTAGGAAAGATCTTCAGGAGGCCACCATGGAAGAAGGAGCAGATGAAAAGAGAAGGACGAAGAGAATAGGTTACTTACTTTCTGAAGAAGATAAGTAACCTAAGAGAAAGAAAGTAAGAATGAGAGAGCACAAGTGAATTGTATTCACTTCAAAGACAAGTAAATAATGCATATGAAGAGATGAGAAGAGGTGGGATGTGAAGGCAAATCCACATCCCAAACAACTTACCATAAGCCCCTGAAATGTTAGTATGAATGCATAAGACATAAAGCAAAAGGAAATGAGATGAGTAAAGATGCAAAGACCAAAACCAGAAGTGAATATGCAATGAAAATGTGTTATGATATTATGCAAAGTCATACATGATGCTTATGAATGTTCATACAAGGATGAGATGCAATGGAAGCATGTTTAGAAGCATGGAAACACATGAATGTTCATGGAATGTAATCAATGCAAAGCATAGCAAATGAATGAAGAAATGATCAAGCAATGTTCAAGCATGTCTCAAGATGTCTAAGATGGCATACAAATGCTTGAAATGTCATGGAAAGTTCATATGATTGAGATATGCAAAGATGAATGCAAATGAACATGAGAAATTAGGGTTTTAAGGCAACATGAGATGCATATGACCAAACCAGAAGCATACATCATGATAAAAAATTGAAATTGAATTCAAACAAACCCTAAACACATATAAGATCACACCCTAAACGAGAAGGTCAGAAGCTTAACCTAGTGAAAGTTATGGAATTTCTAAGTTAACTAGGGTTTTTGGGTGATTCTTAAGGGAAAATGCAAATCAAATTGAAAATGCAATGCAAAAATATGAGATACATAACCTAGAAACTATATGCAATATGTGAAACAATGCAAAAAGAATCAATTTCAAACTCATCATGGTTAGGCAGAAATGAATTTTTCAAGTTAGGGTTAAAAAATGTGAAATTTAAAAACCCTAATTCAAAGAAAATTGTGAAAATGTGATCAAACCTAAAAAGAATTTGTATGGTGAGTTTGAAAATATTTCTAAATGTTTAAGAATGCTTCATGAATTTTTTGGTGATTTTTTAGAAACCTAAATGCATATTTAATTAATTAAAATCAATTAATTAATTAAATAAAACATTTAAATGTTTTAAAAATACTTTTTTAATGCAAAAATTAAAATAAAAAATGTTTTTGAGTAAAGAAAATTATTTGAAATCAAAATGAAAAGTTTGAGATTTTTTGAAAGTGTTTTGATACTTTAAATAAATAGAACAAAAGAAATGCAATAAAATGAAAATAAAAATGAAATAATAATGAAGTATGCAAATCTGATGGTTGAGATTTAAACTTGGAGTGACTGGGTTGACTGCGCGCGCTATCCAATGGCCAGCATTCAAACTGAGTTAATTAATTAGGATTTATTTTAATTAATTAAATTAGGGCTAATGACATGATCTGGGTCATTCATCCACTAATTAAAACACGCATCCAATGGTCCACATTCAAATTGGCACTTAAACCCTAATTAAAACCCTAAACACTTTCAGGTGACCGGAGCAAGCTCCGATCATCTTCTTCGGCCAGCTCTTCACTCTATCTCACTCCCTAGGCTACCCCAGACCCCCTAACTCTCCAAAATCATCCCCCAAACAATTCTAAATAAGAATCAAGCCACAAAAATCATTTATATTGCATCAAAATGGAGAATCGAAGAAAAACGTGTTTAGGTCAAAAAGTTTCAGAGCAAGCATACATCCTGGTTTCTCAACCATTTTCAAAACAAATCATATCACCATGATCAGGGAGACATATATAATCACATTGTAACTTAAAATGAAGGTTCTGGAAAAAAAGTTTGAGATGGATACCTGAGTTGAAGCGTTGTGATTCTGAGCTTTATGACCCCCTCCTTTGTGCAAAACCACTCCGCTTGATCCCTTGAAGCTTCTAGGGAGCTTAGAACAAACTTTGAATGGCTAGTTTGTGTGCTTCAGTTCTGATAACTCAGAAATCGTGTCTTTGATTAAAGAGCTTTTAGGGCAAAATAATGGATGCTTTGTGTTCTATGGATGATGGTGAGTTGAATGATGAAGAAATATTGGAGTTTTGATGGCTGTATTGAGAGATCCGAAAGCTTGAAGGTTTTGGGGATTTTTGGCAATCTGAGCTTAGGCTTGCATTCAGGCTTGTGTGTGTTATGAAATGAGTTTCTTGAGGCTTGTATGTGATGTCCTGATTGGCCAGAGGAGTTGGTGTGGCACAGTTTGATTGGTTTGGGCAAATTGCAAAAAAGTCAAAAGTTTTGTACCACAAGCATGGGCCATGGCAGAAGCTGTTTGAAGGGGTGTCTGGCCTCAGCTGAGTTCATGGATGGCCCTTGGATGAAGTTTGTGCAGCTGGATCACTTGGATTAAGAGATATCATAGGTTTGCAAATTTCCCTCTTTGAAATTTCTTGAAGTGAAAGGCATATAATCTTGTGAATCTTGGCACAATTTTGATCAAGGCAAGTTGCATTATCATGTAATGATGTGTAGAAGTCAATTAGAGGTCATGAAAGTGCTTGAAACTTGATTTTGCAAAAATCCCTCTTTGGCATGAACTTGAAAATTATAGGATTTTTCCCAAATTTGCAAGGCCATAACTTGAGTTCTAGGATGAATTAGAATGAGTTCTCTTACTTTTTGAAAATGGGAAGATCCAATCTACACCTTTCATGTTTAAGGATTTTTCATTTGAAGCATTTTTGATCAAGAAAGAGGAGGTTGAAAATCTTTCCCAAAACGGAAAGTTTCCATTACAAGTCATTTCCAAAAATAACAAGTTTGCATTTGGCTCAAAATTCTTCAACTTTGTGAACTTCCAACCACTTCAATGATCAAATAAAGACTATAAAGACTCAAAATGATGATGATGACCCTTTGGTACCCTTGATAGAGGCCTTAGATGCCCTGATTTTGACTTTACTTGCTCAAGAAGTTACCCAATGATCAGATGACTTCCACAGTGAATTTCTTCATCAAATTTGGTACACATGCTCTTCATAACATATTAAGACCATTAGAATCAAGAGTGACCAAAAAATTTGAGGTTAAGGGCCTCAAACCCAAAACCCTAATTTTGGTCATCTGTGTAGGAAAACCCTAGCTCTGCCTGGTCTTCTGTGCAATCCTTTGACATTTTGTGACTTCCAATCATCCTTGGAGATATAATAAGACCATAGACCCCTCATGGAAACTCTTGGCATGCTTCAAGGCCTCATAGATTTCTCAGATCACTTCTAAGATTCATCTGATCACAAAACCCTAATTGTGCAGTCATGCAATGATTTGATGAAGTTGTTTATGCAATGTGAGATGCAATGAGATGTTTATGCAAAATGAGATCATAATCCATGGTGTGAGAAAAAGTGAGGGCAAATTTGGGGTGTTTACAATAAGTCCCCAACTTTAAGCTCTGAATCAAGAAATAATAGTACATTCAGCCCTTGGGATACAGTACTATCGTCCTACAAACAGTTTGCTTTAACTGGATTCCTATGAGAGAACCAGACCATCCTATGCGAGTTCCCAATGGGTCCTCGAATGCGAGTGGGTTTGCCAACAAATGTGGTCTGCCACTATCATCACTGGAGAGGGATGTTTCCACAAAGGTCCTCAATGATCGGTCCCCAGCTGCACATAACTATCGAGGTCGTGTAATGATCCAAGAAAGATTCCTGCATCAAAACACTTCCAAGATGGTCGCAAGTCTGGGTGTGGAACTCACTACTACCAACATAGAAAAATGCCATGAAGCCAAAGTGACTGTCCGCTCTAAGTCCTAGGGTGCACTCGAGCCCCGGTTACGAGCTCATCTCACAGTAACCCCATCCCACAGAAAAAACCAAACCAACACAGACAATATATATGATGCATGTGAAAATAAATACTGAAAGAGGTAAATAAATGTTGTAAACGAAAGTTGTAAATGAAAGAAGTAAAGCTAAGCTAAATCACACAACAAAGTCGCCAGCTGTCGCTCCCGGGATTTTCATCCTAGTACAAACGCGAAAGTGGTGCGGAAAATGTAGAGTCGCCAACCAGGCATTTTTATCCCGAATGAATGGGAAAGGTAATACTGCACAAACCTAAGAGAAAAGGAAAGGACAAGGTCCTGCGAACCAAAGATCTGGGCCTGGAAGTCGGTTACGACCTGGGAAGGTATTATCACCCCAGACCGTCCGTCGTACCCGACGGGATCCTGTAAACACCCCAAATTTGCCCTCACCCATTCACACCATGGCTTGTGATCATCCTCATATGCATAGACACCATCATATCATCTCATTGTTGATTCACTGCATAGCTTTCAAGGCATCTGCACCTAGGGTTTGTGATCTGAGCAATCCCAAAGCATCTTGAGCCATTCCAAAGGCCACCAATCAACTCAAAGGGGTCCATGTGTGTTCTTATATCATATTCCATCTCCTCAAAGTCAAAATTGCAGAGGGATCACAAGAACTAGGGTTTGAGGTGATGCAGAGCCAGTTTGAACTGCACAGTTGACTGAAAATTAGGGTTTTGGTTTCAGAGGCCATGACCCCAAATTTTTTGGCCATTCTTATTTCCATTGGTCTCTACATGGTATAGGGAGTATGCATATCAATTTTCATGAAGAAATTCCATGGGGAAGTCATCTGATCAAGAGTTGACTTTTCAGACAAGTCAGTGTAAAATCAGGGCATCTGAGGCCCCCAATGACCCAACCAATGGGTGATCTTCATCATTTTGAGTGTATATGATCTTTATTTGATCATGGAAGAAGATTGAAGTTCATAGAAATCAAGAATTTAGGGTTTTTGCAAATGTTGACTTTTTGGGCATAGTTGACTTTTCAAGAATGCACCATTTTAGGTCATTTTTCAAGCCATGATTCTTGATCCAAAAATGCTTCAAATGGAAAAACTTTGGTCATGAAAGTTGTAGATCTCATCTTTCCCTTTTCAAAAGGTACAAGAACATGATCAAACTCTTCTTGGATCAAAAGTTATGGCAATGCAAAGTTGGCAAAAATCATTAATTTCTAAGGCATGCTTCAAATGGAAATTTTGCAAAGTCTTGAACCAATGCACATTGCAGCCTCTAATTCATTTCAAACCATTACACAAACATTCTCTAAGTGCTAAAAATCAGAATTGGATCAAGTTTGCCCATGGTTTGGTTTGTGTAACAAGGCATTTTTCATGAAAATCCATAAAGTAACCAAGTTGCAAAACTCATGATCATGCTTCACCAACTTGCTGCATTGGTCTTTGAATCAAGCCAGCCTCACACACTCACCATGCTGCGCCAGCCCTAGCCCTTGTACTTGCCTAGTATCAAGCCCATGCTTCTCTTACAAGATTTTTGACTTTTGGCAAAAGCAAACTTACCAATCACAAAAGCACAAGTCACATCATCCAGCCAATCAGATTTGTTTATGTTATCAATTTGCAAGCTAGCCATAACAAAAGGCAAGGCTGAAACCATAACATTCAGAACATACACAAAAAACTCACCATCTTGCAACTTGCTTCGAATTCCTCTCCACAGCTTGCAAACACAAAAACCTTTTCCTCCATTCAACTCACCTTGTTCTATAGATCACAAAGAGCCAAGAACACAAGCCTAAAACATCCAAAACACCTCACTGCCATCTCTCACTTCATTTCTGCAGATTCATTCGAATCTCCCTCCCTAGCCCACAAACAACCAAACAAACCTTGCAAAGCTTCACCATACATCATCTGGACCATAAACCATCATTCACAGTGGCCTGAATCAGTCAGAATCACCATAGCCATTGTTGACTGAGCTTGAAGCAGGAGCTTTCGAAACTCATCAACCAGCCTACATAAATTGTTCTAAGGCATTCAAACATCATCAAGGGGTCCTAAGGAGTGGTTTGCACATAAAGAGAAGGCCAGAAAGTTCCTAAACTGAAAGCTTCAAATCTCAGGTAGCTCGAAAATAATTTTTCCAGAAATCATTTTTCTTGTTACAAACTCGTTCTTCATGTCTTGCTGATCATTCTGGTACCATTGGTTTTGAAAATGGTTTTGAAATAAGCATTTAATTTGTGTCTGAAGCTTGCGTGACCTAGAACTTATTTTCTTCGATTCAGTTGATTTAGGAATTATAAATTTGTTTTGAGAGAGGGGTTTGATTCGTGAGGATGTGAGGATCATTTCCTAGTTCTTGTTTTTCATTTTTGATGCGTTTTGAGTGATTTGGAAGTTTCTCAGGTGAGAGCTGGCCGGAGAAGACGACCGGAAGTCTTCTCCGGCAGCCTGAAAGTCATTAATTATTAATTAGGGTTAGGGCACTGAGTTTGAATCTGGGCCTTTAGATCCTGGTTCCCGCGCGTGAATGAAAGGCCTGGATCTTGTCATTAAGTTTTAATTATGGTTTTATATTTAATTAATCAGGATTAGGTTAGTTTGAATTTGAGCCCTTGGATGACGCGCGTAGTCAACCATCTCCTCCCCAGAATCAATCTCATCCTTCCATTCTGTTTACTTTTTATTTTATTTGTTTTTAATTCATTTTCTTTCATTTAAATTGCATAATTAATTTAAAATAGCAAAAAATTCATAAAAATTATGAAACTTTTTCCTTAAGGTTTTATTAATTTTTATGACCCAAAAACATTTTTATTTTATTTTTTATCATAAAAAAAGTATTTTTAAATATTTAAAAGATTATTTTTAATTGATTAATGGGAATTAATTAATAAAAAATACTTTTAGGTATTTAAAAATTACAAAAAAATTCATGAAATGTTCTAAGACATTTAGAAACATTGTCCAACCTTCAAACCAAATTTCTTTTTTGATCTTGATGCATTTTAAGAATTTTTCATTGAATTAAATCATTTTTTATGCATTATTTTGACCATGGATTCAAAAATTCATTTCTGCCAATTGGTGAAGGTTGAGACATTGATTCTTCTTGCATTGTCTTTTGTTTTGCATGTAGTTCCTAGGATGAAAAGGCCATGAATTGTTCTTGCATTTTCAAATTGATTGGCATTTGTTTTGTTAAGAACCCTAAAAAACCCTAATAACTTAGAAAATTCATATCTTGAGTTTGGTTGAGAGTTGAGAGCTCCCCTTTGGGCAGTGGTTCATCATAGGCCTAGGGTTTCTTTGGGTGCCATTTTCTTTTTTTTATCATGAGGTTTGCTTCTGTTTTGGGTTTTTGTTTGATGTTTGATCCATGAACCCTAATTTGGGCTTTCTTTTGCATCCCTCTTGCATTTCCTTGCATAACATGACTTGTCTTTGCATTTTGTGCATTCTTGTGATTCATTTGACATCTTAAGACATGTAGAAAACATCATTGATCATTGCATTTCATACTTGCCATGTCTTTTGTCTTGTATGATTCATAACATTCCATGTTTGTTCATGCTCCTTAACTTGCATCATTTGCATTCATGATCTTGTATGAACATCCTCATTGTCTTGCCTCATGTTTGCAGCATCTCATAACATCATAATCATCATCAACATGCTTCTGGTTTTGCTTAGCATCATATCATTTCATCTCATCTTGCATTGCATTGCATTTCTTTCTAACATTTCAGGTGGTAAGTAAACTTGGGAAGTGGATTTGCCTTCACTTCTCATAACTTTTTCTTTCCATCTCTCTTGCATCCATTGCTGCATTTCTATATGTGTTTGAGATTGAGCTTGCTCATTCTTCTCCCTCCCACTTTCTTTCTTCAAGTGACTTGACTTCTTGAATGAAGCAAGTCACTTTGCTTCTCTTGATCCTGTTCATCTGCTTCCTGGTGGTTCTTCTGAAGATTGTTCTTGAAAACCTCACAAGCCTTAGGATCATCCAAGCATGACAATGAATTAGGGTTTTGATTAGTCCCCCCTCATAGTTTTTACCTTTGTGTCTCTCTTTGAGTCTTCTCTTCTCATCTCATAATCAGGGACTAAACCCTAAAGGCTTTAAGACTCTGTGATTAAGCTTATGCCTGCATCCTTCTTTTAGGATGGAGTGTATAACTTTAATCCTAAGTATTAAACCCTTAAGGTGTTTAAATCTCTTAATCAATTCACTTAATAAATATCAAGACATCACACTTGTAACTTGGGCCTTGCATTAGGGTTCTAATTCTTCCTTAAGTGGTTAAGAAGGACTAACCCTAGTGTTAATGGACAAGTCCCCCTCAAGTTGTCTCACAAACCATAAAATTCACTTCATCATCATATCATTAATCTAAAATCCACTTAATAAAGGCTTGTTTTGTCATGGGTTTAATCCTTAATCATGGATTAAGTTGAGGAGTCTTCCTCAGCTTAAACATTCTCATCTATTATCCTTCTTTTAGGATGGTGTAATGAGTCTGTTTAATCCTTGATTATGGCTTAACCTCATTACTCAACACTAAATACAAAAACATCAAAAACATCTAAATAATCACAAGTAGGTTAATGATCTTAATCCTGCATCAAAGGTGATTAAGTGTGAGAATCTGACTTCACACTTAAGGTATTCTCATTACCCCTAAACAGAGGGAAGATGTGATGAGTTTACTAAATCCATTGGTTTAGACTTAAGCTCATTATCCTATGACAAACTTTCAAAAGAAATAAAAGACTGAAAACTCAAAAACAAACAATAATCGTCTCCTCCGGGATTCTTTTCTCATCTCACTCACTCATAATCGAGAACTTGCTTCTTCCGTCTAATGCAAGACAGTTTGCACCTGAGCCAGACAGGTCATACACTTGAGCATTGACAAGCAAGCAGTTCATCAGGTCAATTCATCTATCAGTCTCTTTGGGTCGAACTACGGTGTTCTGACTTCCTCATTGCACGAGAGGATACGTAGGCATAACTTAACAGTTATCGAACAAAAGTCTCTGTACATTCCCCCTCCTTCCAGCATTATTCTTTGAGCCTCATTATCATGAGCATCTTATTCTTGTCTTTACACTGACACTTTCATACTTCACATCACTTATACACTTTACACTGACACCTGTACATCTTTCCAGCTCTTTTACACACAGATTGCACTGACACTACCCCTTTAAAACACAAATCTTTTAAGCGTGGATCCCGTCGAGTACGGCGGACAATCTGGGTGCTAATACCTTCCCAGGTTGTAACCAACCCCCTTTCTCAGTCTCTCTGGTTCGCAACCGTCTTATCCATATCTTTCTAGGCCTATGCAGCATTGCCTTTCCTCCGGGATAAAAATGCCTAGCTGGCGACTCTTTTCATCTCCAGTGAGTTCACGGCTGTGTGTTCTCACTGTTCCCTTCGCCGACCGTTCGCGTCTGTACCTTCATCTGACCCGGTGTCACTTGTCGGGAGCGACAGCTTGGCGACTCTGCTGGGGATACCTTATACTGCAACCAGGGCTTCTGGTTCTTTTTGTGGGTTCCTCCTAGCGCTTGATTGATTTGTGTTTACGGGGGTGTTATGTGCTTATTTGTGCTTGTATTTATTTTTGTTTATTGCTTTATGTACAGTTGCTTTACTGCTTTCTTTACTGCATTTATATATCATACTGTCCTTGTTGCTGGCTGGATCTGGTTTTTTCTTTGGTGGGTGGGTGTTTCATTGAGAGTTAAGGTCCTATACCTGGGACCTGAGTGACACCTAGGCTAGAGTGAATCATATTCTTTCCCATTCCATTTCGGTCTGGTGCGGGAATATGAAACACGGTTCAGATATGGGTTTCTCCTTGAGAACTCTGTGTTGCAGATTTCCTGCAATGCTAGGGCTATCTGGGAAGCCTGCTAAGTCTGGATGACCTTTTAGTATTGACCTTCAGAAACTGAGGTGAATTAGAGGAGGAATTGTTATGGTTATTGTAAACACTGTACCTCCGGGTTAGAAGTGTTTACACTTCTCATAACTGATCCAAGTCTGAGGATCCTTGTTCTAGATCACCACCTGTGAGGGGGTTGGGCTGTTTACAGGTTTGCAGGTACCTTGACCTCAGAATACCCTGTTACTTTGACTTTGTTAAGAATGCTCCATGTTGGATAGTTCTTGTGATTCTGAAACCCTGGACATGTGGCTCTTTATTTGAGTCCCCCACCCTGGTTACTGGATTTTTAGACCTCCATCTGGAATTCTTGAACACACATGGATCTATACCAAGGCAGTTAATCAGATCCAGCTCAGTCACAAACCCTTGCATTTCATTTGCATACATGCCCATTGCATCATATTAACATTTGCTTATTTGTGTTTCAGGGTATCCATATTCATCTGGTTTTGGTTTTGACCCCATCTGCAGTTTTGACCTATCTCCACCAGCTCTTGCTTCAGTTTGTCAGCCATATACTTCAGTTACTTGCACTAGCCAGTCAGTGGCCCACTCCTCAGCATCTTCATCAGCACTTATCCTACTCAGTCCTCAGCATCATGGCTCCAAAGAAAAGCAACATCACCTATCATTTCTTCCGACCAGACTTATCAGACATCAGGAGGATCCAAACCCTGATCACTCCAGAGCACATACCCTTGTTCAGGGAGAGTTATGGAGATATACTGGACATGGTTATGGATCTGGACCCATCTCAGAGGAGCCTCATCCACACCTGCATTCAGTTCTATGACCCCCCATTGAGATGTTTCACCTTTCAAGACTTTCAGTTGGGGCCCCTATTAGAAGAATACTCATCTTTGGTTGGTTTGCCTATCAAGAGGGAAATCCCTTTCAACCCTGAAATGGTCTTTCCCAGCAATGGAGAGATAGCAAAAGCTCTGCACCTGGAACCTGCTCTGATTGAGCAGCATATGACCTCCAAAGCTGGGATCCCTGGTTTTCATCTTGACTTCCTGATTTCTCAAGCTAGTCTGAAGGCCTCCTTGGGGGAGGGGAAAGTTGTTTGTGCTTTGTTGGCCTTAAGTGTATATGGAATTGTATTGTTTGCAGATGAGCCTCGATTCATTAGCAAGAATGCAATCCACTTGTTCATCCTGAAGAACCCTGTACCAACTTTACTGGGTGATCTCTATTACTCAGTACATCAGAGAAATGAGAAGCAGAGGGGGAGATTAGTGAGGATTTGTGCTCCATTATTTCATGCTTGGCTTCTCAGGCATCTACCCAGGACAGATGCATTTCTAAATCCTCATCAGCAAAGCAACTGGGCTAAGAGGCTCACTATTCTCACTTTAGCAGACATCAGATGGTGTACTCAAAGCACCAAGGGCAGAGATATAATTACCAGCTGTGGGCACTTTCCCAATGTGCCCTTAATAGGAGTTAAGGGAAGTATCAATTACAACCCTCTGCTGTTCAGAAGGCAATTAGGCTATGCACTGGTTCATACTCCTAGGGAACAGGACTTGGTTGAGACCCTCTACTGTGAGAACAAGATTAGTTTGGCTGTTGTTAGGCAGGCTGCCTGGGCCTGGGATCATGTTCAAACCAAGGGAATCACCATTCTGGGGAAGTGCAATAATGTGGCATCAGTCCAATATTATGAGTGGTCCCATGCTAGGGCCCAATTCTCTGGAATGCCCTTTACCATAGAAGACATGCCTGAGTCATCTTCAGCACCACCCCCTGCCACTATCAGTTTGGAGAAGTTTGAGAGCTTGAAGGAAAGAAATGAGAAGTTAACCCGAGCCTTGCAGAAGACCCTCAGGGAGAGGAGTGAAGGTGTGAGGGAAATTGAAAGATTGGAGAAGTTGAGAATAGAGCACTTGACTAAAATTGAGAAGTCTGGGGAGTATATCAACAAGTCTAAAGCTGGTGAGCAGATTCTGAAGAATGCTTGTAAAGAAGCCCAGTTTCAGAGAGCAAGAACAGACTTGTATTTGAAAGAGAGTCAGGCCAGGTGGGTCCGGATCACTGAGGCCCGTACTCTAGAAGACAAGAGAGTTCAGGACAAGATGGGACAGATAGAAAAAGCCCTGGCAGCAGCCCAGGAGGAAATATCAGAGCTGAAAATCAAAGCAGGATTAAAGAGGTCTAAGGACCAAAGTCAGAGCAGGAAGTTGACTGCAGCAGTTGCAACAAGAAACCTTCTCATTAGAAGTCTCACGGAGCATCCGGCTGATCCTGTGACCGAAGCACTTCTCAAGGAAGTTCGTGAGGATGAGTTTGGCCTTGGAGTTTGATCATTTGCTTGTTGTTGTTCCTTTTCCATGTACTTTTGCTTTTTGTGATGTATTTTGGCCCCTTTGAGGGTTTGTGTTGTAAAATGAACAAATTGTATTATTTCACCTTTGTAATATATTTGTGTTGGTTTCTATCTGGGTTCACATCAAAAGCGACTTCAATAGCAGCATCTTCATGGGTCTGGAAGGGTCAAAACTGAAGGCCAAACCGGATACCTTGAGAACAAATAAGCATAACTGCATTGCATGCTAACCCTTTTGTTTGTTTTGTAGGTTTTTGTTTTATTGTTGCTAACCTCTGTTGTGAATCTCAGGAATTATTGCTCGCCGCCGGGTATTTCCTCTCAACAGGCCTCACAGGTACCCAACTAGAAACAACCTTCCGGGAATCCAGATGGATCAGATGCAGCAGGACCTTACGGAGGTCAGAAACCAGATGGCCAACGAAAGGTTGGAGATGAGAACTCAGATAACACAATTCATGGAAGTGATGAACAATTTAGCTCAAAGCCAGGAGAGGCTCAGAGTTTTGGTAGAAGGAAGGAATCAAGATGAGCCCCATGTGGGGACTGCAGGCACAAGTAACAATGAAAGGGTGCAACCACATGTTAACCCCCCTGTGTTTGGTCCACATCTACATCCTGAGATTAACATTCCTGCAAATGTTCAAGGAACAGCCACAGCAGCCAGAGTACTTCAAGAAGACCCTCAGGAGGACCAGTATACAGTAATGGGTGCTGGAGAGGAAACTTATGATAGGCGGCTGGATGAAATGGCTGAGAAGTTGAGGTCCTTAGAATCTCAAAATTCTTTGGGGTTCGACGTCATGGACATGGGTTTGGTAGAAGGGGTCAGGATCCCCCATAAGTTCAAGCCTCCTTGTTTCGAAAAGTATAATGGGACTTCATGCCCCCGGACTCATCTACAATCATTTCTGGGAAGGCTGAAGGCCTATACAATGGATGAGAAACTCTGGATGTTCTACTTCGAAGATAGCTTGACTGGAGCATCAAGGGAATGGTATTCCCATTTGACAAGGGCAACTGTTAGATGCTGGAAGGACCTGGCAGAGGCCTTCATCAGACAGTATCAGTATAACTTAGACATGGCACCCAACAGGACCCTCCTAATGGGAATGTCACAGTCTTCAAGGGAGAGTTTCCGAGAATATGCCCAAAGATGGAGGCAATTGACTGCTGCTGTTCAACCCCCTATGTCTGAAAGGGAAATGGCAGACATGTTTATGAACACTCTCCAGGGAACGTATATTGACAGGTTGGCTGCTTTCTCTTCCACTAGCTTCGCAGATGTTGTTATAGCTGGGGAGAGAATTGAAAGCCTGTTAAAGATGGGAAAGATCTCAGACAACGGTGCAAGCTCGTCCAGTGGTACAAGAAAGCCTTTTGCAGGCCCGAGAAGAACTAGCGAGACCAATGCCATTCACACCAACAGGGGTAGGCCCCAATTTGTTCAAAGGTCAATAGCAGCAGTCACTATCCCTGCTCCAGCTCATCCTCAGCCAGTCTATCAACCTCCTCAACAAAACTTCCAACAACAACCTCAGTATCAGCAGAATCAGTATCCTCCAAGAAACTACAACAACAACAACTCCAACAACAATCAACAGAGGCCATTCCAGCAGAGGCCATCCCAAGCTAACAGAGTGATCGACCCGATCCCAATGCCGTATGCTGCCTTGCTGCCACAACTTCTGAAACTCAACCTAGTTGAGCTAAGAACGTTGGCACCTCCGGATCCCAACAGTCAACCAAGAAACTATGACTCCAATGCTAGGTGTGCTTTTCATTCAAACGCACCTGGTCACAGTACAGAAAAGTGCAGGGCTCTGCATATGAAAGTACAAGACTTGGTAGACTCCAAGGCTCTGAATTTTGCACCTCCGCCCAATGTCAATAAAAACCCAATGCCAAACCATGGTGGTCCTCGAATTAACGCTATTGAAGAAGACCAACCGTCTTATTTGATAACTAGTGTGGATCAGATCAGGACACCATTGGTGGAAATCAAAGCTCAACTCCGTGAAAACCAAATATTTCCGGGGTGTGAACTAGGATGCCCCTATTGCAATATTTCATGGAATGGGTGTGAGGACCTGAGAAATGGCATTGACAGCCTTATTCAGAGTGGCCTGCTACAGATCACTACATCATTCCCAACAAATCCGGCAACTTCATCAACAACGGTTTCAGAACCTCCTACAAATACAGCAACTATTGTTCCCGACAATTCACCAGCACCATCAACAAGTACTTCACCTGTCCTTCCAAATGATCAGTTTTCAACAGTTTCTCCTGCTACAACTTCAGCTTCATTCCATTTCGAATCTCCGTCAACAACAACAACAGTCCTTCCAACAGAACCTCCTACAACACCAGCAATCAATCATGAAGATGTCTCTACCGTCACCATATTCTACGATCCTGAAATTCCGCCTACCATTCAGAAGGTGCTACTCCCACCAGAGCACCAGTTACAATCTTTTATGATCCGCAAACAATAACAGTCCCTTCAGCAGCAGCAATCAGTCCAGTCACTGTCACGGTGCCTGGACCAGTACCATATGAAAGCAATAGGGCCATCCCCTGGCACTATGGCTCTGACTTGTATTGCGAAGGAAAAAGAATCACTCTGGAAACATCAACACCTGCACCACAAGTAGATAATGTGGGGGGAGGCGGAGGCTTCACTCGAAGCGGACGTCTCTTTGCTTCACAAGTTCAAAGACCTACTGCCGAAGCAGAAGCTGCTGCCAAGGCAAAAGGAAAAGGCCCGGTGCAGGAAGATCCAGCTGCCAAAGAAGCCCTGAAAACTCCATTTGATCAGGAAGTTGATGAGTTTATGCGAATCATCAAAAAGAGTGATTATAAAATTGTGGATCAGCTTCACCAGACGCCATCCAAAATCTCTATCCTCTCACTGCTTATGTGCTCCGAAGCCCATCGGAATGCACTACTTAAAGTCTTGCACGCAGCTTACGTGCCTGAGGAGATTACTGTCAACCAATTGGAAACCGTGGTTGGAAACGTTACTGCTAGCAATGGGCTAGGGTTTACCAATTCTGACTTGACAGCGGATGGCCGCAACCACAACAAAGCCTTGCACATAACCATGGAATGCAAAGGAGCTGTCCTTTCTCATGTGCTGGTGGACACAGGTTCTTCCCTGAATGTCCTACCAAAGAAGGCTCTGGTGAAATTAGAATATGATGGATTGGCATTGAGACCCAGCAACCTGGTGGTAAGAGCCTTTGATGGTTCGAAGAGATCGGTTCTGGGAGAGATTGAGCTGCCTGTGACAATTGGCCCGCAGACCTTTAAAACTATCTTTTATGTGATGGACATTCAGCCCGCCTACAGCTGTTTGTTGGGTAGACCCTGGATTCACGCCGCCGGCGCAATAACGTCTACCCTTCACCAAAAGTTAAAATTTGAGTGGGAAGGTCAAGTTGTCACAATCTGTGGGGAAGAGGATATTTTCGTTAGCCATCTGGCTACCTACAAGTACATTGAAATGGATGGAGAGATCCATGAAACAATGAGCCAGGGGTTTGAAGCTTTGAATGTGAATGAAGCATCTGCTGTATCTGGTACTCCAATGTCATCTTACCAACAAGCCCGGAAGGTTGTTGAAGAAGGAACTGCCCTAGGCTGGGGCAAGGTCTTAGCTATGGAGGAGAAGAAGGACAAATTTGGGTTGGGTTACAGACCAACTCAACATCAAGCAAAGGCTGCTGGAGAGCCTGGTTTTGTCAGTGGGGGGATGCTTACCCCCGATGCTATCAACTGTCTGGAAGACGAGCTGGAAGAGGAGCGCAATCTGGAGAATTGGATTCGTCCAAAGATCCCGGGGAGCAGTGTCTCGAACTGGTCTTCCCAGGAAATTATAAGAGTTACTCATGCAGAGTAATTATTATTTCCTGTATTTTTTATAGCATGCATCCAAGTCTTGCATCTTGCCCAAGATGACAAGACTCATTTTGTAACCAGGGCCATCTGTACTTTTGTGCAAACAAGATTAAATTAATGAGATATCAGACAATCTTTTGCAAACGAGTCTTTTTCTTTTCTGCTCACTGTTTTTCCATTTTTCTTTTTGTACAAAAAATAAATGGCGGTGTTTTCAAAATGATAACTTCATTTCACTTTTTCTAAAGCAAGATTAAAATCAAATCACTAAAATGAACAAACTTAACCCTTGCAGAGAGTGCCCTCCAGACAGCACCGACAACAGCACGGCTATGACATCGTATGACTTTGACAATCCAATCAATCAAGCTGATGAAGGGGTTGATGAAGAATATGAGCTTCCTGAAGAGCTAGCCAGGTTGTTAAGACAGGAGGAAAAGGTTATTACCCCTCACCAGGAGGAGGTTGAAGTGATCAATCTTGGTACCAATGAAGACGTGAAAGAGGTTAAAATCGGGGCCCGCCTGCGAGACTCAGTGAAGAGACAACTGATAGATCTGCTTCAAGAGTATGTTGATGTGTTTGCTTGGTCGTATCAAGATATGCCAGGGTTGGATACCGACATTGTTGTGCACAAGCTGCCTCTGAGGGAAGAATGCCCACCGGTCAAACAGAAGCTGCGCCGAACTCGCCCAGACATGGCTATGAAAATTAAGGAAGAGGTACAAAAGCAATGGGACGCCGGGTTCCTTGCTGTGACTAGCTATCCGCCGTGGGTTGCTAATATAGTACCTGTGCCTAAAAAGGACGGCAAAGTAAGGATGTGTGTTGATTACCGGGATCTGAACAGAGCCAGCCCGAAGGATGACTTCCCATTACCTCACATTGATGTATTGGTGGATAACACGGCTCAGTTCTCAGTATTCTCCTTCATGGACGGATTTTCAGGATATAATCAGATCAAGATGTCACCTGGAGACATGGAGAAGACAACATTCATCACACCTTGGGGCACGTTCTGTTACAAAGTGATGCCATTCGGACTGAAGAATGCCGGTGCAACATACCAACGGGCTATGGTGACATTATTCCACGATATGATCCACAAAGAAATAGAATGTTATGTGGATGATATGATCGCCAAGTCCCTTACAGAGGAAGATCACCTGGTAAATCTGCTGAAGTTGTTCAAGCGCCTGAGGAAATATCAACTAAAGCTGAACCCCAACAAATGCACATTCGGGGTGCGATCCGGTAAATTGCTGGGCTTTATTGTAAGCGAGAAAGGGATTGAGGTTGACCCTGATAAAGTCAAGGCTATACAAGAAATGCCTGCACCGAAAACTGAGAAAGAAGTTCGAGGGTTCTTAGGTCGATTGAACTACATTTCACGGTTCATATCTCACCTTACAGCAACCTGTGAACCCTTGTTCAAGCTGTTAAGAAAAGAACAAACGGTCAGGTGGAACGAAGATTGCCAGAAGGCTTTTGACAAGATCAAGGAATATCTGCAAGAACCTCCAATCCTCATGCCGCCAGTTGAAGGAAGACCTCTGATAATGTACTTGACAGTATTAGAAGGGTCGATGGGGTGTGTGCTGGGCCAGCATGACGAGTCTGGTCGAAAAGAGTATGCAATATACTACCTAAGCAAAAAGTTTACCGACTGTGAACAGCGTTATTCACTGCTCGAGAAAACTTGCTGTGCTTTAGCGTGGGCTGCTCGCCGACTGAGACAGTATATGTTGACCCACACTACCTTATTAATCTCAAAAATGGATCCAGTTAAGTACGTTTTTGAGAAGCCAGCTCTTACCGGACGGGTTGCAAGATGGCAGATGATTCTCACAGAATACGATATACAGTACACATCTCAGAAAGCCATCAAGGGCAGTGTACTATCTGAATATCTTGCTGAGCAACCCATTGATGACTACCAGCCTATGAGGTTTGACTTCCCTGATGAAGACATCATGTTCATTAAAGCAAAAGATCATGAAGAGCCTGTTCACACTGAAGGGCCCGACCCGGAGGAAGAATGGACTATGATGTTTGATGGGGCTGTTAACATGAATGGTCGTGGTGTTGGTGCAGTACTCATTACACCAAAGGGGGTTCACATGCCTTTCTCGGCAAAACTCACTTTCAACTGCACTAACAACGAAGCTGAATACGAAGCTTGCATTATGGGTCTTGAGGAAGCCATTGACCTCAGGATCAAGACATTGACCGTATTCGGAGATTCAGCTTTGGTAGTCAATCAAACCAACGGGAAATGGTACACCCACCAAGATCATCTGATACCTTACAGGGATTATACAAGGAGGTTATTGACTTTCTTCACAACAGTCAAGCTTGAGTATATCCCTCGGGACGAGAATCAGTTTGCGGATGCTCTTGCTACCATTTCATCCATGATCAAAGTTCAAACGGCTAATTTTGTACCCCAGATCTCAGTGTCTAGACTCGATAGACCAGCATATGTATTTGCAGCAGATGTTGTCAAGGATGATAAGCCTTGGTTTCATGACATTAAAAGCTTCTTGGAGGATCAGACATACCCACCTGGGGCATCTTCCAATGATAAGAAGACGTTGAGAAGGCTTGCTGGTAGTTTCTTTCTGAACACTGATGGGTCTTTATACAAAAGGAACTTTGACATGATACTCCTCAGATGTGTTGACAAGACGGAAGCAGATTTGTTGATGCATGAAGTGCACGAAGGATCTTTTGGTACCCATGCAGGAGGGCATGCCATGGCTAAAAAGTTGTTAAGATCAGGATATTACTGGATCACAATGGATGCAGACTGTTGTGCCTATGCCAGGAGGTGTCACAAATGTCAGATCTACGCAGATAAGGTGCATGTGCCTCCCAATCCTTTGAACATCATGTCTTCACCATGGCCCTTTGCTATGTGGGGTATTGATATGATTGGCAAGATTGAGCCGACTGCTTCAAATGGTCACAGATTTATCCTGGTCGCCATTGACTATTTCACCAAGTGGGTTGAAGCGGCCTCATATGCAAACGTTACAAGACAAGTGGTAGCCAGATTCCTGAAGAGAGATATCATCTGTCGATATGGAGTTCCCGAGCGAATCATTACTGATAATGGTTCCAACTTGAACAACAAAATGATGGCTGAATTATGCCGGGACTTCAAGATCCAACATCACAATTCTTCTCCTTACAGGCCAAAGATGAATGGCGCTGTTGAGGCAGCTAACAAGAATATCAAGAAGATTGTGCAGAAGATGGTAATCACATACAAAGACTGGCACGAAATGCTACCATTTGCCTTGCATGGGTATCGCACGTCAATCAGAATGTCCACTGGGGCAACACCGTATCAACTTGTGTACGGTATGGAGGCAGTCCTACCGGTTGAAGTTGAATTACCCTCCTTGCGGGTACTAATGGATGTTAAGCTGAACGAAGCAGAATGGGTTCGGTCCCGATTCGAACAACTGAGTCTGATCGAAGAGAAAAGATTGGCTGCAATCTGTCATGGGCAGTTATATCAGAAGAGAATGAAGAAGGCCTTCGATCAGAAAGTCAGGCACCGAGAGTACCAAGTAGGAGATCTTGTGCTGAAGAGAATCCTCCCTCCTCATACAGACTACAGGGGAAAATGGACTCCAAATTATGAAGGACCATTTGTTGTAAAGAAAGTTTTCTCTGGTGGAGCACTGATGCTCAGCACCATGGATGGGGAAGATTTCCCGTCCCCTGTGAATTCAGATGCAGTTAAAAAATACTTCGCATAAAATGACCCGCTGGACATAAAAACAGAATGTAAGTCCAGGCAAAAATAGGGCATCCCGGCGAGTCAAAAACAGAATAAAAGACTCGGGCAAAAATAAGGGAAATAAATAAAAATGTACACCCGCTGAGTTGAAAAGCCGCATTGGACAACTCAGGCAAAAATGGGTATCCCGATGGATTGAAAACCCGAAAGGGCGATCCATGCAAAATAAGGGAATAAGCGAACAACTGCATCCTGAATTCATCTGTATCACCCACGACTTGGTAAGCTCCAAAGGATCAAGCATCAATCAGAATCAACTCTCTCCAGAAAGCAAGACGAGAAGAACGTCATTGTCATACGGGTCATAGCAGAAGAGGAAGCTCCTCAAAGCGTCGCCAACACTGCCAGCATTTTGTTTCTCAATTTGTAACAATCTCCTCATTTCAGGAGATATGTTTCCTTGACTGTATCTTGCCAATTCAGGGCACATGAATTAATAAAATCAGATTTTCGGTCATGTTTCGTTTTTACATTTATGTTTTGCAAAGAGTTGTCTGATATCTCTAAAAATACAATTGCATAAGTACAGATGCCTTTCTCTAAAAAAAAAAAAACACACATGCTTACAGGGAATGTGATTATTCTCGAAAGTACTTAACTCCTATGACGGAATCCAGTGAGGGATACCTCGGGACCTTTTGTACGTTTCCTTACCTATTGCAGGATTGCAGGTATCCAGAGCGCAACCTGGGGCATGCAGGTTACGTTTCAGCAAGCCGGCAAATCATTATCAACTCGGTCTATCTTCCGCATGGCACCGGAGAGTGCCCACTTCCCCAGCGGAGCGGCCAAATCAGCATACACTCAATCTCAGCATCCGAAATGCTCTATCCCCAGCTGAGTTGCTCCCCATTGCTTTCCCCAGCAAAGTTGCCAAATCAACAAACAGGTTTAACACTCAGGATGTTTTCTCGCCAGCCGAGTTGCCTCCCATTGCTCTCCCCAGCTGAGTTATCAACAGCATTCCCCAGCTGTAGTACCAACCATTTCTTCCTCAGCAGAATGCAGAAAGCAGGGAATCATCTCCCCACAGAATCCCCAGCCTCTATTCAGAAGAGCAACGCGCGAAGAAGTCACAACAGAGTACAGAAGCTTCTACAAACCCCAGCTGGGTCCCGTATTACAGGGATATGTCTATCAGTGACCTATATCCCCAAGCAGATACATCATTAGATCTACCAATGATCTCATCCCCAGCTGGGATGTTCACTTCAAGCAGATCACCCAGAGATCTTCGCAGCAACGGGATCCGAATCCCGGATCTGTGCTCCTTTTCATAATCATAGCATTCGCATCATACTATACCCTCAGAGCGTAGCATTCCGTCTAATACGGAGCATTACGGCAAAAATCAAATGCATAGCATAATCATAAGTCATGTCGTGAATTGAACGCTTGTGAATGATAAACTGTTCATCATCATTGTACAAACATCCCCCAGAGTCCCCACCAGAGTCCCAGCAAAGCAGTTGCCTCTCAAATCACAAACACCGGTATATACACCTTTTGGCACCCGTCCGTGTCATCTTTCCCCAGTAAAGTCGCTTGAACACCCTTTACAAACAAGATCACCCGTATTACAGACACTTCAGGACACCCGTCCGTGTCATATCCCCAGCAGAAAGCCAAAGACATCCTCTTTGCACTCACATATACCTATATACACTTTTCTTGACACCCGTCCGTGTCATATCCCCAGCGCAGTCGCTTACACCTTTATCACCCATATACTTGTTAATATTATACTTTTCTCTCTTGACACCCGTCCGTGTCACTCTCCCCAGCAGTTAAAACACTCATCTATACAAAACAGTACTCACTACCCATTGGTACACTTATACAGATACTCGTCCGTATCTTGTATACATCATCACTCATATCCCCGCAGATTCGACAGTAGTCCTTGTTCTTTGTTAACCAGTTGGTACTCGTCCGTACCATCATCTCAGAACATTGCGTCTAGTGATTGTTTCTACATGATACTCGTCCGTATCATAGTCTTAAGGATGCTCGTCCGCGTCTTTAATCCATACACCGTGTCAAACACCATTGTCTTCTTAAATATAGATACTCGTCCGTGTCTACTATTCCCCAGAAGAGTCCTTTCAGATGCAACACTCGTCCGTGTTCCTTGTTAACCAGTTGATACTCGTCCGTATCATCATCTCTGAACACGTGTCAGTTTGTTTCTACATG
Organism: Lathyrus aphaca; assembly: GCA_963966055.1. Taxonomy (NCBI): domain Eukaryota; kingdom Viridiplantae; phylum Streptophyta; class Magnoliopsida; order Fabales; family Fabaceae; genus Lathyrus; species Lathyrus aphaca. Next base: position 137,460,944 of record OZ014521.1, on the reverse strand, counting down.
ATACTCGTCCGTATCATAGTCTTAAGGATGCTCGTCCGCATCTTTAATCTATACACAATACCAAACACTTATACCTTTTGTTTCTTGGATGTAAACGCTCGTCCGTGTTTACTATCTCCCCAGTAGATCACCAACAAATTTTCTTTTTATCTAACACTCGTCCTGTGTTATGATACCTTTGAGAGCAGCCGTACCCTACTGAGTGGTCGTCATCCACTTCTTGATGGTCGTCCTCCATCATGCTCATCCGATGGCCGTCCCCATCGTTGATTTTAGCAGCCGTCCCCTGCTAGGTGGTCGTCCTCCACCTTTTGATGATCGTCCTTCATCACTTTATCCAATGGCCGTCCCCATTGTTGATCTTTGGTTATCTAACACTCGTCCTGTGTTATGACAAACCCCGAGAGCAGCCGTCCCCTGCTGAGTGGTCGTCCTCCACTTCTTGATGGTCGTCCTCCATCTTGCTCGTCCGATGGCCGTCCCCATCGTTGACCTTTTATCCGATGGCCGTCCCCATCGTTGATATTTTCGGCAGCCGTACCCTGCCAGGTGGTCGTCCTCCACCTTTGATGGCCGTCCCCATCATATTTCTTTATCCCCAACAGAGCAGCCGTCCCCTGCTAGGTGATCGTCCTTCACCTTTGATGGCCGTACCCCATCATCTGTGTATTTCATTTATTCTTTAACCCGATGGCCGTCCCCGTCGTGGTCCCTTTTCCTTTTCCTTTTAGCCCGATGGCCGTCCCCATCGTTGGTTACTTTACCTTTATGAACTTGATGGCCGTCCCCGTCATGTTTCATTGATCCCCAGAGAACTTTGCAGCTTTATCTTGATGGCCGTCCCCATCATGATATCCTATTTTCCCCAGCTAGTCGGCCGTCCCCGTCTTAGCTTTACTTTTTTTCCCCAGCTAGTCGGCCGTCCCCGTCTTAGCTTTACTTTTTATCCCCAGCATGTCGGCCGTCCCCGTCATCGCTTTGCTTCACATACCACTTTACCCAGCAGTCGTCCTCTGCTCGACGGTCGTCCTCCGTCGCCCATACTTTACAATATACTTTATTTTGCTTTTACAATCTATATCCCTTTTCTTCTTCATTTTGTGAGTGCAAATTTTGGACTGTCTTTGGTATTCAACCACAAGTTATCTTGTTTGCCTGTTAAGCCGTCGCTTACATCCTGCACAGCTAACTCATGTTTGAATAGGGGCAGCTGTAAACACCCCAAATTTGCCCTCACCCATTCACACCATGGCTTGTGATCATCCTCATATGCATAGACACCATCATATCATCTCATTGTTGATTCACTGCATAGCTTTCAAGGCATCTGCACCTAGGGTTTGTGATCTGAGCAATCCCAAAGCATCTTGAGCCATTCCAAAGGCCACCAATCAACTCAAAGGGGTCCATGTGTGTTCTTATATCATATTCCATCTCCTCAAAGTCAAAATTGCAGAGGGATCACAAGAACTAGGGTTTGAGGTGATGCAGAGCCAGTTTGAACTGCACAGTTGACTGAAAATTAGGGTTTTGGTTTCAGAGGCCATGACCCCAAATTTTTTGGCCATTCTTATTTCCATTGGTCTCTATATGGTATAGGGAGTATGCATATCAATTTTCATGAAGAAATTCCATGGGGAAGTCATCTGATCAAGAGTTGACTTTTCAGACAAGTCAGTGTAAAATCAGGGCATCTGAGGCCCCCAATGACCCAACCAATGGGTGATCTTCATCACTTTGAGTGTATATGATCTTTATTTGATCATGGAAGAAGATTGAAGTTCATAGAAATCAAGAATTTAGGGTTTTTGCAAATGTTGACTTTTTGGGCATAGTTGACTTTTCAAGAATGCACCATTTTAGGTCATTTTTCAAGCCATGATTCTTGATCCAAAAATGCTTCAAATGGAAAAACTTTGGTCATGAAAGTTGTAGATCTCATCTTTCCCTTTTCAAAAGGTACAAGAACATGATCAAACTCTTCTTGGATCAAAAGTTATGGCAATGCAAAGTTGGCAAAAATCATTAATTTCTAAGGCATGCTTCAAATGGAAATTTTGCAAAGTCTTGAACCAATGCACATTGCAGCCTCTAATTCATTTCAAACCATTACACAAACATTCTCTAAGTGCTAAAAATCAGAATTGGATCAAGTTTGCCCATGGTTTGGTTTGTGTAACAAGGCATTTTTCATGAAAATCCATAAAGTAACCAAGTTGCAAAACTCATGATCATGCTTCACCAACTTGCTGCATTGGTCTTTGAATCAAGCCAGCCTCACACACTCACCATGCTGCGCCAGCCCTAGCCCTTGTACTTGCCTAGTATCAAGCCCATGCTTCTCTTACAAGATTTTTGACTTTTGGCAAAAGCAAACTTACCAATCACAAAAGCACAAGTCACATCATCCAGCCAATCAGATTTGTTTATGTTATCAATTTGCAAGCTAGCCATAACAAAAGGCAAGGCTGAAACCATAACATTCAGAACATACACAAAAAACTCACCATCTTGCAACTTGCTTCGAATTCCTCTCCACAGCTTGCAAACACAAAAACCTTTTCCTCCATTCAACTCACCTTGTTCTATAGATCACAAAGAGCCAAGAACACAAGCCTAAAACATCCAAAACACCTCACTGCCATCTCTCACTTCATTTCTGCAGATTCATTCGAATCTCCCTCCCTAGCCCACAAACAACCAAACAAACCTTGCAAAGCTTCACCATACATCATCTGGACCATAAACCATCATTCACAGTGGCCTGAATCAGTCAGAATCACCATAGCCATTGTTGACTGAGCTTGAAGCAGGAGCTTTCGAAACTCATCAACCAGCCTACATAAATTGTTCTAAGGCATTCAAACATCATCAAGGGGTCCTAAGGAGTGGTTTGCACATAAAGAGAAGGCCAGAAAGTTCCTAAACTGAAAGCTTCAAATCTCAGGTAGCTCGAAAATAATTTTTCCAGAAATCATTTTTCTTGTTACAAACTCGTTCTTCATGTCTTGCTGATCATTCTGGTACCATTGGTTTTGAAAATGGTTTTGAAATAAGCATTTAATTTGTGTCTGAAGCTTGCGTGACCTAGAACTTATTTTCTTCGATTCAGTTGATTTAGGAATTATAAATTTGTTTTGAGAGAGGGGTTTGATTCGTGAGGATGTGAGGATCATTTCCTAGTTCTTGTTTTTCATTTTTGATGCGTTTTGAGTGATTTGGAAGTTTCTCAGGTGAGAGCTGGCCGGAGAAGACGACCGGAAGTCTTCTCCGGCAGCCTGAAAGTCATTAATTATTAATTAGGGTTAGGGCACTGAGTTTGAATCTGGGCCTTTAGATCCTGGTTCCCGCGCGTGAATGAAAGGCCTGGATCTTGTCATTAAGTTTTAATTATGGTTTTATATTTAATTAATCAGGATTAGGTTAGTTTGAATTTGAGCCCTTGGATGACGCGCGTAGTCAACCATCTCCTCCCCAGAATCAATCTCATCCTTCCATTCTGTTTACTTTTTATTTTATTTGTTTTTAATTCATTTTCTTTCATTTAAATTGCATAATTAATTTAAAATAGCAAAAAATTCATAAAAATTATGAAACTTTTTCCTTAAGGTTTTATTAATTTTTATGACCCAAAAACATTTTTATTTTATTTTTTATCATAAAAAAAGTATTTTTAAATATTTAAAAGATTATTTTTAATTGATTAATGGGAATTAATTAATAAAAAATACTTTTAGGTATTTAAAAATTACAAAAAAATTCATGAAATGTTCTAAGACATTTAGAAACATTGTCCAACCTTCAAACCAAATTTCTTTTTTGATCTTGATGCATTTTAAGAATTTTTCATTGAATTAAATCATTTTTTATGCATTATTTTGACCATGGATTCAAAAATTCATTTCTGCCAATTGGTGAAGGTTGAGACATTGATTCTTCTTGCATTGTCTTTTGTTTTGCATGTAGTTCCTAGGATGAAAAGGCCATGAATTGTTCTTGCATTTTCAAATTGATTGGCATTTGTTTTGTTAAGAACCCTAAAAAACCCTAATAACTTAGAAAATTCATATCTTGAGTTTGGTTGAGAGTTGAGAGCTCCCCTTTGGGCAGTGGTTCGTCATAGGCCTAGGGTTTCTTTGGGTTCCATTTTCTTTTTTTTATCATGAGGTTTGCTTCTGTTTTGGGTTTTTGTTTGATGTTTGATCCATGAACCCTAATTTGGGCTTTCTTTTGCATCCCTCTTGCATTTCCTTGCATAACATGACTTGTCTTTGCATTTTGTGCATTCTTGTGATTCATTTGACATCTTAAGACATGTAGAAAACATCATTGATCATTGCATTTCATACTTGCCATGTCTTTTGTCTTGTATGATTCATAACATTCCATGTTTGTTCATGCTCCTTAACTTGCATCATTTGCATTCATGATCTTGTATGAACATCCTCATTGTCTTGCCTCATGTTTGCAGCATCTCATAACATCATAATCATCATCAACATGCTTCTGGTTTTGCTTAGCATCATATCATTTCATCTCATCTTGCATTGCATTGCATTTCTTTCTAACATTTCAGGTGGTAAGTAAACTTGGGAAGTGGATTTGCCTTCACTTCTCATAACTTTTTCTTTCCATCTCTCTTGCATCCATTGCTGCATTTCTATATGTGTTTGAGATTGAGCTTGCTCATTCTTCTCCCTCCCACTTTCTTTCTTCAAGTGACTTGACTTCTTGAATGAAGCAAGTCACTTTGCTTCTCTTGATCCTGTTCATCTGCTTCCTGGTGGTTCTTCTGAAGATTGTTCTTGAAAACCTCACAAGCCTTAGGATCATCCAAGCATGACAATGAATTAGGGTTTTGATTAGTCCCCCCTCATAGTTTTTACCTTTGTGTCTCTCTTTGAGTCTTCTCTTCTCATCTCATAATCAGGGACTAAACCCTAAAGGCTTTAAGACTCTGTGATTAAGCTTATGCCTGCATCCTTCTTTTAGGATGGAGTGTATAACTTTAATCCTAAGTATTAAACCCTTAAGGTGTTTAAATCTCTTAATCAATTCACTTAATAAATATCAAGACATCACACTTGTAACTTGGGCCTTGCATTAGGGTTCTAATTCTTCCTTAAGTGGTTAAGAAGGACTAACCCTAGTGTTAATGGACAAGTCCCCCTCAAGTTGTCTCACAAACCATAAAATTCACTTCATCATCATATCATTAATCTAAAATCCACTTAATAAAGGCTTGTTTTGTCATGGGTTTAATCCTTAATCATGGATTAAGTTGAGGAGTCTTCCTCAGCTTAAACATTCTCATCTATTATCCTTCTTTTAGGATGGTGTAATGAGTCTGTTTAATCCTTGATTATGGCTTAACCTCATTACTCAACACTAAATACAAAAACATCAAAAACATCTAAATAATCACAAGTAGGTTAATGATCTTAATCCTGCATCAAAGGTGATTAAGTGTGAGAATCTGACTTCACACTTAAGGTATTCTCATTACCCCTAAACAGAGGGAAGATGTGATGAGTTTACTAAATCCATTGGTTTAGACTTAAGCTCATTATCCTATGACAAACTTTCAAAAGAAATAAAAGACTGAAAACTCAAAAACAAACAATAATCGTCTCCTCCGGGATTCTTTTCTCATCTCACTCACTCATAATCGAGAACTTGCTTCTTCCGTCTAATGCAAGACAGTTTGCACCTGAGCCAGACAGGTCATACACTTGAGCATTGACAAGCAAGCAGTTCATCAGGTCAATTCATCTATCAGTCTCTTTGGGTCGAACTACGGTGTTCTGACTTCCTCATTGCACGAGAGGATACGTAGGCATAACTTAACAGTTATCGAACAAAAGTCTCTGTACATTCCCCCTCCTTCCAGCATTATTCTTTGAGCCTCATTATCATGAGCATCTTATTCTTGTCTTTACACTGACACTTTCATACTTCACATCACTTATACACTTTACACTGACACCTGTACATCTTTCCAGCTCTTTTACACACAGATTGCACTGACACTACCCCTTTAAAACACAAATCTTTTAAGCGTGGATCCCGTCGAGTACGGCGGACAATCTGGGTGCTAATACCTTCCCAGGTTGTAACCAACCCCCTTTCTCAGTCTCTCTGGTTCGCAACCGTCTTATCCATATCTTTCTAGGCCTATGCAGCATTGCCTTTCCTCCGGGATAAAAATGCCTAGCTGGCGACTCTTTTCATCTCCAGTGAGTTCACGGTTGTGTGTTCTCACTGTTCCCTTCGCCGACCGTTCGCGTCTGTACCTTCATCTGACCCGGTGTCACTTGTCGGGAGCGACAGATCCACGCTTGCTTGTTTGAGTCAAAGGGTGAGAAATAAGATGCTGCTAAAATAAACTGCTAACTGGGATGGAAGTGAGAGAGGGAACTGGAAAAAGAGAAAGAAACAAAAAGAGGGGAAATGTAGGGAAAATAAAGAATATGCTCGAACGGGCCCTACCCCACTGCCTACATACCTCATCGGGAAAATGAGGATCAGAGTCGACGTAGTTCGCCTAACTAAGGCGGGAACTATTTGTTTGTGTTTTTTATGTTCTGGAACTGCATATGTCTATGCTCAGGTGTTGCAGGCTCATCTGGTACGAGTGCATTTACCGTCTTGCATGCGAGATAAGTCTTCGCAAGTTCACGTTAAGAGTGAGTGAGGTGAGAAGAGATATCCCGCAGGAAAAAACGAGTGTTGTTTGTGTACTGTCTTTTATGAATTTTTTTATGAACTTGGCACAAGGAAGTGAATTCAAACTCTTTTCCATGGAATGTGTACTTGCTACCACATTCCAATATGGAATAGTAGAACAAGCACACCAAGTAAGGAGAATTTATCCAAGACTTGTTTCCAAGGATTAGGGTCTAAGTTCACTAGCTGGTTGAACTTATTACATGTTTTTGTAGCTTTTGAAGAAATGTATTTTATGCTTTCTTTGTGAAGATAGTCTCATGATCAGACTTGTACATCATGCTAGACAAGCTCACATTATTCCAAGATGGAATGAATATGAGTTCCCCATGGAATAAGGCTATACACAAGAGACTACTTCTATCCTTTATTAAATGTCTTTTGGATTTTTGTTTGAGATGAGAGAAGAAGACTCAAATGAGAAATGGAAAAACTAAGGGGACTAAGACACAACCCTAAGTTATTTATTGTATACCAAAAGGGGCCCTAATGGTTTGTGAGGTTTTCTAATCCTAATGAAGAAAGGGAAAGAAGAAAAGAAAATTAGAACTCAACTTACTTCCTAAGGAAGTTAAGTTGTTTCTAAGAAAGGGGAAAAACCTATACAAGCAAAGCACCAAGTGCTAAGGAAACCATAATTAGAAAGAATAAATAGATGAGGAAGAATTTATATAAACAAGACTTACCTCAACCTCCCTACAAAACAAAGGTTAGCTTTACAAAGCATATTGAACACATAAAGCATGGGAAAAACTCAAATAAAGCTCAAACTAGCTAAGGAAATGCAATAAAGGATTCCTAAGCCTAAGTCCTGGATCTAAAGGATCCTAAAGGATAACAAGCTTCTAAAGTCAGTAGCTAAACCCTACTAAAGCAATATAAGGTTGGAAGACCAAACAATGACAAACTATGCACTAAATGGTACTAAACCCTAATAGGAGTCAGGATGAAGTTAAATGAAGTATTCATATGGTTAAGTATGGAAAAACCTGAGTGAGGTCAAAGGTGAATGTAAAATTCAGAACTAAACACTAAATGGAAGTGTCCTAAAGTGTGAAACCAAGTGGGAAGAAAGAGATTCAAGTGAGAGAGATTCAAACACAAGATTGAAATATGAAGGAATAAGTATTGAACATATGATTCCAAAAGAAGAAAAAAGACTTAGAAAGAAAAAGTCAAACATGATCAAAGGAACTTGAACTACCCATAAAAAAACCAAGGGATTTATGGAAAGTTAAGATGAAGTTTAAACTAAAAAATTAACCATAAATGAATTAGAATGAAGCACATTAAGGTTAAGGAATGAAGAAAATTGTTTTCTTGGATCTTTAAGGTGTCAAATGAAACCAAATGAAATACAAAGACTTATAGGATGAAGTTAAGACATGATGATGGGTGTGAAGCACTTATGAGGTATACAAGAATGATATGACATGGCTAACATATTCACAAATTTGATTTGGAATGGTGAAGATGGAAGGAGAACATGAATTTGAGTTTTGAAAACATACATGAACATATGTGTGACTTAAGGACCAAGTAACCCACAAATTCAAAGTGTAAGGACCTAAAAATGGATACACGTGATCTAAAAACATCAAATGAGACCTAAGAGACTCAAATTGAGGACCTCAAATGAATGGGATAAATGCCTTACTCAAATGGAATGAGAAGGATGGCAAAATGTGGACCAAAATGTAACTTGTGACACAAAGGACTAAAAAACTATCAAATGGCATTGAAAAATTATGAAAATTGACATTCAAAGTCACAAACCAGGGACAAACATACCTCTAAAAAACCTCACAAGAATTTGGATTCTAACTCACTCAAATAAATGCTCAAAGAGAATTAGGGTTTAGGATGATCAAACTCAAAGGAAGGGTGCAAAATGGTACCAAACATGACCTAAAAAATAGGGGGAAATGTGGAAGATGATGTGGGAATTAATTGGGAATTTTCAGATAAAGTTTGGTAATTTTAAGAAAACGAAATTGGAATGGAATTAAATGAAAAATATAAAAGAAAGAAATATTGAGGCAGGGGTGCATAAAGAAACTGAATGAAGTTGAAATCATATGGGCCTTTAAGCGAGGGGTGTGAATAGCGCACAAACACTCAGCCCACGCATGTGAGGACCCTTATCATGTACCATTTGACTTGTTGACTCAAGGAGAGGCGTTGGATCAATCAGTCAACTAAACCCTAAGGAGGTATGCCAATCGAACGATCATCATGGGAGGTACGTGCAAACCACTAATACACAAGAACTAGTCAAAGTAAGATTGCACTAATTGAGGTCACATGCCCTAGGTGTGTTTCATTTATGCGCTGTCATTCCCTGGACCCTTGGATCACTCTCATTGCACAACCACAATATGTTCTACTCTTAAAACCCTAACTAAAACCCTCAGGTCATCTCACCGGCCGGAGAACGACCTCCGGTCGTCTTCTCCGGCTACCCTCACCAGAGCATACATTCAAAATGCCCAGAAATTCACAACATTCATATCAATGGAAAGAGGAAATGGTGAGGATCATAAATCCTGCTTTAGAATTAACAAACAACACATACAAAGGGAGAATCGAAGAGAATAAATTTGCCCTAAGCTAGGTCAAGTTCTCTTATGGAGCCTAAAAACTATCCAGAATAGTTCATTTTAGCCTTTAGAAAATAGATCAAGCAACAATAAGCAAAGAACAAGGAAAATCGAAGTGCAATTCTTGGAAAGCAACTGACCTGAATTTAAGCTTCTTCTTGATTTTGAAAACCAGAGTTGAGGCTCATATGCTCCTCTTGATGCTTGTATTGATCAAATAAAGATCAAGCTAGACAAATCAATGCAGTGTCCTTGAGATTCAGGTTGCAGACTTGAAAATCCAATCAGGTCGATGCAGACTGATTGCAAATTGGTGCAGATTGATACAGTTCTGGTGAAAAATGGGAAGAAAAAAATAATGCTCGATTGAAATTCAAGGAAGAAATTGAAGATCCACTCAGATTGATGCAAACAGATTGCAGACTGATGCAGATTGATGCAGATTGATGGAGATCTTGTGAGGAATGAGAAGAACAATGCAGTGCTCGATTGGATTTCAAAGAAGATATTGGAGTTGAACTTCAGAAGTTGAGAGAGAATGCATTTCAATCTTAAGGTGTGAGTATGGTGAATTGTGTAGAATGAGCCTCTCCCCCTCAATTCTGTTATTCATGAGCTTAAGTATCCATGGTTAACTGTTAGCCCTAATGGTTGACAGTTAGAACCCTGGTTAGTTTTGAGAGAAGAGTTATGGTGGAATGCAGTGTATTCTAGCTAGCATGGAGTGTTGAATCTTGTTGCTTAATGATGATGACAAAGTGAAAATTGATGATATTGGTAATAAGAGAAACTGTAGCAACATGGTATATTGATGTTCATGGAATGTAGCCAATTATTTTCTATCTTTGGAGTGCATGAGTAACATTGGCAAGGCATGACATGCTTGGCTGTTTTGAGAAGAAAAAAGCAGAGGAATGCTATGCGTGTGAAGCAAGGCTGAAGCAAACCAAAGCTCACAATCAAACACTTATATTTTGCCCTTAGAATCATAATGAAATAAGTGATATTTAAGGGCAAAATTCTTGATGATTAAGGGATGAAATGACTTGTTTTTTTGTTGCAAATCCAAGATGAAAGATCATGGGATATATTTGATGTTTGAGATAGACTAGGATAAGGTTTGGAAGTAGCTTGAAAATGGCTTAGAACAAGTGTGAATGAATCTGACTTTGCAATGCCAATATGGTGATCGTGCCTGGCCAAAGGCCAAAGGCATTTTCAGTTGTGACATCACCTCTTTGAGACACCATATCTTTCAAATGATTGATCAATTGAAAAAACTCCAAACACCAAAGTTAAAGAGGATATGGAGGTGGACAAGGTTCATGTTGAAAAAATTCTCATTGGAATCCTCTATCATTGAAATTTTTTGCTTGAGATGTGGCCCACCATGTGTTTATAGAAATTATGGCCGAGAGGCCTGAACTTTCCCAACCATGATTGATCATAACTCTTTCAATTTTGATGCTATGAACATGTTCCACCCATGGATTTGAAGCTTAGGATGCTCTCTTTCAAACAGCCCAATTGGAATTTTCATTTGAATTTTATTTTGGGAAAAGGCCTCTCTTCAAGTTGGCTGCAAAATGACCAAAACTTACCATTTTTGGAAACCCTAATTTTCCAAAAATGGTAAGTTTTGATTTTCTTGACTTCTCATGATCCCTCCATCATTTCTTGATAAAAATTGGTCCATAGACTCCTTGTAACCTTAATTTTATGAATTTGACCTCAAAAAGTCAGGAGTTGACTTTTTACTCAGTCTGGTTGACTTTTCCCCAATTCCTTGATTTTCAATTAATTGATTAATTGAAGGCCCTCCAAAATGATTCAAGGGATGAACTTTCAACCCTAAGTACTTAATATCATGTATAAAACCATGAGATCAAGTTTGCACCAAAATTCCCTTGAAAAGTTCATTTAATCAGAAACCCTAATTTGGTCCTTTTTTGTCAAGAGATGTTGCACTGCTTGAATATTTGAATCAATTCACTTCTTTCTATGACTTATGGCCTCAAATGAAAAATTATGGGATGTTGTGAACCCTTTGCACAATGATGAGAAGCCATGTTTCCTTTTGATTGCCTTTGGATGACCACCAATCTCTCCAATCACTGATCACAAGCCTTATGCCTCAACTATGCTGGTTATGATGCAATGTTTTAGTTCATGAAGTGGATTTGGATATGCAATGTGGTATGCTAAATGCCATGAAAATGAGAGGGGAAATTTTGAGGTATTACATATGTGTTTTGGGAAAAGCGCATAACAACAACAGTGCTTGATCTTCGTCATCGATCTTCACATCAATATTTTCAAGATCAAGAATCAGCTTGTTGAACATATCCAACTGCTCAGCCAACACTTTGTCTTCACTCATCTTGAATGAATACAAGGCTTGTTTCAGGTAGAGTCGATTCACCAAAGATTTGGTCATGTACAAACCTTCAAGTTTCAACCATAACCCTGACGTTGTCGTCTCCTTTGATACCTGTCGAAGAACCTTATCACCAAGGCTCAACAATATTGTGTTGTGTGCGTTCTCAATCATGGCCGTCTTTTTAGGTGTCGTCAACGCATCATTCATTTACGTCTCTCCCTTCAACGCTTCCAAACAACCCTGCTGAACAAGTAGGGCTTTCATCTTCAAGCGCCACAGACCAAAATCGTTCACTCCGGTGAACTTTTCAATCTCATACTTTGTTGAAGGCATCTTCTCCACGCTCACCACACCAATTTATTGGGAATTGGATACCTTAGAAACAAAGTATAATAGGTTTTTTTATGATCAAGAAACCGACAAGGGTTAGGGTTTAGGGTTACCAAAGATAACAACAAGGATTGGTTATAAACTGTTATTCTTTCATTTCTCTTTCAACAAGATTACAAGTATATAAGAATAACAAATAAACTAACACACTAACCTAATGGGATTTTTAACAATTACCCATTACATACTAACTTAGGGTACAAACTAACTTAAGAAATTGGATCCATAACACAAGACCCAATTAAACAATAACATCTGAGCAGATTTCGACGACATGCTATTCATACTGGGGTTTGTTCCAATATTCCACACTAAACGAATCAGTGTTCTAACAATAACTCCCACATGGAATTGGTTTTTTTATTCTTATAAAGATATGTATTATAAGTACTTGAATTTCTTCAAGTTCTAGGCCATCCCCAATGACTCCTTTAGAAACATACCATCTCAAGAGGAAGACTTCATTTCTAGCGACAAAAAAGTTTCATTCTATAAAGTGTTATAGAATATGTGTCTCTTATTTTTATTGGGATACATACATAAATACATCTTCATCTAGATTGTGATTAGGTTTACTTAATAAACTTTAAAACCTAAGTTATCATAAAGAGAAATTAGGCACCCTTACCTCCATATCAAATATCGTGTATGTACAACTACTTTAAATGAACTTGATTATTGATAGAAACAATTGTACGCAACTTTTTTAACAGAGTAACAAAGTTATAATTGAATTATCTTAGATCGAACAATTACAAACATGATATGATTCAAATATTCGTTATATATTATTTAGTTAATTATTTACTAACACGACCCATTTATATTGTGTTAATAAAAATTTCAAGTTATTTGTTTTACCTCATTCTTGAACCCTTTTTCAAAGAATTCTAACTCTTGTCATATTTACAACTCCACAAGTACCAAGTTTTTCAGTAATGTAAATAACGATAAACAAAGTTTATCTAAAAAATATGTTTAAAGGTCTATATACAACTCACGTGTATACAATTAAGATAAATTATGCGTTCTTTTACCTTAGTTGATGATTGGGACATCAAAAATATCTTTCAAAATCGAGACTTGGATTTATCAAATGATATAAAACTAAATTAGTTCAAAGATCCATTTACATCGACTTTGGAAATACATCTCTCACTTATTTAAACTAAATATTAATGTCATTGAAGTAAAAGTTAAAACCTTAATTGATTCTTTCTTTTTTTACACATGGGATTATCGAGATCATGGAACTAAAATCCACTAGTTTATTTAGACAATAGTATTGAAAATTTTGTGTGAATAAATCAGAACAACTTTTGTCCTAATATTAAAACATCTGTTCCTTCTATTATCAATACAAAGACTTAAAATTAATGTTTAAATTACAAAATAAAAGTTAATAACAATTATCTGGCTTCATACTAATCTCCAATTTAAGTATAAGAATAAACTCGTATATCCAATAAAATATGTTGTCCCATTCTAGACACATGATAACTTCAATTATAGTCAATGTGCTTACTTCTTTAAAGACATTTCATATTCAAAATTTTGTGAGATCAACATCTGATATCACATACTTATTATGTATAAGTAGAAAATTTGAATTTTATTAATTATATGTATGAATAAGAGTTCTCACTCTCTTATATTTTGAATCTTTTGCTAACAGTGAGAAATTTTCTTCATTCAACACATGAAATGTCTGACTTCCTTTTTTGAATCTTTTATCCAAATTCAAAATAGCATAACATAAATTTTATTATTATTATTATTATTATTATTATTATTATTATTATTATTATTATTATTATTATTATTATTCATTTTTTAACACTACAAACTACCTCTCTTTATTTTCAACAAGTTTTGGTAGATATATGTAAAATTAATTCATAATGAATTTAATATATTTATTCGGAATAATCTCAAATAAAACTAGTGATCAACTCTTTGGTCTATCAAGAAATCCAAAAATTTTAAATTTTAAAATTATTTGAGAACCATTTGGATTCTTCTTTTCTAACTTGCATGGAAAATATATTGAAGAGTTATAGTTCTTATTAAAAGAAAATTCTTGACTTGATGATATCATTTTTCATCGCTACTATAATTATGAGACATGTTATATCCAGATATTCGATTTAATCCTTTTCATAAGTATCCTTCTTTAAATCTAGTTATATCACGTTGTTGATAATTGATTTCTTAAGAATATACAATATTGTCAATTTCTTAAAAAACTCCTTAATGAATCATAAGTCCATCACATGAACATCTCACAGTAAAAAGTAAAATAAAAATGAAAAACAAATTATATATAAAAATATAAAAGATTTTTATCAAAATTAAATTATTTTAATAAGAACTTTATTAAAATATTTTTATTATTTTATTAAAATTAAATGACCTTTGACATTTGATTCGGAAAATCTCGTTAGAAGATTTTCAAATGGATCATGATTCATATTTTACTTTGCTTTAAATCCGTGGTAGATTGATTATACAAAACTCAGTTATTTATGTAGAAATTCCTTCCAATTATATATAATACAACTCTCAAATTTTATCAATTGGATAAATAACTTCTTATTCCAATCCATCATATATATACATATATATATATATATATATATATATATATATATATATATATATATATATATATATATATATATATATATATATATATATATATATATTCAAACTATACCTTCTAGATATAAATAATCTTATTATAATTAGTTTAATTACTTAAGTCAAACTTAAAATTTAGCAATTTGATATTAAATTTATTTCAATCGCATCTTATTAATATAAAATATGAATATCACAGTAGGCAAAATCTATATTATTCGATACTCGTTTTAATGATGGCTAAATTTTAAAAATTATTAATTTAATATTTAGTTGAAGAAATTTTTATTAAATTTGATCAAGTTGACTTGTATATCTCATACACACATATAAACATAGAGTTCGTACATCACATACATAAAATAAAATTTGATAATAAAAATATGATCACCTAAAATACTAGAATTAAGTAAACTATTTATTACAATTTCCTTTGACGCAAACAAACTTCTTCATCAATGTCATTATTTGACATATGATCTTCATTTTAACTTGAACAATTATAATATTTAATAAATGAATAAACTAATTAAATGTCAATACGTGTCATATTTAAATAAATAAATCAATACAGGCGAGTTGTTTTTTTTTTAAATAAATAGAAACTAAAATTTAAGATTATATCAAATTATTTAATTCAATATAAAAGAATAAGAAACTCTATTATTATTATTATTATTATTATTATTATTATTATTATTATATAAACCTAACAACATGTTAGCGATAACATTAGTGCCAACTTTCTCCTATTCACGCAATATAAAAATGGTAGGTATTAGAAATATGTAAATGCTTATGGTTAATGGTTAGTTAGGTAGTTAAAAAAGTTGTTAGATTGTAACTAACTCCACTAACTAACTCATGTGATATTAAGCATTGTATAAATAGTCTTAAACCAATGGTATTAAGACATGATGGAAAATATTAAAAAAAGTGAAGAATATTGAAAAGTATGCAATACACTTTGTATTCTAGTATGGTATCAGTTATGGTTCTGATCTAAACCACGTGTCCCTGTCCTTTTCGTTTTCTCCGCTGCATCTTTTTCATCTTCTTCACTTCCGCCACCTTCATCATCTTCGCGTGAGCAAGAAAAGTGCGCTCACTCATCCATGGCGGATTCAGAGAATCAGTCCCTCCGATCAAACACATCAAGCTTCTTCACCTCCAGCTCCAACAATGCGTATGGACCGAAACTCTCGATTCAACTCAAAGACAACAACTACCTTATGTGGAATCAACAAGTGGAAGGTGTGATTCTGACTCAAAAGATGCATCAGTTCGTCGTTAATCCTCAAATTCTGGTGAAATTCAAGACGGAACAAGATCATTTGCTCAACAATCTTTCTGAGGAGTATGAAGCGTGGGTTGTTCAATATCAAGCTCTCTTCATATGGCTGCTTTCAACAATTTCAGAATCCTTACTTCCTCGGGTACTCTCTTGCAAGCACTCCTATGAGGTTTGGGACAAGATTCACAAATTTTACAATGCACAAATGCGAGCTAGGGTTCGTCAGCTCAAAGTGGAGTTGAAATCCACCAAGAAAGGTAATCAATCAATCACTGAATTTGTGCTCAAAATCAAGGCTATTGCAAGCTCTCTTCTTGCAGTTGGTGATGTGATTTCTGAGCAGGATCAAATTGACTCTATCCTCAATGGCTTACCAGAGGAATACAATCCATTCGTGATGCAAATGTATGGACAAACTGATCCATTATCACTGTGTGATGTCGAAGCTCTCTTGTATGTACAAGAAGCTCAACTGAACAAATTCAGACAAGAACTTATGGTGTCTCAGGTCACTGCAAACATGGTTCACAAGGGCAATGGAGGTACGCGATCTCATGAACAGTCAACCTACAATAGAGGCAGGGGTCGTGGCTATAGAGGACGAACTCGTGGTAGAGGCCGTTACACTCAAGGAAGACTAATATGTCAACTGTGTGGAAAACTTGGCCATGTAGTAATTGATTGCTGGCATAGGTATGATGAGTCCTTCACTCCACAATCCAAGTCAAGTGAAGCTACAACTGGAACTGAGGCAAAATATGTTGATACAACCTCAGATTCTCATGCTATAGGGATGACAGCCACCACCTCTAAACCAGTTGCATTTACTCAAGAGTATTCCCTTCAAACTGATCTTGAGTCACAAGCCTGGTTTGTTGATTCAGGTGCCTCACACCATCTCACTTCCTATGAATTTTGTTTGCATACTAGAAAGTCCTATAGAGGTAATAGTCATGTTTATGTAGGCAATGGTCAAAGTTTGCATATCAAAAACATAGGGTCCTCATATGTTTCTAATCGACTTGTACCTAATGACATCCTTCATGTTCCAGCCATCACCAAGAACTTACTGTCAGTTTCAAAATTTTCTAATGATAATCAAGTTGTGTTTGAATTTCAAACTAACAAGTGCTATGTGAAATGTCAGGGTTCTAAGGAAGTTCTTCTTGAAGGTTTTCTTGAGTCCAATGGTCTATATTGCTTCCCTAGTCTACTACTCAATTCAGCCAGGTCTGTGAATAAAGATGCTGAACACAAAGAATTTTCTGTTATTTCAAATTCTAGTATTGTAGATAATTCTGATGTACTATGGCATAGTCGACTTGGACATGCTAATTTTACTTCTGTCAAAAGAATTCTCAATTTGTGTAAAATACCTATAATGAATAAAGCTTCATTTGTATTGTGCAAAGCCTGTTGTCTAGGTAAATCTCATAGGATCCATGATTCTTCATCTGTTACTACTTATGAGCACCCTTTTGAATTGATTTTTACTGATCTATGGGGTCCCTCCCCTAATGCTTCTAGTTCTGCCTTCTTTTATTACATTGCTTTTTGTTGATGCTAAAACTAGATACACTTGGATTTACTTGCTCAAACAAAAATCTGAAGCTCTAGGGGCCTTTAAGTTGTTTCATGCATATGTCCAAACACAATTTCACACAACTATCAAGTTTGTTCAGTCAGATTATGGAGGGGAGTACAGGCCTTTTACAAAGTTGTTGCTTGACCTTGGCATACACATAGGCTAACTTGTCCACACACATCACATCAGAATAACTCAGTGGAAAGAAAACATAGATCCATAGTGGAAGTAGGCATCACACTTCTCACTCATGCTAGCCTCCCCATGACATATTGAGATCACAGTTTCCTCACAGCTACTTACTTGATCAACAGGTTACCAACTTCAGCTTTACCTGATTCAAATTCACCATATCACGCTCTTCATCAGAAAGATCCTGATTACAAGGGCTTGAAGGTATTTGGTTGCTCATGCTTTCCATTGTTGAGGCCTTACAATAGACACAAGCTGGAGCCTAGAAGTACATAGTGCATTTACCTATGGCCTTCTCCTCAACATAAAGGCTATAAGTGTCTTAGCTCCACAGGAAGATTGTACATATCTAAAGATGTACTTTTCAATGAAAAAAAGGTTTCCTTATGATAACCTGTTTGCTATCAGTACTAATCCAGTTGTGCCTACATTATCTATACCTTGTCCAGCAGCTTTCTATAATGACAGACCTAGTACACAAGTGGGGCCAGTCTCTGAAGAGTCACATCAGGAGCAGTTTAATCCACTAGCCTCTGCTGGTAATTCTCAACATGATATGCCTCAAAATGAAGAGTCACATCAGGAGCAATTTCTTCCTCAGTCAGACCTGAACTTGTCATCTCAACAGGATATGCTTCACAATGAAGAATCTATACAATCACCAGATCAAACTGTGTCTACAAGAAATGAAGAAAACCAAAGTCCTTCAGCTACTGTGGATTTTGATTCAACCTCACAAAACACTTCAGGCATCTTGAGAGAAACATCAAAAGTACCATGAAGGATGTCATTAACTGCAAGTTGGTGTAGAATGGAGTATTATACTGATGCTCAATGTTCACAATACTTTTTTCAAACAACCACTATGCCAAAAATGTTATTTAACCGCGCACCTTAGACAGCGTTTAATTAAAAAAGCGCTTCTATAAGTAAAAAAAATAAAACACGGAAACTGTTCACAAAAAATATTAAAAGCGCTGCTAAAAGTACTACCTTAGACAACGCTTTTGGAAAAGCGTTGTCTAAGGTAGACCTTAGCCAGTGCTTTCTCCAAAAGCGCTGTCTAAGGTCTTATAATTAAAATAAATAAAAAACTAAAAGCGCTGTCTAAGGTTGTCCTTAGTCAGCGCTTTTAGAAAGCGCTTTTAAAGGGCAATCTTAGCCAGCGCTTTTCTCAAAAGCATTGTCTAAGATCTAATTAAATTAAAATATTAGAATAGTCAGTATTATGTTTTCATATTCTTTTGCTCTTTCTTTCTCCCTCCATGCGAACGAAAAACCTCCATTAATGCACTTTCTTTCTGAAATATTGCTTTTTCCCTTTTACTGTGAACGTAAAACCTCCATAGCTTGAACATTGTCGTTACTTTGTTCGTCTTTACTGAGTTCGTCATTCGTCTTTACTGAGTTCGTCATTTTCGTCTTTACTGAGTTCGTCCTCCATTGCCGTCGTTCAAGGTACGTTGTTATGAAGAATACAATTTTGGTGCTTTACATTGTTGATGTAGTGAAAATAGGATTTTGTAAAGTATAGGGCAATGTCATTGTTATGTATTTCTGTGAAAAATATGATTTTGTGAAGAATAGTGAAAATATGATTTTGTTTACGAAAAATAGGCAATGTCGTTGTTATGATTATGTGAAGAATAGTGAAAAACCAGGTTATGTATCTCTATTTTTATTTGGATTTAATCAGGTTATGTATAGGTTATGTATAGGCAATGTCGTTTGGATTTACATTGTTTATGTAGTGAAAATATGTATCTCTGTTATAATTTTTGTGTTCACGAAAAATCAGGTTATGTATAGGCAATGTCGTTGCAATGTCATTGTTGTGTATATGTTAATTTTGTTGTGAAATTTTATAGTAGTTGTGAAGTTGAAGTTTTATATAATTATCATTTGGCATTCCCCTTAGATTCTAGTTTATAGTAGAGTCATGAGAAAATGAAAAATAATACTCTTATTATCTTTGACTTATCTTTTATTTTAGTGCAAATCAAAAGCCAAATAAAGACTATTAGAAACAAGAGCTTCTGCCATTATGATTAATTATAAATATCTATTAGTTAAACAATTTGAATTATTGGTAGTTGATGTTGTTTTGAAGTTGATATTGATTGCTTTCAATTGTGATTGTTCTTTTTCAGATTGTTGTCAGAGGTGATTTTTTTTCAACCAAGTGTTACTACTAGAAAGGTATTTTATTCTTGCACTCAAATCTTTGTATGGTATTTTATTTTTTTTACCTTAATAAGTAGGAAAACCATGGATAAAAAATGGATGTTTGTCGATCGATTGACCAAAGAGTACGAGAATGGGGTTATGGAATTCGTTAAGTTTGTTGTTCAACATGTTGAAGACCCTAGTCGAATGAAATGTCATTGCTTGGGTTGTTGTTATATTGGTAAGGTTGACGCAAATGGATTGAAATCGCATTTACTGAGGCATGGAATTGATCGAAGTTATAAGTGTTGGATATTTCATGGTGAGAAAATTAACGAGAATGTTGAACCAAGGGGGAAAAGTAATACGACTTATGCTTCAGACGACAAAGACACGGAAACATACAATTATGATCGAGTCGAAGAGATTGCAGAAGCACTTGAAGAAGATCTTCATGATTGTCCCGAAATGTTTGAGAGGTTGGTAAGCAATGTAGAGAAACCGTTGTATAAAGGTTGCACTAAATTCACAAGACTCTCTGCGGTATTAAAGTTGTACAACTTAAAGGCGGGCAATGGATGGTCGGATAAAAGTTTCACAGAGTTGTTGACCCTTATGAGAGAAATTCTACCGGAGGATAATGTTCTTCCTAATCGAACCTATGAGGCAAAAAAATATTGTGCTCTATTGGCATGAGCTATGATAAGATACATGCTTGTCCAAACGATTGCGTTTTGTTTTGAAATGAATATGCATCGTTACCTGAGTACCCTAAATGTGATTTGTCTCAATATAAGAAAATATTATCTCCAGTAAAAGTCTTATGGTATTTTCCTATGATTTTGGCGCATGTTTCGTAGTGAAACCGATGCAAGACATCTGACTTGGCATGCAGATGAAAGAATTATGGAAGTTTGATTTCACAAGAAGAATGGGACACATTTAAATCCAAACGAAAAACCCCAGAATTTAAAAGAATAAGTGAAACAAATCGGGAAAGAGCATCAAGTCCCGCGTATCCATACAGAAAAGGATGTGTCGGATATGGACGCTTAGAACAATTTATCATAAGTATCTATAAATTGCAATAATATATTTGTTCATTATGAGTCATATTTTATCATATTATTTGACTTAATGTTTAGTTGCAAAAGGAGAAAAGTTCTGAAACATCTCTTCCTGCACATGTTTCGTGGAAGGAAGCCCGTGTGGGCAAGTCTGGAGTTGCTAAAGAAGTTGTTCTACAAGTATATGAGAAATGTGTAAGTAGAACATTATTTATTTAATTAAATCAAAACTTTATTAACATATATTTGACAAATATTCGATATTCATCTGATTTCAGGAGGCGCTATCGCAGTCTTTATCTCCAGATGATACTAGGAGCATACTTAGTCGGGCATTAGATGCCTGTGAGTATTCGGGTCGAGTGAGGGGTAAGGGATTTGGGATCACTCCGACGTCCTTGAGTATTAAAAAATAAAAGGCTCCTAGTAACAAAGAACTTCAGCTAAAAGAGGAAGCACTGGAAGTTGAAGTTCGTGAATTAAGAAAAGAAAAAGAAAGTAGTGCTTCAGCATGTTTTAAAGATGGTCCGGACAAAGACAATATCAATTGTAACTTTCAACCGAATATTCTAGAGGTAATTATATTTATTTATGAAATTAAATTATTATCTTAAATTATTTAATTGACATATATACACATTAACAATTTCATATTTATTATTGGTTTTTTTGGCATTTCTGTTTGTCAGCTATACTTATCGTCACCGACATATCGGATGGTTGGCAAGGGAAAAGTGTATAACATTGCAGATCAATCACTTCACACTAACCCCTTCCCCCCTAGATGTTTGAAAGTATCAGTTGAAATTGTTGAAGAGCTAAATGCATTATTACCATATCCCGACGATGTTTCAGATGCAACAACGGTGGAACAAGCAATAGGATCGTTTGTTGCATGGCCGACAAGCCTCATTAGCGCCGGATATGAGGTATTCTTAAAGCCATTATTAACCTTTTTTAACCTTAATGTGTATATTCAAAGTTTTTACGCGCACTTTACTAACATTTTTTACATGGTAATGTTAATTAGACTCCAAAAATGTCCAAAGGAAAAGATAAGGGGATTCTGCGGTATACTGAGTCCGTTGTTTCAAAAAAAGAGGTACATCAAATTTTTACGCGCATTTTACTAACATTATGAACCTTTGTTAGCTATAATGTGTAGATTCAAAGTTTTTACACGCATTTTACTAACATTATGAACCTTTGTTAACCATAATGTGTAGATTCAAAATTTTTACGCGCATTTTACTAACATTATGAACCTTTGTTAACCATAATGTTTAGATTCAATGTTAAAATCGTGATCTTATACTTCATCTAACTAATTATATGATATGTAGCTTCATGGTAAGGAGATTAGTAACGTCTCCATACAAAAAAAGGTTGGTGTTAAGAAGACCGCGACTAGAAATAAACCTACCTCCAAGTATAGGTGTGCCTTCAGACGTTTATAAAATTGACAGATATTCCGAACGGAGGTATTCGTCTTATACATATGGAGGAAGGTATTTTTGGCTTTGAATATGAACAATCAATTGGTAATGACAAATTTGTGCAAGTTTTTCGTCATGAAGAATTAGGCGTCAATTTTGTCAATACATACGTGAGGTATATCCGATCTACTTTGTTATATTAATTGAATAACTTATTTACTTTATGTTTCAAATGAATAGTCTAATGTTAATGATGTTTTTATTTAAGGTTTTTGTATGACAAAGTGATGCGCCCAAGTGGATTGGACGAAATATTTGCATTCCTAAGCCCCTCGTCCGTCAACTTAACTTTAATCTTAAATAAACCAGATGAGGTCATGGTGTATGTACGCAACCTCTTCATGGCCAACAAAGATACGAAAAAGTTGTTCTTTTTACCGTTTAATATCGGGTTAGATTTTCATTCTAAATTCATCTATTATAATTTTTTTTTGTATTTTGACGTCGTGTATAAAGTTTCCATCTAACATTTGCTTAATCTTACAATGGAAATTGGTTGTTGGTCACAATTAATCCTATCAGAGAATTTGTTTATTATCTTGACTCGTTAGGAAATGATTGAACAACATACTCGAATATGAAGAACATGATTGACACATAAGTGAGATTGTTCGAAATATTCATGTGTTTATTTATTTATTTATGCTAATTTTTCTAAATATTCATTTATAATTTATTAGCATTATACAAGCTTTTCGAGCCCAACGAGATATCCAAGTATCAAAGAGGAGAGCCAACAACATTACATGGATAAAAGGGACAGTATATTAATTATCACATTTCTGATTATATTAGTGATGATACTTGATAAAACTTAGGCTTTATCCATATTTTCTTTTCATGTATAGTGTCCTCGGTAATGTAATAGTATAGATTGCGGATATTTCATGTTGAGGTTTATGAAAGAAACTCTTTTTTTGGACCGATTAGATATTCCATACGATGTATGTATTTCTAACTTATGAGTTATTTTAATATTTAACACATATTTATCATTCACTAAATAATTCAAACTAAATCAAACTATGTTATATTATTATGTATTACTTTGATGAATTCAAGTGTGCATATTATTCAAGAGATCATTTGGAAGAAATTAAAGAGGATTGGTGTCAATTCATTATGGAGCTCGGAGTGTTATAAGGTATATTGTACTCTTACTTTAATTGATGAGAATTTTGAGTATGTGTAACTTTGTAACTATAGACATATTGTTTATGTCTTGTTTTAATTGAATTACAATTTTTTTTGTTGTTTCAGGTTATATGTGCAAAAATGTATTATTGGATGAAAATATATAGCTCGGAGTATTATCACATTTTTGTTTATGTAGATTTAATTTGACGCAAAATGTATAGTTGGATGAAATGATTTGTAAAAATTGTTTTGTATATATAAATTGGTGCGTAATTTTGGTACGTTTGTATAAATTGTTTCGTTTATATTGGTTTGGAAATCCGATTGTTTTGTATGCATTAATCGGTGCTTAAATTGGTACGTTTAAATAGCCAAGTTTGGTGAATTTTTTATGCAAAATGTGGTTGAAAAACAGGTACAAATTCTAGTTAAAAACCTGGTGAAAAATGTGGTTTAAAACATGTGCCTATAATTGGTAAAATCCAGACAACGATTTTTAAAGAAAATTATTTTAAAAATTTCGTATACCTTAGACAGTGCTTTACACCAAAAGTGTTGTCTAAGGTGGGGTTTAGAAAGCGCTTTCACTAAAAGTGTTGTCTAAGGTGGGGTTTAGACAACACTTTTAGTAAAAGCGTTGTCTAAGGTATACCATAAAAATACCAAAAACGTTATCTAAGGTATATTAAAAAAAAGAGGCAAAAAGCACTGTCTAAGGTGGGGTTTAGAAAGCGCTTTTGACAATAAAAGCATTGTATAAAGCACCTTTAGACATCGTTTTTGACATTAACCAAAGTGTTGTCTAAACCTTTAGCATCGCAGGTTTATACAATGCTTTAAAGCACTGTCTAAAGTAAAAAAAAAAAACGTTGTCTAAGGTCTTGTATGGCATAGTGGACGCTCTAATTGAGCCTAGCTGCAACTTCAGCATTGTGTTAACTGCATCCCAACTGCGGCATAAATCTCCTCGACTATGTGACAACATATTTTTTAGTCTCCAATGTGCAGACTCCACCCTAAACCGCAATAATTAAAGCACAATTAGACATCAATTATGCTAATTAATTAAATCAAATAAGATGTCGGTATACCTGTTCGTTGTTGTGTTTCCCATATGAGTAACTCTATTTTTCCATGTAGAAACAAACCTTTCTTTATACGGTGTCAACAATGTTTCTTTCACATAATTAACAAAAAAAGGTATATCAACACAAACAATCTCAGAGTGCTTCAAGTGTATGAGATACTCACTCTCTCTATTAGCATACATGATGTTGTTCCATAGCTTTATGACATGTTTATGTCTTTCTGATTTAACATATTCCTTACATTTCATGCTAACATTTTTGGAAATGTGGAACACACATAACATATGTGTTGATTTTGGAAACACATTTTCAAGTGCACTCATCAAGGCAAGTTCTCTATCCGTTACAACAACATCTGATGACAATTTCTCAGAAAAAACAATTCTTTCAGCTTCTTCATTTCCCATTTGAAATTCTCCTCCCTTTCATGTTCCAAATAGGAAAACCTTACCGAAAATGTCAACTTTGTTGATGTAACACGAACAATCTCAAGCAACGGTAACCGATACCTATTGGTCTTGTATGCACAATAAAAAATCAAAACCAAGTGAAACATATTCAACAGCTTCACTGAATCAGGATGTGTCTAGAAAATATCATAACAGCTGTGGAGTCTTCCCTATTTTTTGTCCAATACATGTACTTTTCTTTATGAATAAGACTCAACAACATTTTCTTTTCCATCAATGAACCTCTCTTGCTTTCATGGTTCGTAGATCTATCTTTGTATACTTGTTAGGTGCTAAAATGTGTTAATATATTGTTTAGTTTTTGGCACCTTTTGAATATCTTTAATCGTAATTATATGCCTTTCCCCGTTGTTTTAGTAAATAATTGTAGTATAACTTAATTTTTTAAATTGATATAGTTATTTATATTTTGTGTAAATAAATATAGGTTTTGAATTCAAAGGAAGTTTGGACATTGGAATGGCTAAAATGGAGATTCTTGCTTGATGTTTTGTGAACTTTGGAAGTTTGAAGTCAAAGGGAAGCGCACTTAGCACAGTCAGAGTGTGCTTAGAACAACAACAAGATTTCTTGGAGGTTCACAGGAAGAGAAGAACACACTTAGCGCGGTTCGAGCTTGCTGAGAACGTTCAAGGGAGGTTTGATCATTAATGAAGGCGCGCTGGAACGCGCTTAGCGTGGTCTGCGATTTCTGTCACACTATTTATAGTTTCTTTCACAATTTTTGTTGGATGTAACTTTATAAACTTGTGAGAAACACTCAAAAACTCTTAAGCTTTATTTTATCGAAGATTGGAAGCATCAATAGTTGAGAAATCATCGTTGATGCTTGATCATCTCTTCTCCTTTCTTGTTTGTGAAGCTATCATGTCAATGGATAGCTAAATCTCTTTTGTGTCAAGATTGGAGGTAGATATTTCCCTATTTTTTATGTATTAATATTGATTTAAGTTTGTGAACTTTTGGATGATAAATATATGGTGAAAAACCTTGCTTTTATGGTTCGTCTTTTGTTTTAGTTCATGATTGAGAAATGTGTTTTAAATCCTTATCTAGGTTTTAATCCATCAACAACCATATGCTAGAGATAGTTGTGTGAGTTGATGTTCATAAATATTGAGCTTTGAATGTTACCATTTTGAGAGTTAGAGTGAGAGATCGTCCATTTTGATATCTTTGAATGTCAATAAATTGGCGTCGTTGTCGGGGATTGTTTATTGATATTGCAAGCATTGCAATAGTTGTGAAGTTTTAAGCATGTATAACTTTTTCTTGTACTTGTTAATTTGTTTGGTTATGTTTGTGCAGAATCTATTTATGCGAGGAAAACTTCCCGCAGACCAAATTCTTTTTGATCCTGCGATTGAAAGAAATGCGAGGAAGTTAAATAGAAAAACTAGGCGGAGGATGCAACTTGCTAAGGAACAAAGAGAGCAAGTAGAAAGTTCTACTTCTACACCACCACCATAATTCATACCAAATGTAGATGTTGTAGATTGGAAGCTTTTTATGGTAAAACATGTTCTAAATTATAATGTCATGTGTGATGTTATGACATGTGATTTAAGCATTCTACAGGTGTGAAAGTTTAGATGTGTTGCTGATTTATTAGGATGTCAAGACTGATGTCATGACATCTCTGATTGGGCCTGAAGACCTAGTTGAATCCTTATTTCATGCGTGCGTTTTCTGTTATTAATTTATGTGATTTCTTGAGAATTATCAGAAGCTTTAGTTAGAAGGATGCGATTCAACATGAAGTGATTTTTGTAGAATATTTTATATGTTGCTATATTTGTTCCTTTATTTTAGGAATTAACGTATTTAGGTTTATACGGATGTGCAAGTTCAGCATACCCATGCCCACATTTCAGACTCTATTTAAAGGATGCTATAACCTAGTTGAAGATATAGAAAATAAAGATTGAAGTGTTTAGAGCTTTTACGTGTGTTTAGTTTTCTTGCGAGTCAAACAATTATCATATTGATGGTTGTTTTGGACTAGGTTTAATCAGTTGTATGTTGTACACTCAAAGATTTTAAGCAAGAATGTTTTGTACTTGACTGAAGCTTTTAAGCAAGGTCAAGTATTGTCTTTGAAGTGTGTCTTCTTTTTTCTGGATTGTTTGTTTGTCATCACTGCTATGATTGAGGGGGAGTGAGAGGTGTCTCATATCTAATAGTTCTTAGATAGAAATTTCATTGGGTAATGATTAAGTGAAAAGGGTAAACTAAGTGGTTTAGCTCTGAATTGATACTACTGATAGTGGAGTTCCTTCCTGGCTTGGTAGCCCCCAAAGTAGGTGTGGTTGTACCAAACTGGGTTAACAATTTCTTGTGTTCTTTACTATTGTTTTTGTTTATTTACCTTGTTATTTTTAATCTATCAGATATTAGTGTCGTAACATCCTATTCGATGTCTTATATCTGTTTCCAGAATTTCAATTGGCATCAAAGCAAGCACCCCACCTGTTTTTCTGGGTGAGATCTAGGGGCAGTATTTTCTGGTACAATGGACAAGAAGACTTTTGTAATTCCATAGCATTCACCCGGTCCTCCAGTAACTTGCACTTCTCATCACCAGTTGAATAATGGTAATAATTCTCCTCATAATCATAATTCACAGCAGTACCACGTGGACTTTCTTCTTCTTTTGCAGAATCTTCATCTCCAGGGTTTTCAACCTCATCATCTGTCTTGATTGGAGCTCTGAACCTTCTTCCCAAATTGATGAAGCCAACTGGTTTTTTGGTCTTCTTCTTCTTCTTGGTATGGAGTGCCTTCAGCTCTTCTTGTTCTTTGGACAAGTTCATGATCATCTCTTGGAATTGGGCATTCTGAGCTTGAAGATCTTTGACGGATTGTTCGAGAGCCATTTTTGCTGAAATAAACAGCGAGAAGATGAGAAATCTATTGTGAAAACCTGCCATGCAATGATGTGGTATGTAAATGCATATGCAATGTTTTCAAGGACCATATTATTTAAATTTGTTAAAACAAACAAAAACAAAAACTCTTATTAATAGGTTTGAAATAATATTGCCCCTTGGGCTTACAAATGAAAGAAAACAAAACTTAGAAAGAAAATAAAACATCTGAGATTTAAGTCTCCCATGGACGCTTCCTTTTGGTGTTAAGATATGTGTTGAGATTCCGCTCCTCGTGAAGTTGCTTTGTCAGCTCTAGCACTCTTTCTTGGCTATCCCTGAATTGAGCTTCAAAGGTATCTCTCTGCTCCTTCAGTTGGATCCAGGACTTTTGCAGCTCTTCCAAATCAGTAGGCATATCTGGACGAATGATGGTATAAGGAACATCTCCTTCAGCAATAGGCTCCATAGTAACCGGTAGAATAGCAAGATATTGCATCATAAGAGTCTGGGCACGAGACCGCACCCATCTGAGGTGAGGTAAGGTTCCATAGGAATAGAGTACTTTGGTTCCAAAGTCTTACTATAAACCTTGTTCACCTTACTCTAATCTCGTATAAACCTTTGACGGTAACCTTGAAGATCGTTGTCGTAATCAAACACAATATCTTGAATAAGCATGTCATGAGGACCATTACTCTGAGCATAACCAATTAGACGTAGTGCCAAAGAAGGATTATAAGTAATGCCCCCTCTTATGCCAAGGAGTGGCACATTAGGGAACTCTCCACAACGGTCAATAATAGTGATATTTTCCATGGATTGGGAACACCAATGAATATCTGAGTGAGAAAGTGACATTATTCTTTTAGACCACCTCAAACCTTGTTCATTCTTCATCACAGATCGAGGAAGGTGAGAAATAAACCACCTAGATAGTAGAGGTATGCAACACATCAGAGTTCCTCGTGCCTTAGTAGTACGAGTGTGGAGAGAGTGTAAGATATCTCCAAGCAAGGTAGGCACATGATTATGAATCAAAAATATGTTGATGGCGTGTACATCTATGAATTGGTCTGGATTAAGGAACAATACCAAACCATAAATCAACGAAGCTAAAATCTCCTCAAAAGCATTGTATCTCATAGCATCCAAGAACACCTGAGCTTTCTCTATCAATACTTTGGCAAGAATGTCCTTAACTCCACTTCTTGTTTCTAGTACAATGTCTGATTTCATCAAGTGTAGGATTGCAACTATGACTTCAGGTTTAGGCTCCTTCTCTAAGCCTTTGAAGGGTTTCATATCTAGGATAGGCACGCCAGGTAATTTAGGAAATTCTTCTATAGTAGGCACCAGCTGATAATCGGGGAATGTGAAGCAATGATGTTTAGGATCAAAGAACTGGAACATGACACTCATCATATCTTCATCAAACCCTGAGGTAACCAAGTCAAGTAGATAACCATGCTTTTTGATGAACTGGGAGCTTTCAGGATGTTTTGAGACCAAATCCTTAAGCTTGGAAGGTATCCCTACAAAGTTGATCCGGATAGTGTTCCTACAAGTGGAAGCCATAACCTGCAACAAAGAACAAAGATAAATCATTTGGTCTTGAAATGGTTAGTGAGAATGGTATGCTTATGATGTCATGATGTTATGATGTTATGTTCAATCATAAACATGTGGCACACACAAGCAAGTCACACAATAGCCCTAGGTTTAGAGGCTGGAATGAGGTTTAAAGGAAAGTACCCTCCCCCTGAAGTTTAGTTGGTTCATCCTGTCTTAGTAAAAGTAACCGGGTTCTAAGGGATATCAATATCACTGATCCTTCTCAAGGGTTGTTGTTCAGTAAGAAACTGACTTGCCAACCAAAACTGCCCAAGATTATAATCTCAATGAGCGTAGCATCGAGTATCAACCAACTTTAGACTTCTCCAAATCCGACTATCTCACTACGTTCTAAAGGCCAAGATGGGTCAATCAAGGTTCTAAAGGGTAGTTAGTCTTAATGACAACATATGACAGCCTCATATTATCCTTAACTTACTTAAGGAACATAAGCACCAACCAAGAATTCACACTAACTGTAGCCACCAGATCAACCATACCGGTATACGTCGTACAATTTCCTTGGTCTATTTCCACTTACCTAAGGTACACTAGATCCGAGTTAGGATCTGTCACACAGTAACCCCACAACAATCCCCAGCAGAGTCGCCAGTTCTGTAACACTATGGAAGAACTGACTTGGTGTTTTTGTTTGACAAAAACATGTGCGGATACCAAGAGTCGCCACCGAGTTTTATTTTATCCAATAAGGGAAAGGAATAAAAGAACAGGAAAGACCTTTTAAAAATATTTGAGTTCGGGGGTAGGTTATATAAAGGGAAGGTGTTAGCATCCTTTATATCCATGGTTATCCATGGGCTCTTAGTTACTTAGCTCACTTGTTTATTTGAAAAGAAAAGTTAAGTGTGTGTTTAGAAATTTTCATAAGTCTTTGTAATGATCCTCGTATGGATGTATACAAAGCTTTGAATTTTTTGAAGATTGTTTGAAAGTGAGGTGTGAAAAAGAGTTTTTGAAATTTGAGCAAGTAACTAAGAACTACCTACCCTAGACAGCTCTTTCATGTTTCTTTATTTCCTTTCAAGGGTAACACTGTCCTTACTATTAAGGATTAAGTAGTCATTTACCTTGGATTTGTTTAAGGGACGGGCGTATGGTCATCGTATGGTCAATGAAGGCAACTTGTAGGGGTGTCTTTAGCAATTCGTAGGGACTATCATCATTTATCGTAGGGACAAGATCATGATTTCATAGGCACCTTCGAAGGGACTTATGATCTTTTCAATCTGAAGGGACTTGATGATTTTTCTTGAAGGGACTTTGCTTTTAAGACACCCCCACTTTCGAGGGAGTTGACCATTTATTAAGGCAACCAAGAGGGGAACCCTAGAAGGTGTAGATGACGATCGTAGAATGATCGACTTACGTGTGTGAATCCTGTTTTCAGATATTTATCTTGAAATTAATTATCTAAGTCCAGATTTGTTCAATTACATCTTTTCACGCCCTAGGTTACTAACCACACAATTATCATAAAAATGAAGGCAGAAATTTAAAAGGCAGAAGATAAATATTCCTACGCTATTACAAGGCTTCGGGGCAGTTACATATTAATTAGGAGAAAAATAAAACTAAAATATTACAAATGTGAAACAGTTACATAATAAGATAAACAGTAAATGAATAACATAAAAATGAGTTAGAGGGAGAAATTAAGATTAAGGTTTAAATTTTTTTAGGGTTTTAAGGTTTATAAAATCAGGGTTAAGGTTTAAAAAATACATTTAGGTTTAGAAAATGTTTTAGGGTTTATGAAAATTATTAGGTTTATGAAAATAATTAGGGTTTAATTATAAACCTAAATATAAAAATAATAATACTAATAAAAATGTTGACCTAAATTTAATAAAAAAATTGTTAAGAAAATAGTGAAAGGTTATTAAAAGGTTTTAGGTTAAGGATTAATTAAGATTTTAATTAAAAAGAAAATATATAATCAGTTTTTACAGAAAAAGAAAAAAATAACCAAGTTTTGGCAAAAATGCCAAAGGGGATAGTTGAACCCTTGCCATTCGGTTCCCATTCTCCAGCCATTGTCACTGGGCCATGTGCGCCGTTTGGTTATAACCTACCATAAATGAATTATATAATAAACCAAGAAAAAATAAATGAGTTAGAAAAAAAATGTTGTAAGATGGGATCGAACCCACACCCAAGCCTTTCCTTCAGCCCATTGCCACTGGGACAAGTGTGTGCTTGTGATGGAAACTGGAAGCAAATAATAATATATTAAAAATTTAAGGAAACCGTAAGTTAAAAAGAAAACGCCATGGGCTGGGTTCGAACCCACGCCCCATGACTTGCATAAACTTTCCTCTACCACTAGGCCAACGTGATGTTTGTGATGAATAAACAACAAAGAAACAAAAAATATTAAACAAAAATTCAAAAATTCAGAAGGGTGCCAACTTCATTTTCTACCTCTGCCCTTGCGAAATTTACTATGAGTTTTCCTGCGAATTTGTTTTTGTAGTTAAGCCTGTGTATTCTCAAATATCACATAAATCGTAAAATTAATCCAAATTAATCATGCCATTCAATTACCCATGACCTACACAACATAACCATGTTCTTAAAAGGTCCATTAACGACTTAAATCATAAAACCGCAAACTTGAGTTTGAAACCCTAATCATGGTGAACCGTGATACCTGCAGCAAAACTTCAAACAAATTGTCCAGAAACATTCTATGGCACATATCAAACAATATTCAAGCATCAAAAATAATTTATCATGCATAAATTAACATAATCGAAAAAATTTCAAGAGCTTAAAGTTTGATTCGGTTCATGCATATGAGGATGAATTGGATGATGTTGATGGTTGAGATACGTTCAATGAACATCAAGGAACATGTTAAAACCTTTAATTTAAAACCTTTGAATAACCCTTAAAGTGATGAAACCGAAAATCACTTTTTTTTAGAAAAAAATAATTTTGGTGGTGCACTTCTTTCTCACAAATTCGTCCCCTAATCCTTGTGTTCTTCTTATGACTTTATAGTGAGGTAAATTAGGGTAAAAAGAATGGGCCTTGGGTGAGTTTTGTGGTTTACTTGTGAATGAAGAAACCAATTATCATAAATGTCCAAAAAATCAAATATTCATATGCTATAATGGTATTGCACGATTTTGGAGAGTTTCAATCACCTTGAATGCCATATATTTGATCCAAAAATAAATTTTAGATCAAATCTTTGATTTTTTATATTTTATTTTAATTAAAAATGATTTTAAGTGATTAAAATAAAATAAAATATAAAATAAATGATAAAAATCAGAAAATATTGCCATTGGTTCGTGGATGGACTTAGATTTAAGTTTGGATTGAAACATTATAGGCCCAATTGGAAAGAATTGGAGTTATGGCCTCTTTTACTTCATACACCTCCTGAAAATTACCCAACTTTGACAATGCATAACTTCCTCAATTTTGATTCCATGAAGGTATTCTCGTACTTTTTAGAAAGCTTAGAGTGTCCTCTAATCAACCTTTTTAGTCCCATGTCCATATCATTCACCATTTTTAAATTATGAGCTTTGGAAAAAGTTGACTTTTTGTTGACTTTCAAAAGACCTATAATATTTTAGCTCATATCTTTCAAATGAAGCATTTTTGGACTTGGCTTGTGAGACCCAAAGTTGTAGAGAATTGTATTTCCTTCAAATGAGATTTGGATGGTAAATATTTGATGAAGTATGTGAAAGTTATGGCTAGTCAAAGTTCAATTGACTTTTCATGCACAAAACCCTAATTTAGTAACTTCTGATTCTTGATGATTATGAGGTTTCCTTGATGAATCATGATTAACCCTTGATTAAATGATGAATTTTACCTAATAATCTTGATGTTGACCAAAAATCTTGAAGTTTGACTTTGTGTTTACCACAATTGACTTTTTGACCAAGTTAATTGATTTTTGGGTATATGAGCATCTGACTGGCCAAACTTGTTGGGAAAGCTTTGAAACTTTTCATGAGGATTCTTTAAGGTATATGGGATGTTATGAAGTCCACTTGAGGCTTTTAAAGTCCACTTTTTTCGGGGAAAATTAAAACCCTAGTTTTATATCCATTGCTTAGGAGGAGGTTTTGTCTGATGAAACCTTGAATCCTTGTGAGCAATTGTGAATCTTGTTACTATTAGGAGACCTTTTGAGAGACGTTATCTTGAATATGGGAGGGCAAATTTTGGGGTACAACAACAGGGTAGGTGTCAACTAGCTTGACCGAGCGTTCAAACTTTCATAAAGGAGTGTATCTGAGGATCCTTCACATTTCAGTGTACCAAATAAAGAGGTCCAAAGACCGAAAACCACCATGGTTAGCCCTCATCAACTGAAAAGTGAGACAGTCACAAACCTTTCGAATCAATCAAGACAAACGGTGTCACACAATTTGTTCAAAGAATGAAAAGAATTGAAAAAAAAGAAATAAAAAAAGCCCGCTAAGTCGAAACTTGAAAACAAGCGACCTAGGCAAAAATTAGGGCATCCCGCTGGACTTCGCAATCAAAGATTTAAAAGAAATCAGTCCAGGCAAAAGTTAGGGAAGAGCATAAGAATGCAAAAGTGAAAAATGGAAAGGATTACACAAGAAATAT
Organism: Lathyrus aphaca; assembly: GCA_963966055.1. Taxonomy (NCBI): domain Eukaryota; kingdom Viridiplantae; phylum Streptophyta; class Magnoliopsida; order Fabales; family Fabaceae; genus Lathyrus; species Lathyrus aphaca. Next base: position 137,426,609 of record OZ014521.1, on the reverse strand, counting down.
CTTTAAGAAAGAACAAAGTTGTGTGAAACAGACACAAAAGAAATGGGTGACTGTTATTCCAACAACAACCTTATTGGTGCTTAAACCATTAGTGGTATTGGTTCCTCGACCATCACAAAATCCTTAGAAAAGCCGAGCGCTTGAGAAAACTAGCTGAACATAGGATTGGAAGGACATCACGAAGAGGGGTGGGTACAAATCAAACTTTGAGCCTATATCCTTTATTACTATGACCGTGAACCAGGCCACGATACAACCTTTGAAAGACCTAATTGAAACAGGGTTAATTCAAGAGCATGCTATCAGGAGATAGCGTTCCTGACTCCTATGAGTTGTGCTAAAAGATCTTTGTTGGTATTGCATATGCATGTTTTCTTTCATAAAAGCTCATGTCATATCTTAACTAGTGATTCGCTCACAATCGACATCTTATCAATAAAAACTTCAAGACTAACATGTGTGTTGCATTGAAATAATCATTCTCAGAATATAATATTTTCTACTTGCATACATTTGTTTGGCATCCAAGAAGTTCACATGAGGAATTTCAGTCCAGAAGCTTAAATCTTGGTAGGTTAAGGAGTCTAAAACTTCTGAAAGACAATCAGGTCGAAGTGCACTTTTCCAAAAAACTCTTATGAGATAAGGATTCTTCTAACCAGTTGGGTTAGATGCAACCAATCTGGGGCAACCACGTTGAGCAATCTCCCACAGTTCAGCCAAGTTGGGGAAATTATCAAAGCATGGTTAATTTGAGGAAATTATTTTAAGGTTCATACTGGGGCGGGTCACTATGCATGCCATTATTAAGCTTATCCTTGGTGCAAGATACTGGGGCAGAATATCTCACGAAGATGAGAGAGGGTGCGTGAGCCTCCTTCAATCAAATTCCTTTGTAGACCAGGAGGTCTGGGGCAGTTATTTTAAGAATCGTTGAATCTCTCCAAGAGCTTGAAGATGACATGTCTTATGTAAAAACCTCTTGAGTTGATATTTGAACAATTATCTAGTACAAGGAGGAAGATGTTACTGAATAACATTCCCCAAGCAGCTTAGTCTCCCTGGAAAGAGACACTTTGCAATCCGTATCTCCACCAGAAGGGTTGATGCTTGCATCATCCCCAGTAAATTATAAGTGGAAATCTTCTCCAGCTGAGTCAGAGTAGGGTGGTATCCCCAGCTGAACTTCAAAGCTAGTTGAACAGTTCTCACCTCCGAGCGGAGTCTTTATATCAGAATGGGTTATTCACAACAAGTTGTTGAATTCCTAATTCTCCACAGAGTTAGAATTGTCAAAATTCTTTCCATGGCAAAGGATATTTGACCAAGCATTCCCCCAACTGAGTTGGAAGATCGTTATTTCCCCACAGAGTTTCATGTTTCGGGATACAACCGACATTGAAATATCCCCAGTGAGGTTGCCAATTTATTTTTGGCCAATGTGATAAGATATTGTAGACGTTTGTTCACATTTCATTCCTCAGGTATTGCCAAGACATCTTGATGACATTTCCTCAACATAATGTTAGTCAGAATGTTCTCATACCCAGCGGAGTTACAAATGGTATTCTCCCTTGCAGAGTTGTTACGCTATTCTCAAATCAACTAATCTTGTATTGATCGCTTTGTCTCGTGTCAACGGACCTATTGTGGATGGATCACTTGATACCATTCTCTTATCAAATTGCTTGATCTTGTTTGGGTTGCAAATCACTCGATATTGCAACGCCATTAAAGTCTACCATCAATGTGGCAAGCCAGTAGTCGTCTGGAGTCGTACCAAAAGACAGAATTGAGTCGTAAATTGCTTGATATTACGTTCTCATTTTCCTGGCTATTGATCGCTCGATACCATTTCCTTAGTAGATTGCTTGATCTTGTTGGAGTCGTAAATCACTTGATATTACGTTCTCAATTTCCTGGTTATAGATCACTCGATACCATTTCCTTATCAGATCGCTTGATCTTATTTGAGTTGTAAATTGCTTGATATTACTCCTCTGTGTTTAAGTCGTAAATCGCTTGTGTAGCACCCTAATTTTTGCCCTAAGTTTTCTTCGAATTTTCATATGCATCTTGCATACAAACAAGATCGCACTAGATTGCTCGGTTCTTCCTGGGTTTGGTTTATGCCTCACAGGGGATCACCGTTGGTTTTTAATTGCTTTATTTGTTTATGTTTACTAACCATTAATTAAAATCCAAAAAAATATTTTGTTTCCTTTTACTAACCTTTTTCAGGAAGAGGAACCATTGAAAATGCCAAAAATAGCAGTCCTGCAGCTCGAGTAAATTTTCACAGACAAAAGTCGAAGTTGATCCGCAATTAATTCAAATTTATTTGATCAAGGATTTCCCAAGTTAATTAATTCATTCAAGTAATTCCAAGGTTCATGTGTTTATTTCCATGCCTTCTTCGGTGTACAAAAAGAATCGGGCCACAACAACCAAACAACCACATTTGAATAAAATATTCAATTTTTGGCTTGGTTAACCGGTTAACCATATGCGTTAACCGGTTAACCATATGCGTTAACCGGTTAACCAGTGCGAACTTTGAATATTTTATTCAAATTCAACACCATTAAGTCATTGATATAATTGGAAAATTCTAGATCCATTGGTCTCTGATTTCTCTACATCACTTTGATCATTTCCTACCATAAACCCTCACTAATCACCACTCTTTTCCATTTCCCACCAAATTTGCAATTACCAAGCCTAATTTTAATTACCAAAGCAAGCTCCATTCCACCAAATTCCCATACCTAAAGTCTTTAAATAGGACCATAACTTCATTCATTCACCAAGCTTTTGAGAGCCAAAAAAGCTCTTGCAAAACATTCTCCCAAATCCAAAAATCCCACTAAAGCTCTTTTCCTCTTTTTGAAGTTATCAAGAATTCACATTGAATTCTTGATTAACTTGAGCTAAACCTCCATCCTATTCTTCTTTTTGTTCATCCATTGCAGTAGATCTAGCTTGATTTGGTCAAATTTGAAGAAGTGCTTTTGGTAATTCACTCTCTCCATAAACCCATATTCACCATCAACATTCAAGATGTAGATCTTTGGTGCCTTTGATTTTAGATCCTTTGGATCTTAATTTGTTGTTTGATTGAAGGGATTTTACTGTATTTTGGTTTTAAAATTCGTGCAAATTCAGATCATGATCATCAAATGTTTGTAAAAATGTTTTAAAATGGATCATGCTGAAGTTTTTGCATTTTTCTGCTACTGGTACAGTGTTAACCGGTTAACCATTTACAGTGTAAATTGGTTAACCGGTTAACCAGTTTTAAAACAGCACAGTATTTGAAAACTACTTGCGTTAACCAGTTAACCATTCCAAGTGAATTCTGGTTAACCGGTTAACACAAGTCAGAATGGACTTTTTTTTGCTTGTTTTAAGCCCCTTTTTGGTTCCTTTTTCTTCTTCTTCTCCCTCCTTTTTATTTTTACCTAGGGAAGCACTTTTGGGAGTGATTTCTCCTTAATTTCAATGAACTTTGGGTTTAGATTAGGGTAGTTAATGTTCATTAATTCAAAACTACCTTTAAGTGGATTATTCAATTCATTTAAGGTACTTTGCGTTAGTGATACATTTTCATGCTTGAATCCCAAAGGGGTTAATCATATTGCATTAAGAATCCAGACTTATGAATGTTTGATGCATAGGTGCTTTAGGTCTCCCAATCGTCTTTCAAATTTCAATGAATTAGGTTCGATTTGCCTTGATTAATCGCTATAGTGTAAGATGCTAAGCGGTTCCGGTTGCCTTTCGATTTTGGTTACTCTTTTGGTTATGGTTGATTAAGTTCACCATACCACTCTGTCGCTCCCGAAGATTTGCATCCCAGTGCAGACGCGAACGGTCGATGAAAAGAGAAAATGAAGGTGAAATGAATAGAGTCGCCAGCTAGGCATTTTTATCCCGAAGGAAAGGTAATGATGCGTAAACCTAGAAAAAGATGGATAAGACAGTTGTGAACCAGAGAAACTGAGAAAGGGGGTTGGTTATAACCTGGGAAGGTATTAGCACCCAGATTATCCATCGTACTCGACGGGATCCACGCTTACAAGATTGTGTTTAAAGGGGTAGTGTATGTGATATCTGTGTGCAAAAGTTAAAGAAAGAATATACCGGTGTCAGTGCAAAAAGGTGAATTGCTCAGGAACTGAGGCTTAGAAAAGAATGCTGAAAGGGGGGGAAGACACAAAGAATTTTGTTTGATAACAGTTAAGTTATGCCTACGTATCCTCTTGTGAAATGAGGAAGTCAGAACACCGTATTTCGACTCAAAGAGACTGAAAGAAATTGACTGTGAACTGCTTACTTGTCTATGCTCAAGTGTATGACTCGTCTGGCTCGAGTGCTAACTGTCTTGCATTAGACGGAAAAAGCAAGTTCTCGTTTGTGAATGAGTCTGATGAGAAAAGAATCCCGAAGGAGAAGATTATTGTTTGTTTTTGTGTTTTCAGTTTTGTTATTATTTTTGGTGTTTTGCATAAATTAATGAGCTTAAGCCTAAATCAAAGGCTTGTAAACTCATTATATCCTCCCTGATTAGGGATAATGAGCCCACTTAATTATGAGATAAGCATTTCAACTTAATTACCATGATGATGTAAGATTAAGATCATTAACCTACTTGTGATTAATTAGATGTTTTTGGTTTTTTTGTTTAGTGTTAAGTAATGAGTTTAATCTCTAATCACAGATTAGTGAACTCGTTACACCATCCTAATAGAAGGATAATAGATGAGAACACTTAAGCTAAGGAAGATACCTCAACTTAATCCATGGTTAGGGATTAAATTCATTATATAACAAGCCTTTATTAAATGGATTTTGATTAAAGGATGAGATTAAGAAGTGGATTTTTTGGTTTGTAAGACAACTTGAGGGGGACTTGTCCATTAAACACTAGGGTTAGTCCCTCTTAACCATAAGGAAGAGATAGAACCCTAATGTAAGGCCTAAGTTACAAGATAAAGTCTTAGTGATTATTAATGTTATTTTATTAAGAGGTTTAAACAAATTAAAGGTTTAACACTTAGGATTAAAGTTATACACTCCATCCTAAGAGAAGGATGCAGGCATAACCCTAATTCCAAAGTCCTAAAACTTTAAGAGTTTAGTCTCTAATTATTGAGATGAGAAGAGAGACTCAAGGAGAATCAAAGTTAAAAGACTAAGGGGGACTAAACACAACCCTAAACATTATCATGCTTGGATATCCTATGGTTTATTAGGCTTAAGAGAAAAGAATCTTCAAGGCGACCAATGGAAGAAGCAGATGAAAAGAAGAGGAAGCAGAAGAATAAGTTACTTACTTCCTAAGAAGATAAGTAACTTAAAGGAAGAAAGTAAGAAAGATGGAACATAAGTGAACAAGTTTACTTCAAGGACATGTAAATATGCATATGAATGAGATAATAAGAAGAGGGAAGTGAAGGCAAATCCACCTCCCAAATAACTTACCAAAAGATCCTGAAAAGTTAGTATGAATGCATAAGACATAAATCATAAAGAAATGAAATGAAATGAGACGCAAAGACAAAAGTCAGAAGTGATTATGCAATGAAAATGGCACATGAGATGATGCAAAGTCATACAATATGCATATGAATGATCATACAAGGATGGGATGTCATGAAAGCATGCTTGGAAGCTAGGAAAACACATGGATGTTTATGAAATGAAATGAATGCAAGACATGGAAAATGAATGAAGAAATGATCAAGTAAGGTTCTATCATATCCTAAGATGTCTAAGATGACATGTGAATGCTTGAAATGTCATGGAAAGTTCACATGATCATGAATATGCAAGGTGAATGCAAATGAACATGAGAAATTAGGGTTTTATGGACATATGAGATGCAAATGAGCAAAACAGAAGCATACAACATGATAAAAAAATTGAAATCAAGCTCAAACAAACCCTAAACCTATACAAGTTCAAACCCCAAATGAGAAGGTCAGAAGCTAAACCTATTGAAAGTTATGATTTTTCTAAGTTTGCTAGGGTTTTTGGGTGATTCTCAAAGAAAAATGCAAATCAATTTGAAAATGCAAGATAAATTCATGAGGAAAATAACCTAGAAACTACATACAATATTAGAAACAATGAAAAAAGAATAAAGTTCAAACTCTTCTTGGGTAGGTAGAAATGATTTTTTCAAAGTTAGGGTTAAAAATTGTGATTTTAAAGAATCCTAATTCAAAGAAAGTTGTGAAATCATGATCAAACCTAAAAAGAAATTTGTATGAAGAGTTTGAAAATGTTTCTAAATGCATTGGAATGGTTCATTATTTTTTTGGTGATTTTTAGAAACCTAAATGTATTTTTAAATAATTAAAATCCATTAATTAATTAAAAATAACATTTAAATATTTTAAAAATATTTTTTTAATGCAAAAAATAAAATAAAAATTACTTTCAGGTTGAGAAAAATATTTAAAACCAGAATGCAAAGTTTCATATTTTTTGAAAGTGTTTTGGTATTTTTTTATAAATTACACAAAAGAAATGAAATGAAAAGAAAATAAAATAAAATGAATTAAAATTGAATAAAAAAGAAAGTCAGCGCATCCAATGGCTGAGATTTGAATGAAAAAGGTGGGAATTAACTGGCGCGTTATCCAATGGTCCACATTCAAACTGGCTAATTGATTTTAATTAAATTAATTAATCAGGATTAAACTTAAGTGGACTAATCTGAGCCGTACGCGCGCTAACCCTAATCCTGATCCAAAGGCCAGGAATGAATCTGGGCAACTAAACCTAATTAGGGTTTTAATGATTTTCAGGTGACCGGAGCTAGCTCCGGTCATCTTCTCCGGCCACTCAAAATCTCAACTTCTTCCCTAGGTCAAATTAGCACCTCTAAAGCTCCAGAAATGATCTACTACCCTCCCTAAACAAGAATCCATCATCATATAACATTTATATTTCATCAAAAGCAAGAATCGAATCAAACAAGATTTTCGGGCAAACTTTCAGAACAACCATACATGCTCATTTCTCAACCATTTTCAAAACTAAACATATCAGTGTGATCTAGAGAACATATAGAGTCATTCTAAAACTTAAAAGAAGGTTTCTGGAAAATTTGTTCTTGAGGTATACCTGAGTTAAAGCTTTTCTGTTTGGAGCTTTCTGACCTTTCCTTTGATGCAAATCAACCCCAATGGACTCTTTGAAGTTAAAGAGAAGCTTAGAACAAGCTTGTGATGGCTATTTTGAAGGGTTTGGTTCTGATCTTGCAGAAATCGTATTTCTGATTTGGGGGGTTTCACGCCATGGTGAGGGGTGTTTTGTGTTCTATGAGTGATTTGAAGATGATTGGTGAAGTTTGTTTTGAAGTTTGATGGTTGTGTTTTGAGTTTAGAAGAAGGGAAGGTTTTTGATAATTTTGTGAATTCTGAGCTCTCCAGTGTTTCAGGCTTGAATGTGTTACGAAATGAGGTCCTTAGGGTTTGCATAAGAGGTTGTGATTGGTTAGAGAGTGGGTGGTGGCTCAGTTTGATTGGTATGGGAGGAAATGCAAAAATGTCAACTTATGTGTACTTGAGGTATGGGTCAATGCAACAGGGGATTCTGAGCATAGATTACCTCAGCATGCTTCATGGAGAGCCCTTGGATCAAAGAAAAGCAGTTGTAATGCTTAGATGAAGAGATAACAAGGTTTATGCAATTTTCCAACTTTGGTGTTTCTTGTGAATCAAGCCATGAAATGCTTCAATCCTTGGGCCAATTCTGATCTTGGCAAGTTGCATTAACATGTTGTCACATAATTGAGCACATTAGAGGTCACTTAGAAGCTTGAAATGCCAATATGCAAAAATCCCTCTTTGACATGAACTTGAAAATTATGTGATTTTTGCCAACTTTGAATGGCCATATCTTGAGTTCTAGGATGAATCAAGACATGTTATAGTACTTTTTGAAAAGGGAAAGACCTAATCTACAACTTTCATGTCCAAGAATTTTTCATTTGAAGCATTTTTGGTCATGAAAGAGGAGGTTGAAAATCTTTCCCAAAATGGAAAGTTTGCATTTCAAGTCATTTCCAAAAATGGCAAGTTTGCAATTGGCTCAAAATTCTTCAATCTTGTGAACTTACAACCACTTATAAGATCAAATAAAGATCATAGAACTTCAATTTGATGAGAATGATCCTTTGGTTCCATTGTTGGGGGCCTCAGATGCCCTGATTTTGACTTAACTTGCTCAAGAAGTTACCCAATGATCAGATGACTTCCTCAATGAGTTTCTTCATAAAACTTGGCACATGATCCTTATAACATATTAAGAACATTAGAAACAAGAATGACCAAAAAATTTGGAGTTAAGGCCTCTGAAAACAAAACCCTAATTTTGGTCATCTGTGCCGTGAAAACCCTAGCTCTGCTTCCATGCCTTTGCCAATTTCTATGATCCCTTGACTTTTATGAAATTTTGGGAGCATAATATGATCATAGAACACACATGGACCATCTTAGATAGCTTCAAGACCATTGGGATGGCTCAGATTGATTCTTGGACTGCTCAGATCACAAACCCTAGATGCATATGAAATGAAACTATGCAGATGAAATTAATATGCAATATGAGATGTAATGCTTCTGTTAAAACAAAAATGAAAGATCACAAGCCATGGTGTGATAAAAAGTGAGGGAAAATTTGGCGTTTTTACAGCTTCCCCTATTTAAGCATGAGTTAGTTGTGCAGGGTGTAAGTGCCTGGCTTAACAGACAAACAAGATAACTTGTGGTTGAATACCAAAGTTAGTCTGAAATTTGCACTCGCTGGATAGAAGAAGAAAAGGGATATAAATTGTAAAAGGTAGTATAGTATGTTTATCAAATGAAGGCGATGGAGGACGACCATCGAGCAGAGGACGACTGTTGGGGATAAAGTGGTAAGTTTAGCAATGATGGGGACGGCCGACAAGCTGGGGAAATGAAGAAACCACGACGGGGATGACCATCGGGTAATAAAACTCTCTGGGGATTTTGAGAAAAACAATGATGGGGATGGCCATCAAGCTGGAAAGTAAAGTAAGCAACGATGGGGATGACCATCGGGTTAAAGAATAAATGAAATAATGATAAGGGACGGTCATCAAAGGTGAAAGACGATCACCTAGCAGGGGACGACTGCTCTTTATCACGACATAGGAAGAATGTCGGATAGAAAAGATCAACGATGGGGATGACCATCGGGTAAGCATGATGAAGGACGATCATCAAGAGGTGAAGGACGATCACCTAGCAGGGTACGACTGCTCTTGGGGATTATCATGACATAGGACGAATGTCGGATAACAAGATCAATAATAGGGACGACCATCGGATAAATGATGAGGGACGGTCATCAAAAGGTGAAGGACGATCACCTAGCAGGGGACGACTGCTAAAAATATCACGACATAGGATGAATGTCGGATAGAAGGTTCCAATAATGGTGATTCCACTAGGGAGAAAGGATGAGGGACGGTCATCCAAAGGTGAAGGACGATCACCTGGAAGGGGACGGCTGCCGAAAGTATCACGACATAGGACGAATGTCGGATAGCAGAAAGTTTTTTTGTTGATGACTTACTGGGGAACGGTAAACACAGACGAGTGCTTACGCTCTAAAAATAAAAGGTATAAGTGTTTGACGGTGTGTATAGATTAAAGATGCGGATGAGCATTCCTTAGGACCACGATACGAACGGGTATCGGTAGAAATAAACGTTGACACGTGTTTAAGGATAATGATACAGATGAGTATCAACCGGTTAAGCAAGGAACACAGACGAGTGTCGAATCTGCTGATGAGTGATATATACAAGATATGTACGAATATCAAAAGACTTCTGTATAAGTATGTATAAGTATTGATCTGTTGGTGAAGTAAGTGCAAGACACGGACGAGTGTTTGACTTGCTAGGGAAGTATGACACGGACGAGTGTCAAAAGGAATACGTACAAGTTATGAACAAATATCTGTACTTGAGAGTGCAAAGAGGATGCTTTGGCTTTTATCTGCAGGGGGTATGAGTTTTATATGAAGTGATGATGGTATTTGCAGGTGACTGGCTCGATCCTGGCTTATGATCATGAAAATGTTTAATTTTTGCCGTAATGCTCCGTATTAGACGGAATGCTACACTTATTTCGGTGGATATGATGCAAATGCTATGATTATGCCAATGAGAACTGGTCTGAGACTCGGATTCTGCGAGGATAAAGATCTCTAGTTGCTCTGCCTGGAGGGATAACCTGACTGGGGAAAGAGATTATTGATAGATCTGTCAGGAGGGAGAACTCTGCTTGGAGAAATAGATCATTGGTAGATCTATCTGAAGGGAGCATTCCTTAATGGGGATGAGGAAGTTCTAGTAACTCAGCTGGGGATATGCTTCAGGTACTGCCCTACTGGGGAGGAAACTCTGTGGGGAATCAGTTCCACCAACTCTGCTGAGTGATGAGAGAAATCTGGTATCTCTATGGGGAATGGAAGGTTCTTTGATCACTTTGTTGTGAAATAGTCGTCAGGCACTTCTCGGGAGGTCCTGCTCGGGGAGGAGATAACTTCTGGGAAGTAGTATGCTGGGGATTCAATGCTTGATATGCCCCCTGTTGCGAAAGATTGTCTTTATTGAATACCTGCAACCTGTTAAGACAAAGGAAAACGCACAAGTGTCCTGAGGTATCCCTAATCGGATTTCGTCATAGGAGTTAGATTTACCTGAAAGTAATATATTTCCTGCAAGCATTTATTAAAAATGGCTCATTTATATTATGCAAGTGTTGTATTATGAACATTGGACATTTTGCAAACGAAACAAAAATGTACAACACGAAGTGACTGAAAACTCTGATTTTATTAATTTGTGTGCCATGAATTGGCAAGTACAGTCAAAGAAGCGAATCCCCTGGATGAAGGAGATTGCTGTAAATTGAGAAAATAAAAGTGTTGGCAATGTTGAAGATGACGCTCCTGCGAGCTTTCTTTGCTACGACCTGTATGACCTTGACGTTCTTCTTGTGTCGCTTTCTGAAGAAGGCTGATTCTGACCGACGCTTTGTTCTTTCGAAGCTTGCCATGTTGTGAATGATACAGACGAATTCAGAATGCAGTTGTTCGCTTATTCTCTGATTTTGCGTGGATCGCCCTTTCGGGTTTTCAATCCACCGGGATACCCATTTTTGTCTGAGCTGTCCAATGTGGCTTTTCAACTCAGCGGGTGTACATTTTTTTTTTATTTTTCCCTTATTTTTGCCCGAGTCTTTTATTCTGTTTTTGACTCGTCGGGATGCCCTATTTTTGCTTGGACTTACATTCTGTTTTTATGTCCAGCGGGTCATTTTAGGCGAAGTATTTTTTAACTGCATCTGAATTCATAGGAGACGGGAAGTCTTCACCATCCATGGTTGCGAGCATCATTGCTCCACCCGAGAATACTTTGGTTATGACGTAGGGAACTTCATAGTTTGGTGTCCACTTGCCCTTGTGGTCTGTATGAGAAGGAAGGATTCTCTTCAGAACAAGCTCTCCCACTTGGTATTCCCGAGATCTGACTTTCTGATCGAAGGCTTTCTTCATTCTCTTCTGATACAACTGCCCATGACAGATGGCAGGCCTTTTTTGCTTCATACACCCCTTAAAAATTTTCCAACTTTGACAAGGCACAACTTCCTCAATTTTAATGATATGAAGGTGATCTTGGACTTTTTAGAAATCTTAGAGTGTCCTCTAACCAAACGTTTTGGTCCCATGTCCATAGCTTTTACCATTTTCAAATTATGAGCTTTCGAAAAAGTTGACTTTTTGATGACTTTCAAAAGGACCTATAATATTTTAGCTCATACCTTCCAAATGAAGCATTTTTAGGCTTGGCTTGTGAGACACAAAGTTGTAGAGAAATAAATTTCCTTCAGAATGAGCTTTTGATGGGAAATGTTTGATAAAGCATGTGAAAGTTATGGTTGGTCAAAGTTCAGTTGACTTTTACTATGAAAAACCCTAATTTAGAAACTTCTTGATTCTTGATGATCTGAGATTTCCTTAATGAATCATGATCATCCCTTGCCAAGTTAACTGATTTTTGGATATTTGAGCCTCTGACTGGTCAAACTTATTGGGAAAGCTTTGAAACTTGACATGAGGGTTTTTAAGGTATGCAGGATGTTATGAAGCTCATTTGAGGCCTTGGAAGTCCATTTAGCTTGGAGAAATTCAAAACCCTAGTTTTAGATCCATTGTTTAGGAGGACGCTTTGTCTGATGAAACCTTCAATCCTTTTGACCAATTGTGAATCTTGTGAACCTTGTGACTATTGAGAGAACTCTTGAGACATATTGCTTTGATTGTGGAAGGGAAAATTTTGGGGTACAACAACAACCTATTCACACCAATAGGGATGCTTACTATCTAACCTAGAGGAAGATCAAAGGATCTTAACACCCTTAAGATCTGAACACTAAGTGCAAGAAGAACAATCATCTTTAAAGCACACATTTCCTTTCAACAGTCATGAATAACAAGGGAGATAATTACAATGGTTGATTTACAATGAGTATAAAAGTTGTATATACAATGTTTATCAATACTATGATTGATCTTCTCTTTCAATGATGATTTCCACAACTATTTAAGACTTGTTGCTCAAGAATTTATGTTCAAATGATATGAAAATATGCAGAAAAATCTTATGAAGATGACTTGTTCAAGATGTGAAAAATGAAAGTTTTTACAAAGTTTTAGAAAGAGATTTTTTTGAAAGAGGTTTTTAAAAAAAATTGAAAGATAAAGTATTTATAAGATCATAAGCACCCCTTGAAACATCATGCAATTCTTCAGAAAATATCATGAACAATTGCCATGATTAATTGTAAACAAATTATGAAAGATTGGATGAAGAGATGCAATTTTCAAAGCAATTTTTCAAAATCACATAGTGAGAAATCGATTGCACCTTAGTAGAAATCGATTGCACCACGAACAAAAACACGCGTAATTTGAATTTTTCAAGCATGCAATCAATTGCACTAGGGAGGCCAATCGATTGCACCTAAAACAGAGGCCAAAAATGTTTTAAAAATTGAGCATGCAATCGATTGCTGCAGAGGGTATTCTCTTGAGAGGTTTCTACTACATCATCATCATTATCAACAATAACAATATACTCCTTGGAGGGGTTAGATTCATCAAAAGATACATGCATAGATTCTTCTATATTTAAGTTTCTTTTATTATATATTCTAAAAGCCTTACTTGAAAGAGAGTAGCCAAGAAATATACCTTCATCCGACTTTTCGTCAAACTTACCGAGATTATCTTTGTCGTTGTTTAAGACAAAGCATTTGCATCCAAAGATGTGAAAGAATGATATATTTGGTTTCCTCCCTTTGAAGAGTTCATAGGGAGTCTTCTTGAGAATAAGTCTAATATTGACACGATTACTTACAAAAACAAGTCGTGCTCACTGCATCCGCCCAAAAATATTTAGGAAGATTTGAATCACTTAGCATTGTCCTTGCAAGTTCTACCAATGACATATTCTTCCTTTCTATGACACCATTTTGTTGTGGGGTTCTTGGTGCGGAGAAGATGTGTGAGATTCCAAGTTCTTCACAAAATTCTTCAAATGATGCATTTTGATATTTTCCACCATGGTCGCTTCTAATGGAGACAATTGAAATTGACGTCTCATTCTGAACTTGTTTTGCAAACTTCTTGAATGATTTGAAAGCTTCACATTTCTACACTAAGAAGAAAGTCCATGTATATCTAGATAAGTCATCAACAATAACTAATGCATAAACATTACCTCTAAAGCTCTTTATTCTTGATGGACCAAACAGATCCATGTGTAATAATTGTAGTGGCCTTGTTGTGGACATCGCATTCTTGGATTTGAAAGTTGACTTGGTTTGTTTCCTTTTTTGGCAAGCATCACATAATCTATATTTGATAAATTTTATCTTTGGAAGTCCAACAACTAAGTCATGTTTGATCAATTTGTTCAAGTGCTCCATGTGAATGTGAGTAAACCTTTTGTGCCATAACCAAGAGTCGTTGTCCTCCATAAGACACTTAACCATCAAAGACAAGTGATCAAGGGAAATCATAAAAAATATTGTTAATTATTTTACCTTTTAACATTACCTTATGAGTGACTTAGTTTTCTATCAAACATTCATCTTTGGTGAAGTTGATTTTGAATCCTCTGTCACACGATTGGCTAGTGTTAAGGAGATTATGCTTTACACCTTATACATAGAGGACATCTTCTATGGTTATTAAAGGTGGTGTACCAATGATGCATATGCCAAGGATATTTCCTTTGTTGTTATCATCATAGGTCACAAATCCTTTGACCTTAAACGTTAGATGTGAATATTTTCTTAGGTCTTGTGTCATATTCCTTGAACACCCACTATTAAGATACCATTGATTTGAAGAGGTCTTCAAGCATACCAATAAAAAAATATTAAGTTTCATTTGGTACCCAAATTTCCTTGGGTCCTTCATAGTTAGTTCCTTTCTTGACCCACACACAATTCCCTTTTGTTATGCTAAAGTTTCTTACATAACAGGCATTAGGTGTATGGCCTTTAATTCCACAATAAAAACAAGTGGGCTCAAAGTTACTTTTGTATCTTGAAGGATAAGACTTCTTTTTACTAAATATTTTCTTCTTAGGGTATTGATGAACCACTTTAGGTTTGTCCACTTTCACTTTAGGAACTTGTTCACTAGCCTTTACAAAGATGGTCTTATTAGAACTTGGTTTAGAAAAGTTTGAGTAACCAAGACCACTCTTATCATTTGAAACACTTTGTTGACTAAGAACACACTCCAATCCAATTTGTCCTTTTTCATACCTTTCAAGGACTCTTTTTAATTGGATAATTTGAAATGAAAGTGACTCACACTTTGTACATACAAAATTCTGTTTTTGATCACTAATTAATTTTTGTTTTTCATCTTTGAAATCATTTTCCATGGTCTGAAACTTTTCTTCTAAAGTTGAGATCTGTTTCTTTGTGATGAAATTGTTTTGTACATAATTTTACATTCACTTAATAGTTTATCAATTGCTCCTTGAGCATCACTATCATAAGATGAAAAGTTATTGCTAACCTCATCGTTTTCATCGTCAGAATGGTGTGAGGCCATCAAGGTTAGATTTGCACTTTGATCACTGTCCAAGTCTGATGAAGAGCTTATTTCGTTATCATCCCAAGCAACATAGGCTTTATTTTTCTTGTAATCCTTTTTGCCTTTATAGCCATCGTTCTTTGAGAGTTTAGGACAATCTAGTTTGATATGCCCTGGTTTTCCACATTCATAGCATTTGAAATCTTGTGTGGGTGTTGATGCTTCCTTCTCCTTGTTCTTTGAAAATTTATTCCTTTTGATATAGTTAGAATTACCAATATTATTCTTAGAACCAAAATATTTTCCTAACCTTTTTACAAGAAACATAAAATTTTCATCTTCAATCGGATTGTCTTCTTTCTCCACTTCTTTGGAATCAACTTTTAACGCGATGCTTTTAGATTTCTTTTCTTTATTCTCATGCTTTTCCAATCGCCCAAGTTGCGTCTCATGTTCTTGAAGTTTTCCGAACAATGTAGCGGATGTCATTGTGGATAGACTTTTCTTTTCGAATATCACCGTCACTTTGGGTTGCCATTCCCTGGTCAAAGATCTAAGCATTTTAAGATTAAGTTCATCGTTAGTTAAAGTTTTACCAAGTGTTGTCAAATTATTTGTCAAGTGCACGAATCTTTTAGGCAAATCAAGGATTGATTCTCTTTGCTGCATTCTGAATAATTCATACTCCTGACTCAACGTATTCAATCTTGATCTTTTAACTTCGGCGGTTCCCTCATGATTTTCCACCAAAGTATCCCAGATTTGTTTTGCCGATGTACATGTTGAGACACGAAAGAATTCATCCATGCTTAGTGTACTTTCTAGAAGATTGATTGCCTTTTTTTCATAGAGAACCTTATTTTTATCATCGTCATCCCAGGAGCCTTTAAGCTTTGTTGCTCCAACACCATTAACAACCGTTGAAGGAACGAACAGGCCATTTTGGACAACATTCTATATTTCATATCCTTGTGCTTCTAAATGAGCCTTCATGCGAATTTACCAGAAGTCAAAGTATTCACCACAAAATAGGGGAGGCTTGTTGCTACTACCATCATCTTTAAACACAGGATTGTTGTTTACAGAAGCCATTCTGAATCGATTAGGAATATGTTACCTAAAACCTGCTCTGATGCCAATTGAAAGTATGAGTTGCACCTAAGAGGGGGTGAATTAGGTTGTTTAAAATTTTTCTAGTTTTTATTGATGAATGTTATGAAATTAGTAAAGAGCAGAAAGTAAATGACACAAAGGTTTATCCTGGTTCCCTCTACAAACTGAAGGTACATAAAGTCCCCTTTCCAACCGAAAGAGATTTCACTATAGTTAGAATGATTGTACAACATATTCACATCAATGGTGATACTTACTATATAACCTATAGGGAGATCAAAGGCTCTTAACACCTTTAAGATCTGAACACTAAGTGCAAGAAGAACAATCTTCTTCAATGCACACATTTGCTTTCAACAATCCTGAATAGCAAGGGAGATAATTACAATGGTTGATTTACAATGAGTATGAAAGTTGTATATATAATGTTTATCAATATTATGATTGATCTTCTCTTTCAATGATAATTTCCACAACTATTTAAGACTTGTTGCTCAAGAATTTTTGTTCAAATGATATGAAAATATGCATAAAATTCTTATGAAAATGACTTGTTCAAGATGTGAAAAATGAAAGTTTTTGCAAAGTTTTAGAAAGAGATTTTTTTGGAAAGAGGTTATTTTTAAAAATTTAAAGATAAGGTATTTATAAGATCATAAGCACCCCTTGAAACATCATGCAATTCTTCAGAAAATATCATGAACAATTGCCATGATTCATTGGAAACAAATTATGAAAGATTGGATGAAGAAGTGCATTTTTCAAAGCGATTTTTCAAAATTGCATAGTGAGCAATCGATTGCACCTTAGAAGCAATCGATTGCACCTTAGAAGCAATCGATTGCACCACAAACACAAACACACAGAATTTGGATTTTTCAAGCATGCAATCGATTACACTAGAGAGGCCAATCGATTGCACCTAAAACAAAGGCCAAAAATGTCTTAAAAATTGAGCATGCAATCGATTGCTGCAGAGGGTGCACTCGATTGCTCTGGCCATAACTTAGAAAAAATTTGAAAATCAATTTGTGTGTGTAATCATGCAATGCAAATAATTTTTGATTAAATTGAGAAACTAGGACTTAAATACTTGATGAAGATTTTCATTATACATTCAAAGGAGATTGTTCTTCATATCAAGTCGTTGTCCTGATTCTTCGCTTTAATCATGATGCTTTTAAAATGAATGATCATCTTTGCATTCTTTTCAAGTGGTTTGTCTTCATCAAAACATAAGTTGATCTTGAGAAACTTGATTTCACAATGCCCAAATGAAAAGTTCACTTTGTAAGCCCTGACCAATCAAAATCCTAATTTGGTGCATCAGATGACCTTGGGGCTTGATCAACTTGAAATGATGTAAACTTGTAATTGATTATTGATGAAGGGGATCTCTTTGATCCTCATGAATGAATGAGAGACTTGATAAGTTAAAGATCGTGTCAATTCTTGATTGATCATTTTCTTGAGTCTCTTTTGAGTCTCAAAACCCTAATTCATTGTCAAAGCAAACAACCAACATATGTTTTTACTTTTAAATGGGTTAGTGATGCATAAAATTATATTCATGTGATGCTAATGAGATGCAAATGATTTGAGATCTTAGTGTAAAAAATTAGTGTATGACACCAGGCTCTGATTGCTTGATGGCAACCTCTAAATAGATCGACATAGATTTCGCTTGTAAATCATCAGACACAGTCGGTGAATCTGATGATGATGAAACCTTCGTTGTCGTCTTCCTAACGACATCTTGATGGTTGTTGCTTGACTTGAACATGTGCCTGGCAGGGAGGACATTCTAAAAATCATTGGAGAGGCGACGAATTGGGTTTTTGTAGTCGAATATGAATTTGAGACATTTTGAGCCACCGTTATTTTCCATAGAATACTGAATCACTAAAAGTGATTTTCAAAACTTGTGGGAATTTCGTGTTCATGTGGAGGCAAATGTGTCAAAAGATTATATGAATTCTCAATAGGGATACCGATCTTACGTTTAATACTGGTTTCATGTATGGAGTTGTTGGATTTCTTCGAGGAAGTTGAATATGATGATGATGTGTGGCCCAATTCAGTTTTACCGGAGTTCCATGGTGGACGCCAATTGTTCTTGCTAAAAATATTAAAAGGTTGGTTTCCCTATTATTGGTCAGGGAGAGCCTTAAATGATTGGTTGGTGTGTATGTTATTGATATAAGGGAGGATTCATGGCCATCATTGTTGGCGGACCAAAGTTTATGTATCCTTCCTCCTTTCTATGTTATTCATCGTGCATATATGTCCTCTTTGTTGGTCTCCAGACCTATTTGTATTGTCAGCCTCCTCCCTCCTATTGAATAGTCACGATAAATAGACTTTATGGCCATAATAAACATAACCGCTTATTTAAATATTTATACCGAACTTAATAAGTACTTGTAACCGTTTATGGCCAATATAAACCGACTTATTTAATTGTTCTGTAACAAACTCGTCTCTTGAAGTACCATAATGGCTCCGACTAGATTGATCCATTTAGAGTCCGATAAACTTAATATGGGATGTGTATGAAACTCACAATTGATCTCTAAAAAAAATCGGGATGTAGATATTACCCAACTTCATAATAACTCTCCTACTTTCTAAATTTCCCGGACTACAAATTACACTAGTAAGTGTTTACTAAAAATACCCATAAATATAATTATGAAATATCCTTTAAGATAAGTAGGTGAATTATATATATATATATATATATATATATATATATATATATATATATATATATATATATATATATATATATATATATATATATATATATATATATATATATATATATATATATATATATAAAATAGATGAATCGAATAAGTCATTTAATTGATGAATAACATATATAGCAGTTTATGTAATATATGTAATTCAGTTGACATTTATTTGCTGGATGAGATAAACTATTGGTAGAGGGTTTAATAGAGAAAATTATCACATGTGTTCAAAAATCATTTTATCCACCTTGCCCCTTCATATAGTACTATATATGCAACATCTTTTCCGTTTTTTTCCTAGACCTATATCTCTACCCTAGAAGTTACTTCTATTTCTATTTCCTTTGTAAATTCTCTCTCTCTCTCTCTCTCTCTCTCTCTCTCTCTCTCACAGTTCAGTCGCTTCATCATCAAAATCTGAAACACAGTAGTTCTCCAGAGCAGACTCTAAAACCTCAACAACAACGAAAGTACACGCTCTTCCAGACCAGTCACCAATTTCACTAGTTTAGTTAACTAACGGTTTTTATCTTCTTCCATTTTATTCCCATTTTACCCTTCTGACTTCCCCACCTCCACCGCCATTACCAAAAACACCATGATAACATGGCACGATCTCTACACAGTTTTAACCGCCGTGATTCCTCTCTACGTCGCCATGATCTTAGCCTACGGCTCCGTACGGTGGTGGAAAATATTCTCCCCGGACCAATGCTCCGGCATAAACCGTTTCGTAGCTATCTTCGCCGTACCACTTCTCTCCTTCCACTTCATCTCCATAAACGACCCTTACGCCATGAACTTCCGCTTCATCGCCGCGGATACACTTCAGAAAATCATCATGCTTTTTGCTCTTACTATATGGACTAACTTCTCCGTGAACGGAAGTTTAGAGTGGATGATCACAATCTTCTCTCTTTCCACATTGCCCAACACTTTGGTTATGGGAATTCCGCTTCTTATTGCCATGTACGGCGAATATTCCGGCAAGCTTATGGTTCAGGTGGTGGTTCTTCAGTGTATCATTTGGTATACTCTTCTTTTGTTCCTTTTTGAGTACCGTGGCGCCAAGCTTCTCATCATGGAACAGTTTCCTGAGACGGCTGCATCTATTGTTTCGTTTAAGGTTGATTCCGATGTTGTTTCGCTTGACGGAAGGGATTTTCTTGAGACGGATGCTGAAGTTGGTGATGACGGGAAGCTTCATGTTACTGTCAGAAAATCGAATGCTTCCCGGAGATCTTTTATGATGACTCCACGGCCGTCGAATCTTACCGGAGCTGAGATTTATAGTTTGAGCTCTTCTCGGAACGGGACGCCGCGAGGGTCTAATTTTAACCATACAGATTTCTACTCCATGATGGGTTATGCGCCGAGGCATTCTAATTTTGGTGCTGCGGATGTGTATTCCGTTCAGTCTACTTCGCGTGGCCCTACTCCGAGACCGTCTAATTTCGAAGAGAACACGACATCAGCGCCAAGCGCAACAACAGCATCCGCGCTAGTGGTGAGCTCTCCGAAATTTGGATTTTATCCGGCACAGAATGGGCCGGCGACTTACCCGGCTCCAAACCCAGAATTCTCATCTGGGTTGAGCAAGAGTATTAGCAAAAACTCTCAGCAACAGTTTTCTCAACAGTCACAACAATTGGTTCAGGCACAACCACAAACAGTTACTAACAATGGTGCTGCTGCTAAAACTAGCCATGATGCGAAAGAGCTTCACATGTTTGTGTGGAGCTCTAGCGCCTCACCGGTTTCCGAAGCTAGTGGGCTTCAAGTCTTCGGCAGTGGAGCCGCTGATTACCTAGTGTCTGATCAATCTGGACGCTCGGAACAAGGAGCTAAGGAGATTAGAATGTTAGTTCCTGATGACCATCCTCCAAATGGGGTCACCAATAAAGGTATAAATAGATTACTTTTTTTGCTGAGAAAATTGATGATTTTATGATACATTAAATTGATTTTGATTTGTTGATTTTATAGTTGAAAATGAAGCTATGCCAGAAACAGAGTTTGGTGGAGAAGAGTTGAAATTTCCGATAAAAGAAGAACTCCATCTAGAAGAAGATCGCCGAGAGAAAGAAGACCCTGCCGGACTAAACAAGCTAGGATCAACCTCAACAACAGAGCTACACCCGACAAACACCGGTGCCACCACCGCAAAACACATGCCTCCGGCAAGCGTCATGACCCGTCTCATATTGATCATGGTTTGGCGGAAACTAATCCGCAACCCAAACACCTATTCCAGCCTCATTGGTGTCATTTGGTCCCTAGTAGCCTTTAGGTAAATCAAACTCAAATCACAGTTAATAAACCGCAAAATCTATTAGTTAGTAGTTCTACGTTAGTGTCTTAATTTAAGGTTGGTTTGATAATTATTAATTTTGATTGCAGGTGGCATGTGCATATGCCCAAAATAATAGAGAAATCAATCTCCATACTGTCTGATGCTGGTCTTGGAATGGCTATGTTCAGTTTAGGTGAGTAGTCACAATTTTCTCCAAATTCCTACTCCTACAATAATTTCATTCTTTTCCTTTCTTTCCAATTTCTTTCCCTTTTTACATTAAACACCATTATTACATCCATTCCCATTTCAACGTATCTATCTAATAAAGCCAATAAAATAGAGATGGTTGTAAATATTTTTTTTAATATTGAAAAAAATAACAATGATCACAAAACGATGAATGATGTAGATAGTAACATGGTATGATGAGTCTAGTATGTATGAGAATTATGGATTTAGGGAAAGAAAAAGAAAGGAAACTAGTTACGACCGTTCATTATTTTGGAGTTTGTTACAATGTAACATAGCCAAGTGAACATGTTTGCAAAACGATAACGTGGGGATTGTAATTGCGTTGTGACAGTGCAATGTTCCCGACATGTGGGGTTTCCTCATAGGGACCGGTTCAATTTTGGGACCAAAATTTGGTAAAGGTCGAATTTCACTAATGAGGCAATACTACATCATATACGTGTATAGTTTCACACATGAAATTGTGAAGAATTTTCTAATCATGATAATGTGAATTGTGGATGGATATGTTTTTGATCTTGTTCCATTTTGGGTAAAAATGGAGGATGTAATGTAGTAACTGTTTTTGTTTTGTTTGACATGTGCATAGGTTTGTTTATGGCTCTACAACCTAAGATGATTGCATGTGGGAACTCGGTTGCTTCATTTGCTATGGCTGTTCGGTTTCTTACCGGTCCCGCAGTTATGGCAGCGGCCTCCATTGCTGTTGGCCTGCGCGGCAACCTCTTACGTGTTGCCATTGTTCAGGTATTTATTTATGTGACTAATCAGGGTTATTATCGGTTTATACATATTAATCATAAAAAATTTAGATAGTTAGCTTATGAAAATTTAATTGTCGAAAATAGGCTGCACTTCCTCAAGGGATTGTTCCGTTTGTGTTTGCGAAAGAGTATAATGTTCATCCAGCCATTCTTAGTACAGGGTAAGCCTTTAAGTCCTTAAATAAACTTCGTTTTACTGTATATAAATTCTAAGCGTTCTTTCTATTAAGAAACTACATTGATTCATTTGCAGTGTTATATTTGGAATGTTGATAGCACTACCGATTACGCTTGTCTACTACATATTACTTGGTTTGTAAGATATGTAAACATATAGCGAATGGCCATCTCTTTTGAATTTTTTACTTCTGGAGTATGCAACCATTCTTAGTGACCGGTGTGGATTGTGCTGTTATTATAGCAAGGATGTGGAATTTTCTGGATGGAAAGACCAAAATCATAACCTAATATCCTAAAAATACCAATGAAGATTCTTCCGAGTTTCCAAAAGTTTCGGAATTTCAGAAAATTCAACCGATTGACTCAAGTTCTCCGAATTCTAGCCATGCACACAAATACAATTTTCAAGATTAGAGAAAAAGGAGTATTAGTAGAGAGTTATGAGAAACACAAGAGAGGAAAACAAGGGAAAACAAATGTGAGAAGAGTCAATGAAATCTCTTCTATTGAACATTGTTTATTGTTTATTAGTACTATTTTAGCATATGAGAAAACAAAGGGATTTTATGTGTTAATTTTTATATTAGAAAAAGTATTGTTTGTCTATGGCTTACCAAATGTGTAGTAAGGAAAAATGAAATTGGAATATAAAAGGAAGACTCTTTTTCTAAATTATTATAACTTTTTTTACTTACTTTATTCTTTAAGTTTCATTATTAGACCACTATTGTGTCTTTTGTCTTTGATCATTATCATCCTCAGATCCCGCAATTATTTGCGTTTGTCGTTTTTCTTTAGTTATAGTTACGTGACTGAATTAGTATTTTGCAATTTTTCATTTGATCAAGTAAAAAAAGCAACTAGAAAAAGTCATCTTTGTTACTTTTCCAGCATTAGGATAAGTAGATTCTTGGATAAAGTTGAATTGGGACCACGAGAGTGTAATATACTGAGAGTTGAAATGTCAAAAAGAACACTGTTTTTCTACTATGTAGTGATTGTGAACTATTCCTTTGAAGTTTAGTGATTCGTTGAATACAAACAAGTTCTTAGCTTTTCGGCTATTGATGTGTCCACAACACTAACTAGTAACTAGCTAGTAACTTATAGTCAGAAGCACTTTTATGAAGAGTTAAACTAGGGTGAAAGCAACCAATATTTTGTGCCACAGATAGTGTAGATGCTTTGATATCTTAAACATTTAATTCAACCTTTTAAGAGATACAATAATAATTTATAATAGGTGTATACATGACCCAACTCAATCCGTAATTTTATTGTTAAAATCGAATCGATTTGTTCATTCATGGATTGGATTGAGTTGGGCTTACAAATTGTATTTTTAAATTAAACATATTTTTTTTAATGATTTTGTTTTCATTTAAAAAAAAAAGTAAGACAACTTAATACAATTATACTCATTTCTAAAATTCAAATTCGATGAAATATATTATATGGTATCTAATTAAATTCATCAACACAGTATAACATTTGATAATAATATAAAATTCAAAAAGACACCACTATGCCAAAATTGAGTTTTGACTGTTGTAATATCCTAAAAATTGTCCTCTTATTTATCACCGATTCCGAGTAGTTTACTGTTCTGGATTGGCCAAATTTCCAGACTTGGGTCCAATCCATCTTCTAGCCCATAACGGCCCAACAACTCTTTGGCACCTGATACTTTCTCAGTCTGCCCGGAAGTTCCTTCCGACCAGCCACCAGCGCCGCCGACCACCGCTCCCAGCAAGGGTCGAATCCCCCAGGATCAGCCGAGGAACACATGCCCGACAAGCCATTCGCTCGAAAATAATATCATCCGATCGGGGTCTCGTCCGAGCAGTCCAAGTGTTACTCCAACGATTAGTTTCTGGCAGTTACCGATTATTGGGGGATCCACGATCCAGGCCCAATAATAGGGACCAATAACCATGCGTTGGGGGTATTATATAAACTCTCTCATATGAGAGGGTCAGGTATTCAATTTCTCACTCTAAATCTCGTACTTGCTCACTCGTTGCTCGCTCCCTGACATTAGCATCAGAGTGTCGTGCAGGTACACCCCCTTCCTCGCTCCATCAACAATGCTTCAACCACGTTCGACGTCAGCCGCATCGGATCATGATCTCCAGGTACGATCAGGTGTCACCGTCTGCGGGAAACCTTGATTTCCCCGTTCTTCTTCTTCAAAGACTCTCAAGAACCAAAGTTTTCTCTCTAAAGATCCATGGCTGCTCGTGACAATCTGCTCGAAGCCCGGACTACTGATGGTGTTCTACTTACCCAACGGGAAAGTAACGTGATCACTCCCTCGCATGAGGAAACCGTCCAAGATCGTCAGGACGGAAAACCTGCTTCTCCCTCTCCCGAGCGCGATCAACCGCTCAAGACTCGTCCGAAAGTCATCCCCTCCTTGACTGCACTAGCAGGGTCAGACTTTGCTGCGTTAGCTGAGACGCTCAACCAAACCAACCTACTGCTCCTCACGCACGGCGAGAAGATAACCCGCCTAGAAGAAACCGGCCTCCGACCGTCTCGCTCTCTGATAAGGCATTGAGGATTGAAGGTGCGTAAAACACAAGGAAGGGGGGTTGGAATTGGGTTTTCTTTAACAACTAAAAATAACTTCTAATGACAAGTTAATTTATCCTGGTTCGTTTGAACTCAAACTACGTCCAGTCCACCCGCCAAGGTGATTTTGCCTCTATCACTGAGGTCTTAATCCACTATTCAATAAATGAATACACACATTGACCTGCAGTCAATGTCCTCTTGAGTCTTCTGACTGTAACTAGTCACTCAAGGAATATTACTTAACTATTACAATAATAATAATAATATAGTAACAATTTTGCTTCTAATAAAGCTAAGATCACTAAGTGAATGTTACAATATTTTAGCACAATGATTCAGTCTTTTGCTCGTGAGTGTATTATTCAAATCTTCAATTTGATTCCTTTATATAGTACTTGAATAAACGTAGCCGTTGAGACATCTTGAGCTAATTTAGGATATTAGTTAATACCATAAATTCCTTCCAAAACAAGAGATACTTGTCTTTACCATTAATTAAAATATTCTTTAATTAATGTCTTCATTATGAAGATCATCATCTTCTAGACGTAAATCAGAGATATTAAAGACTTGATGCGCAACCATTAAACCATGTCATTAAATGATGGATTCTTCATTAAGTGTATCTTCTATATATGGCTCAATATATCTTCTAGTAATGCACGTCTCCTTTAATTAAATTCCTCTTCTACACAAGTAATAAAGGTAGTCATTAGAACTTCTATTCTAGCATAATAATATTTGTTATCATCAAAACTCTTAGAGGTTTAAAGCCATAATTGTTCTAACAATCTCCCCCTTTTTGATGATGACAAAACATTTATTTAGATATTGAGAATAGAGTTTAATAGGATTAGAAAAACTCCCTTTGATTGAATAAAATCAAATATTAAAGATTTCTTCAGAAGTTATATCCTTCAGAAGTTTCATTAGCCTTAGCTCCCCCTGAGTTGATTACTTGACCTGTTTCTATTTTAAAATCACAACTCAAATAGTTTTATTAGAATTTTATATGTTAGAGGCAAATCATGATAAACTGCTATAGATCAGGATCTTCTACGTTTCTCCCCCTTTTTGTCATAATCAAAAAGAATAGATGCAGAAAAAAATGCAAGAGTATAGAAGCAAAATAAGTTTTCATTAAGCAGAATTAAAAACCAGTAAGAACAAAACCAGTAGAACTTAAAAAGTCATGAAGAGACAGGAAAAAAACAGAAAAAGCTAAGCAGAAGATAAACAGAAAATCAGGAGTGCATCTTAGTAACTAAGGCCTCCAGTAGAGACTTGATCTCAGAGGATGATTCCACTTGCTTTCCAAGCATTGTCTTCAACTCAGCAGTGGTTTCATCTTGCTTATCCAGGCATTGCTTAACCATCTCATTTTCCTTCTTCAACTCTTCCAAGGTCTGCAGAACAAGATTGGTTGGCAGAGGTTCTTCAACTTCTAGAGCAGCTTGATTCTCAGAAACTTCTACAGTTGCTGGTGATTGAGCAGATTCAACATCCTGATCTTCTTCAGAAGGTACCAGAACCATTTGAAGTCCAGAGTTTTCTTCCAGAGGTTCTGACTCTGTCCAGGGTTTGTTGTCCAGCAGAAAAGGTTTATTCTGTTCAATGTTAGAAACAACTGCTTTGAGATACTCACAGAAGTTCTAGTGAGCAATGTCATAGCAGATGTCCTTAAGTCTCTTTGTCTCAACATTAAACCATTTTCTAAAGGTTGCCCACAGAAAGTCAGAAGCAGCTGGATCAGGAAGCTCTGAGCAAGCATACTTCAGATCTTCTAACTTCAGTTTCATTGTTGTTTCAAAAGCAAGTAACAGTGCAGAAATGTCTGTTTTTGAGGGTTTTGGTTTTGGTGCAGGTATGGCAGTTTTGTTTGAGACGGAGGATAATTTGTGTAAAGCTTCAATGTTAACAGAGGTTCTAAGGGGATTTTCATGTTCAACTTCTTCTGGTGGTGTATCAGGGATGGTGATAAAAGTTGGTGAGTTAGGAGGGGTAGACTCATATGAAGATAGGGAACTTTCTCTTATTGGTGAGAGATTAAAAACATGGCCATCAGAATGTTGAGGTTGGAAACTGCTATGGTGGTGTGTTTTAGAAGTTTCAGAAGATGGGATTTGGACAGAATCAGTGGGTTGAAAATCATCAATATCAGCGAGAACATGTTGAAGGGCAGTGTGTGTTTCAGCTGATGGTGAACGGTCAATATTAGAAAGGGGTGTTGTATCAATTGGAATATCAAAATCTGAAAGTGTTTGTGGTTTATGGTGTTCATGTTCTGGTGGATAAAGTGATGATAGAATGGATGAGACAGCAGCAGTTGCAGGTATAACAGAGGGAATAAGGTTAGAAGGTGGAATAGGTTTAGAGGATTGAGTTGGTTCAGATGATGGGATTGGTTCAGAAGAAGTTGGTTCAGAAGGAATAGGTCCAGAAGGAATAGGTTCAGAAGGTGCTTCAGACACTTCTACTGTAACCGCTTCTACTACAGAAATGAATTCAGAGTTAGAGGCAGAAGTATTACCTGTTCTTCTAGTAGTTTTAGAAGCCTTCTGAGAGGATCCTTCTACAACCTTCCTTTTATTGCTTCTTGCAGAGGCAGCATCTGGAGTTTGCTGAGTAAGTTCTGTTGCCTTGAACATTGGATCCACACCATGTTGCTTGCATAAGTCCAAGTAATTGACCATAACCTCTGGAGGTGTGTCAGAAGAGAAGAGGG
Source organism: Lathyrus aphaca (assembly GCA_963966055.1). NCBI lineage: Eukaryota > Viridiplantae > Streptophyta > Magnoliopsida > Fabales > Fabaceae > Lathyrus > Lathyrus aphaca. The sequence goes on along the minus strand of OZ014521.1, from coordinate 137,398,781 downwards.
GGAAGTTCTGCAGGGGAATCTTCCTGGTGGTTATAACTTCTCTAGAATAGAGGACAGGTTCTTTCTTGATAGAAGTTATAAACTTCATCTTCTTCAGATTCTTTGCATTCAGAGGCTTACCAACATCTGTTTCAAGAAGTTCTATCTGATTTACTTCTGCCAGAAAGTCCACCAACTTATTCTCACAGAGAATGTCAGATATTAAACGTCCTAGAGGAATCCAATCCCTCTTGGTTTTCTCCCCATCTCTTGTTTCCTTCACACTGTTTTTCAGATGTTGAAACAGAGAGTGTGCAATGTTGACCTTCTTCTGTTTAGCAATAAAGTACAGCAGGAACTACTGATCCATGTTGATATAGTCTGGAGAGTTTGTAGCTTTCCTGTGGCAGATGGTTCCAGGAATGATCTTGGCCCAAATTCTAAGAGGAATCTTCAGATCCTTTATCTTGTTAGAAGGTTGGCCAGAAGTGAAGATTTCCTTGGCTATCAGCTTTGTATCTGACATTTTGTCCATTTCACTACACTTAATTCCATTGCCATCAGATTCTATGAGCTTGGCAATGTGGTCTTCAGAAATTATGATTCTTTTGCCCAACACATACGAAGTAACATGAGTGTTGGAGGCAGTTGCATATACCCATAATTTCTTTACCAATTTTGGGAAAACTGGTCCCATGAGACGATCAAAGTACTTCTTCCAGCCTTGAGCTTGGACGGCAGGAAGGAGGTCAAAACCATTATCTTTCAGACTGTTGAAATCCACAAAGAGCTCACATAGAACTTCTAGTTTGTCAGTAGGAGTAAGAAGGGTCTTTTCAGGTTCAACGTAAAACACATCAGTTGAGTCTTCTTGTTGTTGAGGAGAGGAAGCCATTGTTACTAAGATGAGGTTTTTGAGGTTTAGGGTTTTAGAAACAAATTCAGAGAGAACGCAAAAGTGAAGGTGAAAAAGTTTTTCAGTAAAAATGCAATTAGGGTAAAAAGTAAAAAGTGAAAATGAAAAGTTGTTTATATAGAAAAAAAATTGCATTTAATAATACGAGAAATTAGTGGGAAAAATTAAATTTAAAAACATAATGATTATATGCAATAAATGCAGCAGACATAGGGGAAGGCGTAAAAGATTCTGGAACAGTTACCCAAGAGATTTTTGCCTTTTTGGTGTCAAGTCAGCCGTATCAGTTTCCCAGAAGATCAACAGATGTCCTTCTGTAGAGGACAATTGTCCAATGCATGTTCTGTCACTCTTCAGAATTTGGACACTTGTTTTAATTCTGATGGGATTCCTTAGAGCCTTGTTGACACTTGTTGATGTGAAGATCTGCATGTTATTCCTTTGAACATAAGTTCTCAGAATGAAACAGTTAGAACATAATATCTTCTGAAGGAATAATATAGAGGATTAATTTCAGAACTTCTAAGAGTTAAAGACATATAATTAAATCATTTTCATTCTGGACATAATTTCATGCTAAGGTTGGTTAGTATGAAATTAAATCTATCTTCAGGAAGGGGTTTTGTAAAAATATCAGCCCATTGGTGATTTGTATCTATGAACTTTAACATTAAAATTCCCTTCTGAGTATAGTCCCTAATGAAATGATGTTTAACTTCTATGTGTTTAGCTCTAGAATGTAAAATTGGATTTTTAGAGAGATAAATAGCAGAGGTATTATCACAGAGGATGGGAATGTTACTCTCATAGATGTTGAAATCCTCAAGCTGATTTTTCATCCAGAGCATCTGAGTACTGCATCCAGCTGCTGCAATGTATTCAGCTTCTGCAGTTGATAATGCTATGGTTGACTGTCTTTTGCTGGACCAAGAAATTAGATTATCTCCTAGAAATTGATAACTTCCAGAAGTACTTTTTCTTTCTGTTCTATCTCCAGCAAAATCAGCATCACAGTATCCTACAAGTTTATAATCTTTGGATCTTCTCTGTAAAGCTTCTGATCTACTTTCTTACTTACCTCTTCTTTCTCCAGAATACATGTAGGATGCATATGAGTATTAGATATGATGCTTTCTGATAAATCAAATTTCTTCAGAAGTTCTTTGACATATTTGCTTTGATGGATATATGTTCCTTCTGATGTTTGATTTATTTGAATTCCCAGGAAGAACTTTAATTCTCCCATCATGCTCATTTCAAATTCTGCCTGCACAGACTTAGCAAATTCCTTTCCAAAGGCACTTTTAGTAGAACCAAAAATTATATCATCTACATAAATTTGGCATATCAGAAGATCATTTTTAATGTTTTTACTGAAAAGAGTTGTATCCACTTTCCCTCTGATGAAATTATTTTCCACAAAAAAAGTGCTTAGTCTTTCATACCAAGCTCTGGGAGCTTGCTTCAAACCATATAAAGATTTTTTGAGTTTGAAAACATGTTTTGGAAATTTTATATTTTCAAAACCAGGGGGTTGGTGTACATACACTTCTTCATCAATATAACCATTTAAAAATGCACTCTTGACATCCATTTGATATAGAATGATATTATGGTTTACAGCAAATGAAATTAGCAGTCTAATTGATTCTAACCTGGCAACTGGTGCATAGGTTTCTGTATAGTCAATTCCTTCTTGTTGACTATAACCTTGTGCAACCAGTCTTGCTTTGTTTCTGACAACTTCTCCTTGTTCATTTAACTTGTTTCTAAATACCCACTTGATGCCAATGATGTTGAATCCTCTGGGCCTAGGAACTAGATCCCATACATCATTTCTGGTGAATTGGTTAAGTTCTTCTTGCATAGCCAGAATCCAATCATTTTCTGAGAGAGCTTCTTCTACAGAAGTTGGTTCAATCAGAGAAACAAGTCCCATTAGAGATTCTTCAGAGTTTCTGAAAGATGATCTTGTTCTGATTGGTTTATCCTTCTTTCCCGAGATTTTATCTTCTGGATGATTCACTTTGCTTTTGGATAGTTTCTTCTGAGTGGGTTCTTCGGAGTTTGCTGGAGTAATTGTCTTGTTTTGTTCTGTAGGTGATTGATCTTCAGATGTTCTGTTTGTAGAAATTTCAACTTCTATATCTGCAATAAATTCATTCTGCTTTGGTTTTTCAGAACCAAGCTTATCATCAAATCTGACATAAATAGATTCTATCACAATACGTGTTTCTGTGTTGTATACTTTGTATCCCTTAGAACGTTCAGAGTATCCTAACATATAACACTTTTGTGCCTTAGAGTCAAATTTATTCAGAGTATCATTAGTATTCAGAATAAAACATATGCACCCAAAGGGGTGAAAATATGAAATGTTGGGCTTTCTGTTCTTTCACAATTCATAAGGAGTCTTTTCAAGAATAGGTCTTATGGAGATTCTATTCTGAATATAGCATGCTGTATTTACTGCTTCTGCCCAAAAATATTTAGCCATGTTAGTCTCATTGATCATGGTTCTGGCCATCTCTTGCAATGTTCTATTCTTACGATCTACAACCCCATTTTGTTGAGGAGTTCTAGGACAAGAAAAATCATGAGAGATGCCATTTTCATTAAAAAATGATTCTAATTGTTTGTTTTCAAATTCTCCACCATGATTACTTCTAACTTTAATAATTTTAAATTCTTTTTCATTTTGAACTTGTTTGCAGAAGTTAGAAAATACAACAATTGACTCATCCCTGTGTCTAAGAAACTTTACCCATGTCTATCTGCTGAAGTCATCTACGATTACCAATCCATACTTCTTGCCACTGACAGAAGCAGTTTTCACTGGTCCAAACAAGTCAATGTGCAGAAGTTCTAGTGGTCTAGAGGAAGATACAACATTTTTAGCCTTAAAGGCAGGTTTTGAAAATTTGCCTTTCTGACATGCTTCACACAGAGCTTCTGAGTTGAACTTCAAATTTGGAAGTCCTCTGACTAGATTGAGTTTGTTAAGTTGAGATAATCTTCTCATATTAACATGTCCCAATCTTCTGTGCCAGACCCATTGCTCAGTTCCCACAGACATTAGACATTTTACATTCTGAATTTTTAATTCTGAAAGTTTTATTTTATAAATGTTGTTCTTTCTCTTTCCACTAAAGAGGATTGTTCCATCTTTCTGACTAACAGCTTTACAACACTTTTGATTAAAGATTATGTCATAGCCATTATCACTTAATTGACTTATGGATAATAGATTATGCATTAATCCTTCTACTAGTAGAACATTAGAGATAGAAGGAAGATTTCCATTACCAATAGTTCCAGAGCCAATAATTTTTCCTTTTTGATTGCCTCCAAAACCTACGTGGCCTCCATCTTTTAGTTCAAGACTTTGGAATATATGCTTTCTTCCCGTCATGTGTCGTGAGCATCCAGAGTCCAGGTACCATGATTGGTGTTTCAGTTTTGCTGTTAAAGACATCTGCAACATACACAATTTTATCTTTGGGTACCCATATTCTTCTGGGTCCTTGTTTGTTAGTTTTTACAAGCTTCTGATTCATTTTAGGTTTCAAATCAGAACTTGTGGAACAAGATGACTCACTAGTGTATATTAGATCATGGTTATGACCATAGGTAAAATGAGAACTTAGAGGAGTATTAGTTTTTATGACAATGTCATCAATCTTTTTATACTTCAGAGTTTCTTTAGTTTTCACATAGCCTATGCCTTTTCTATCATTTCTTTTAACTCCATAGATCATAGATGCAATTTTGCTTCTATCTATGTTTTTAGCTATAAATTTTTGAAAACCATAGTCATATTGTTTTATGATACTATCAGAATTGATTAGATCTTCTAATTCAGATTCCTTCTGAGCTTTAAGTTTTTCAAAAGAGTTTTTGCATTCAAAAATATTTTCTTTAAGCTCAGAGTTTTCTGTTTTTAGTTTTCTAACTTCTTCTAATTCAGATACCAGACTTTGTTTCATGTCTTTGTATTTGAATTGAAGCTTCTGATATTTTTCAAGAATTTCTGAGAGGCTAGCTTCTAGTTGAGATCTAGAAAGTTTAGAAAATACCTCTTCTGAATCTGATTCTGATTCTGATTCTGATGAGTGATCATCTTCTGGTATGTTTGCCATTAGTGTAATATTAGCTTGTTCATCTTCAGAATCTGACTCTGCTTCAGATGATTCAGAATCATCCCATGTTGCCATGAGACTCTTTTTCTTTTCTCTGCTGAATTTGTTTCTGGGTTTCTCTTTCTGGAGTTTTGGACATTCACTCTTGTAGTGTCCTGGTTCTTTGCATTCATAGCACACAACTTCTTTGCTTCTGGGTTTCTTGTGACCAGATGTTGATTCAGAATAGTTGTTGGTTCTTCTGGTATTTCTGAACTTCTTCTGACGATGCTTCTAGAGTTGTTGGACTCTTATGGATAAGAGAGATAATTCATCTTCTTCTGATGAGCATCCAGAACTTTCTTCTTCTTCTGCCTGTAAAGCTTTAGAAACAAATTTGTTAGATTTAAGAGCTACAAACTTACCTTTCTTCAGGGGTTCATCTTCTTCTAGTTCAATCTCATGACTTCTCAAGGAGCTGATCAGTTCTTCTACGGATATTTCATTCAGACTTTTAGATAGCTTTAGAGCAGTGACCATGGGCCTCCAAGCCTTTGGTAAACTTCTGATGATTTTCTTCACATGATCTGCTGTTGAGTAGCCTTTGTCCAGAACTTTCAGTCCAGCTACCAGTATTTGGAACCTTGAGAACATTTTTTCAATTGTCTCATCTTCTTCCATTTTGAAAGCTTCATACTTCTGGATGAGGGCTAGAGCTTTAGTCTCCTTGACTTGAGTGTTGCCTTCATGTGTCATCCTCAGAGAATCAAACATGTGTTTAGCTGAGTCCCTGTTTGTGTTCTTCTCATATTTTGTATATGAGATAGCACTTAGAAGTATGGTTCTAGCTTTGTGATGATTTCTGAATTCCTTCTTCTGTTGCACTGTCATATTTTTTCTTTCAATCTTCTGACCATCTGCTCCAACAGGATGAATGTATCCATCTGTCATCATGTCCCAAATATCTCCATCTAGAGCTAGAAAGAAACTTTCCAGAACATCCTTCCAGTAGTCAAAATTGTCACCATTGAACACTAGAGGTTTAGCGTTGATCTTGTCATTTTGGTAGTCATTGTTGTTATTGCCAGCTTCTGCCATGTGTTTTAATTTCTGGATCTTTTACTGACACGGTTAAGTGTTTTTCTCAGAACCTAGCGCTCTGATGCCAATTGAAGGTGCGTAAAACACAAGGAAGGGGATTTGGAATTGGGTTTTCTTTAACAACTAAAAATAACTTCTAATGACAAATTAATTTATCCTGGTTCGTTTGAACTCAAACTACGTCGAGTCCACCCGCCAAGGTGATTTTGCCTCTATCACTGAGGTTTTAATCCACTATTCAATAAATGAATACACACACTGACCTACAGTCAATGTCCTCTTGAGTCTTCTGACTGTAACTAGTCACTCAAGGAATTTTACTTAACTATTACAATAATAATAATATAGTAACAATTTTGCTTCTAATAAAGCTAAGATCACTAAGTGAATGTTACAATATTTTAGCACAATGATTCAGTCTTTTGCTCGTGAGTGTATTATTCAAATCTTCAATTTGATTCCTTTATATAGTACTTGAATAAATGTAGCCGTTGAGATATCTTGAGCTAATTTAGGATATTAGTTAATACCATAAATTCCTTCCAAAACAAGAGATACTTGTCTTTACCATTAATTAAAATATTCTTTAATTAATGTCTTCATTATGAAGATCATCATCTTCTAGACGTAAATCAGAGATATTAAAGACTTGATGCGCAACCATTAAACCATGTCATTAAATGATGGATTCTTCATTAAGTGTATCTTCTATATATGGCTCAATATATCTTCTAGTAATGCATGTCTCCTTTAATTAAATTCCTCTTCTACACAAGTAATAAAGGTAGTCATTAGAACTTCTATTCTAGCATAATAATATTTGTTATCATCAAAACTCTTAGAGGTTTAAAGCCATAATTGTTCTAACAAGGACGACGTATTCCATCTCCCCACAAAAGGAAGGGCAAAGGCCACCGTGAAGAATCTTCCATCAAGAAATTGGCCTGGTCGCCTCCACGACGACGTCGCTCGCCTATACCGACCAAGACTCGTCGGAGCTTGCAGAAGGAAGACCAACGCTCTCCTCCCTAAAAGAAGAGACGATCCCGATCCCCGTCTTCAAGACAGTCAAGAAAGAATAGATCAAAGTCTTCGTTTCCACGAAGAAACAAAAGACGCCATTCGCGCCCTCCCTCGTTCACATCTAGTGACGAGGATGATATCAGAGGCCCACTCCCCTCGGAGATCATGGCTACCAAACTACCGCGGGGGCTTAAGAATCCTCCACCCATTGGTTCGTATGATGGGACGACAGATCCAGACGAGCACATCAAAAACATTGACGCCTTGCTCGATTATAGGGGCGTCTGGGGAGCAATCAAGTCCCGCCTCTTTCTGACCACCTTGAGGAAAGAGGAAATGACTTGGTATAAGAGTCTCGAACCCGAATCCATCATATCGTGGAGGCAACTCGGTCGAACTTTCTCCAGGAACTTCACCGCATCCCGGCGCCATCCCAAGACAGAGGCATCGCTCGAGGCTATTATTTAGGGCAAGGATGAACCCCTCAGAACCTACATCGAAAGGTTCAACAAAGAAGTCGTCCAGGTCTCTACCGCGGACGATATGAAGAAGTATTTATTGGAGCGCGGGTTACGCCCATCCACTGATTTCCACCGGGCGGTAGGCATCGAAACTCCCGCCACGTTGGACGATTTCCTCTTGAAGGCTCAGGCGTACATCCAGTACGAAGAGAAACAGGCGACCGGTTCTATTCATGATGCCAGACGTCAAGAGGACGCCAAACCTTCCAAGACTGATGAGCATTCGACATCTCATCGAGGGGGAGACAATAGAAAGGAAGATCTCTCTCGTGAACCGCGGGAGCAGAGGGGGCCGATAGGTTGCTTTCATGAGTACACACCTTTCTCGGTATCGAGGGAGAAGATATTGTCCGATTACGCAAATTCGGAGTTCTGACAAGCAGGAGTTCGCTTTCCCAAGCAACTGCCTAACAAGTCGGGCACCGACAAAACCAAGTATTGCAGGTTCCACAAGAGCCATGGGCATAATACTGAAGATTGCATCCACCTGAAGGACGCGATCGAGATACTCATAAGGGACGACCACCTCAAGCAATTCACAAAGTATAAAAAAACTCCCAGGCCGGAGGTACAGGAAACCAAGAAGGTCGAAGAAGCAGTAGTTGTGCCCTCGGACACCAACATGCAGGTCGCCCTCAACATCTACCAACCTGAGGATTTCTTTATACCCGATCATCTGGGAAATCTAGGATATCTCTCATCCCATAGCCCTTGGGAATCCTTCCCCTCTGCAGTGGTGATTTCAGGGGGATGATTCAACAATATTACTGTCGGCTCCGTGAAGAGGAAGTTCGACCAGCTGATTACAAAGGGACCGGCCCAGAATGCCACTTTGGATCCACCCATAAGCAACTATGTGCCTATTTCCTTTTACAAAGACGAAATGTTGGGAGAGGCACCCAACGCCAGCATCCCTTTGCTCGTTCGGGCTCAGATGGCCAATTGCGACGTTCGCCGGATTCTGGTAGACCAAGGGAGTTCGTGCGACATCATGTATTCACATCTATTCTCAACACTTCAGCTGAATGAGACTCACCTAACACCTTACGTAGGATCCGACCTACAAGGTTTCAACGGGGAGGTATCTCGACCATGGAGTTATGTCGATCTCATCATCACTTTTGGAGAGGCGGAGACCCCTCGATCCGTCTGCGTCCAGTTTCTAGTGGTCGACTATCCATCCCTTTACCAGTGCATTCTCGGTCGGCCGACGTTGGCCGAACTCGTTGTTGTTTCGTTGACTGTTCATCTAAAAATTGAAATACTATACAACATCAGGGAGAGTAGCCACCATGCACAGAGATGTCGAAGCTTCTCGTTGCTGCTTTGAGACAACCTCTAAAGGCCTCAGTTCGATATCATACCAGCCCAAACCCTCTACCGCAGCATCTTCCGAGTGCTCGGAGGTACCCAAGCCTCTCTCTCGAGTCGACTCCATCGACTTAGACTACAGGTTCCCAGACAAAGGCGAAAGCTCCCAGCAACCCTCCACTTCATTATCCCGACCAATCCTGGACGGTGAGTTTGAGCTAATTCCTCTGGGGGGAAGATCCAAACCAATGCATAAAGATCGGAGCTCACCTGCCCGACTTGGTGAAGAGACAGCTGGAAACATGCCTAAAAGGAAATGCCGACCTATTCGCTTGGAGCGCAACAGAGATGCCCGAACTCGACACAGATGTAGCCTGCCACCACCTCTTCATCGATCCAGCTTACAAAGTTGTTGTCTAGCGCATGAGGAAGCAGTCGACCGAGAAAACCGAAGCGTCCGAAAAAGCTGTAAAAGACCTCCTAGAGGCAAACTTTGTAAGAAAGGCTAGGTACACAACCTGGCTCTCAAACGTTGTACTCGTTAAAAAATCAAATGGAAAATGGAGAATGTGTGTTGACTATATCGATCTTAATCGGGCTTGCTCGAAAGACTCTTATCCTTTGCCAAACATCGACAAACTGGTCGACAACTCGGACGGTTTCATACTACTATCGTTTATGGATGCCTACTCGGGATACAATCAAATCCCCATGTCTGTGATTGACAAAAAGCACACCTCCTTCATGACCGAATCAGGCAATTACTACCATAAAGTTATGCCATTCGGCCTGAAAACGCGAGCGCTACTTATCAGCGCATGATGAACAAAGTTTTTCGAGCAGAAATAGGAGACATGCTTGAAGTATACATGGACGACATGATCGTTAAATCTCAACAAGAGACATATCACGCTTCCCACCTTCGAAAAGTGTTCGACCAAGCTCGAAAATGAAAAATGTGTTTTAATCCTGAAAAATGCACATTCGGAGTTCGAGCACCTAACCCAAACATATCTCCAAACTTAACATCTATATAAACCTTATTCACCCCAAGCCTAAAAATAGGATTACACACATTTCTTCATTTTCACACCTTCTCTCAATTCTCTCATTTTTCTCCATTTCCAAACTCACACCAATGCTTCATCATCATCAAGATTCTTCAAGTTTTGCATTGAAACTTGAAGAATTGGAAGCTAAGCATCCACCATTCGCCTCAATTCAACGGATTATCGAAGAAGTTACTACAGTTTCAGTGTTTATTTCACCTTTCGGAATTGCTTTTCGACGATCGCGATCAACCACATTTATTTTGCGCATTCTCGAATGAAGCTTCGGTCGTATCAATCGACATTGCAATAATTGCCAAAGCAGGCCTCCGCTTTGTAGGTTGGTGAATCCATAATCACTTCTCGTTTTAACTTATTTCTCTTCATCTCGATTCGCACATTCTTCGCGTTTTCTCGCTTTTTGATACTTTGATTGAGTTGATCATAGAAGTTAGAATTGTGATGTGATTATGGTTTTAATAGGTGTTAGATGGCAGCATTTATGTGTAATTTTCGTGCTTAATTGATATGCATTAGGATAGAGCTTATTTAAATAATAATATTCTTTAAAATTATTTATTATATTTTAAAAAAATTAATAAAATATTATTATTATTTAAAATTCTTTAACATAACTAAAATTAATCAAATAATAATATTATTTAAAATTCTTTAAAATATTTAAAATTAATAAAATATTATTATTATTTAAAATTCTTTATAATATTTAAAATTAATCAAATATGATTATTATTTAAAATTAATTAAATATTTTAAATAAATTAATCAAATATTTTAAGGAAATTAATCAAATATTTTCTTTAAAAAATATTATGATTTAAATTTTTTAAAATATTGTAAGTAAATTAATAAAATATTTTAAAGAAATTAATCAAATATTATTATCATTTAAAACTCTTTAAAATAATTAAAATTAATCAAATAATAATATTATTTAAAATTCTTTAAAATATTTTAAAGAAAGTAATCAAAGAAATTATATAAAAAATATTAATTGAAAAATTATGTGCAAAAAATTAATTGAAAAATGATTTATTTTGAGTTTTTAAATAATTAATTGAAAAATAATATAAAAAAATATTAAAATTAATAATATTCTTTCCAGGAACCAATATATAGCTATCTTTGCAATATAATTCATGGATGTATCACCACCCAAGTGGTTAATGCGCGTATACAATGTTTTTCCCTACCTCAAGGGCATGTGTTCGACCCCTAAGACAACCCTTTTTATGGAAGGGCATTATTCAAACAGAAGGGGTGAGATATCTAATATTATAATCAAGAATATGATAAATAACATATTGAATTAGATTACACAAATCACCACTTCACAAACAACCAACAACTTAGAATCAACATGAGATACAACATGACAACGTAATATGCAACTTCATATGCAACTTAGACAAATGTGATGCATGTGGTACCATCGGAGCAAAAGTCTCAACTTATAATCATGCCAATTAATAGAGGCATAAACACAAGGCATAATCCTTCAACTTTATTCTTGCCAATCCAGGCCAACTTACCGAGCAATCAGCTCCAACTTGAATAGTGATATATTATGCGAGTCAACGTGATTATCAAACAACAACAACTATAACGACATAACAACACAATAACATCCAACTTTGGCCAAAGGCCTGCAACCCATAATCTTGCCATTTATGAGGCATTGAAACATACGACTTAAATCAACTTAAATTGACTTATTCTACTTTATTCAAACCAACTTAGCAAATCAACGAAAACCAACACCTAACGTACGACAATATTTAATTAAATAAATAATTAAATAATATGGGCATTACAAAAAGCATTCTTATAGGTAGACCTAAGAAAGCGCTTTTTAAAAATCACTTTCTAAGGTCAATTATTAATTAAAATAAAATAAAATATTCAGAAAACCTAAGAAAGCGCTTTCTAAGGAATGCGCTTTCTAAGGTCAATATTTCAGAAACCCTAAGAAAGCGCTTTCTAAGAAAAGCACTCTCTAAGGTCAATTATTATTTAAAATATAAAGCTTTCAGAAACCGTACTATTCATTTCTAATCATTTTCTTGCATTCTTCTCTTGCATTCTTGCATTCTTCTCAGTGGTTATACTTACGTTCTTGCATTGTTGCCTTCTGTTTTTGTTTTGTTTCCTTCTGTTTTTGTTTCGTTTCATCTTTGTGTTGTGAAGAAGAAGAAGAATTTTCGTTCTGTTTTCGTGTTGTGTAGAAGAAGAAGAAGAGGTACGTTGTTCTTGCGTTCTTCTCATACATTTCATTCTTAGTGATTATACATTGTTGTTGTTGTTCTTGTGGATGTTGTTGTTATGATACATTGTTCTTCTTCTTTCCATTAATGGATATTCATACATTATTGTTGTTGTTGCCATTGTTGTTATTGTTCAATTTTTTTTGGTGTTGTTGTTTTTTGGCATTGTTGTTGTTGTTGTTCTGTTGTTGTTGTTGTTGTTGTTGTTGTTGTTGTTGTTGTCGTTCTTCATTCTTTATTCGTTCGTTATTGGTGTTGTTGTTTTGTTGGTGTTGTTGTAGTTGTTGTTCTGTTGTTTTTGCCATTGTTCTTCGTTCGTTATTCCTATGTATAAAATAGAAACACAATTTATGAGTCATAATTTGACATAAATTTCAAACTCAGTATATATCCTATGTACAAATTATGAGTTAACTAACCAATTTATGAGTCAAAATTGAGGATTCAACATGACTGTTTGAATGATAGTTCTGATAAAATAGAAACAAGTTTGATTTTTTCATAAGATGCTCTCAGAGTATGTAGAATTTGTGCTAGTTTTCTATTTGATTAAAGAAATAAGTTATATTTGAAGTCTTAATAGATGCTTATTAAGTATCTGTTTAATTATGCTCTATATACAAAAGCTATGTTTTTCTCTTTTTCTTTTAAGGGTTAGATTGGGTGAATTATAAGGGGCATTCTTAGTGGTATGCTTATTTAGTCTTTGATGGTTAGTGATATAATTGTTTTTGGGGATCAGGTATTATAATGTTGCATTTGTTAATTGTTGGACTAGTGCAAATGTGCAATACATTTTTGTATCTTATAGCTCATTAGTAAAGAGTGTCTTCATTTGTTTCGTATTCTTCACTCTATTGAACTATGTTAAGCTGAACCTTTGTCTTGGATATGTAATTGTTATGATATGATGTCGTGCTTATTTGTGATTGCATGTTGCCACTTATCAAGTTATGACTCATAATTGGTCAATTAGCTAGCAATGCTTTGAATGAACTGATATGATGAGGTTTCTAACTATTGAGTTTTCTATATATAGGGGTTACTTGTGATCAAAGTGTGAAAGTCGGATCATTTCCCTACAGGTAAATATTTTTTATTTTTGTTTTTATTTAGTTTAATTAGTATAACTATGGATAAGAAATGGATGTCTTCAAGTCGATTGTCGAAAGAGTATGAGAATAGGGTATTGGAATTCGTTAAGTTTGTTCTTGCGCACGCCAAATACCCCAGTCAAATGAGATGTCCTTGCTTGGGTTGCTATTTTATGGGTCAGGTTGACGCGGTTCAGTTGGCATCGCATTAACAGAGGTATGGAATTGATCGAAGTTATACATGTTGGAATTTGCATGGTGAGAAAAGAAACGGGAATGTTGAACTGGGGGATAATATGACCTATGCTTCAAACGACAATGGCACAGATACATACGATTATGATCGAGTCGAAGAGATTGCAAAAGCACTTGAAGATGATCTTAAGGATTGTCCTGAAATGTTTGAGAGGTTGGTAAGTGATGCAAATAAACCGTTGTATAATGGTTGCACTAAATTCACAAGATTGTCTGTGGTATTAAAGTTGTACAACTTAAAGGCGGGCAATGGATGGTCGGATAAAAGTTTCACAGAGTTATTGGCCCTTATGAAAGATATGATTCTAGAGAATAATGTTCTTCCCAATCGAACATATGAGGCCAAAAAGATGTTGTGCTCTATTGGCATGAGCTATGATAAGATACATACCTGTCCAAATGATTGTGTCTTGTTTCGAAACGAGTGTGCATTGTTAAATGAGTGTCCTAAATGTGGTGTTTCTCAATATAAGAAGAAGTTGTCTCCAACAAAAATCTTATGGTATTTTCCTATAATTCTGAGATTCAGACGCATGTTTTATAGTGAAACCGATTCAAGACACTTGACTTGGCATGCAGATGAAAGAATTATTGATGGAAAGTTTCAACATTCGGAAGATTCACCACAGTAAATGAAAATTGATGATGATTATCCTGAATTTGGAAAAGAAGCAAGAAACCTTCGCTTGGCATTATCTACTGATGGAATGAATCCACACGGTCTTCAAAGTATCTCACATAGAACATGGCCTGTGATTTTAAGGATTTATAACCTACCTCCATGAATATGTATGAAGCGTAAGTACATGATGTTATCTATGTTAATTTATGGGCCTAAACAACCAGGGAATGACATAGACATATACTTGACAACATTAATTGAAGATTTAAAGTTTTTGTGGGAGAACGATGTGGAGGTTTATAATGGGTATAGGAAAGAAAGTTTCAACTTGAGGGCGATGTTGTTTGTCACAATTAATGATTTTCCAGCATACAGAAATCTATCAGGGAAAAACATACAAGGTCAATGTGTGTGTCCTATTTGTGAAGATAAAACAGATTAGACGCGATTAGAGTTTGGTTAGAAGAATGTCTTTCTCGGTCATCGTAGATTATTAAATTCGTAACATCACTACCGTGGGTGGAGAAAAGCCTTCAATGGAGACACAGAACAAGGTAGAGCTCCACCTATATTGACAGGTGATTAAATTTTTGAAAAGGTGAAAGATGTGAGAACTCAGTTTGGCAAGACTTTTTCATATACACTTGTCAAGAAAGGGTGGAAGAAGAGGTCAATTTTTTTGAACTTCCATATTGGAAGTCGTTGTATGTAATACATTTTCTCGATGTTAAGCATATTAAAAAAATGTGTTTGACAGTGTAATTGGTACGTTACTCAATATACAAGGAAAGTCTAAGGATGGCCTTAAAGCAAGAAAGGACTTTATAGCGATTGGGATAAGAACTGAATTAGGACCCTTGAAGAAAGGAAAACGAACATATCTACCACCTGTTGCATATACTCTATCTAGAAAGGAGAAAAAAGTTTTGTATAAGTTTCTAAGTGAAGTTAAAGTTCCAGAAGGATACTTTTCAGATATTAGAAGACTTGTGTCTATGAAAGACCTCAAGTTAAAGAGTTTAAAGATGCATGACTGCCATGTTATAATGGAATATTTTCTACCAATAGGTATAAGTTCTATCTTCCTGAAAAAGTAAGAAGCACAATAACTAAATTGTGTTTTTTCTTCAAGTCAATTTGCAATAAGATGATCAATCCTGTGATCTTACCAACATTGCAAAACGAAATAGTTATTACTTTGTGTGATCTTGAAATGTATTTTCCTCCCTCCTTTTTTGACATAATGGTTCATCTAGTTGTTCATCTAGTGAAAGAGACACAATTGTGTGGTCTGACTTATATGAGATGGATGTACCCTGCTTAACGTTATATGAAAATATTAAAAGGGTATGAGAAAAACTGAAGTAGACCAGAGGGTTTTATTGTCAAACAATACATTGTTGAAGAAGCGATTGAGTTTTGTACTGAATATTTTTCCAATGTACACTCAATTGAACTCCCCGAATCTCATATTGTCGAAAAAAAAGCAGGAAAAATGTTAATTGGAAATGAAGTTTTGATAATATCAAGGGTCGAACGAGATCAAGTGCATTTGTATGTTCTACACAATGAGAATGAGGTTGAGCCGTATGTTGAACTGCACAAGGATGTTATCTGAGGTTTAAATCTGAATAGAAATGCAAATTGGATAGCACGAGTGCACAATCTAAGTTTCATACCTTGGTTTAAGGATCACATTTTCAAAAAGTATTATTCAGACCCCGCTTCAATAACAGAAAGATTGAGATGTTTAGCATATGGTCCAAGTTTGGTTGTGTTTTCTTATAGCGCATACGCAATTAATGGATACACATTTTATACCAAATAACAAGATGATAAAAGTACTATGCAAAATAGTGGTGTCACCGTGGTAACTGAAGCAATGCACATTTCAAGTGTGAAAGACTTAAACCCCAAATTTGCAAATCTGTCGTATTTTGGGGTTATCGAACGCATTTGGGTGTTTGATTATGAGAAGTTTTAGATTCCTATATTTCGTTGCAAGTGGGTTGAAAACAATAATGGCGTACAAATGGATAAGTCGGGATTTTTGCAAGTGGATCTTAATAGGGTGGGGTACAAAGATGAACCTTTTATTCTAGCCTCTCAAGCTAAACAAGTGTTCTATGTCAGTGATCCGACAAGTACACAATGGTCTATAGTGCTTTTATTTAATAAAGTAATTGATGAAAACATTGGAGATCAAGGTGATATTGATGTTGATATTGAATCATTTACTATAAATGATCAAGATGAAAATATCATAGCGAATGCATCATATACTAGAAAGGATCATAATGAGGGTATTTGGATCAATCCAACCCTCTGTGTTGTTAAGAGATGAGTATAAGATATTCCAACCAAGAAAAGAAAGAGACGTGCCTAAAAAAGGTACTAATGGCTAGTAATGGAGTATAGATTATGGATTTTAGATTTGTCATTTAATTTTTGGATGTTAGATTTGTCATTTAATTTTTCATGTTATATCATTCAATGGATTATAGATTATGGATTTTTATAATTTTTCATTTAATTTTTGTTTGTTCTTTCTTACAGGTCTAATGGCTAGTAATGAGGAAGACACACATGAGACACACGAGACACATTATACAAATGAAGCTCAGAATAAAGCTTCGAAGGTAGAAAGTGAAATAAAACATGGAATAACAATTGTGAAGTCAATTGTCCGTGCTAGAGACAAAGGGGTGAAATCTGATGTACATTGGAGTGATGAGAACCAACTAATTGAGCCTAATGGTTCAGTCTTGTCTTCATACATTATTTCACTTGTCCGCCAGCACATTCTAATTACCAGTGATAATTGGAGGAATCCATTGTTGAAAGCTTTTAGTATTCAAATGTCAATTCTGAACCATTATGAAAATAATTTTGAACCATTACTTACATTTTTTTACAATATGGTAATGTTAGACTCTTACAAAACCCGCATCTAAGGATAAAGGAATTTTGCCGGAAAAAGAGTCTGTTGCATCGCAAAGAGAGGTACATTTAAAGTGTTATTCTATGATCCTAATTCAAAAGTTTCATGATTTTATACTTTACCTAACTAATATGATTGTTAGGTTCTTGCTTAAGCTTCACAACAGGCCATGAGCAAGATAAAGGTTCATGCAAGAGCCATGCCGACAAAAAGAGCTCCTGCAAATCGCTTTCGGTTGTGTCTTGAGACACTTGTGTCAACATCAGATATGATGCAAGGTTGTATTCGTCAAATAGACATGGACGATGGTGTTTTTGGTTTTCCTCATTCCGAGATAATCGGAAGAGAGGACATGGAGCATATTTTCAGGCATCTTGAATTAGGCATCGCTGTTATGCATGCAAACATATGGTACTCTGATCAATCTATTATTTATTTTGAACAATTTATTTACACATTTCAATGAAAATAATCTAATGTTTATTATATATGTTTTTAGTTAAGGTTCTTATATGACAAAATCATGCACGAGACGCAATTGTCAAATTGATTCTGTTTCTTTGCTTCCCTTGTGTCAATGCAACGACAATTGGTTTGAATTCAGTTTCAGTAAGAGACCACTTAATTGAAAGATTTATGGAGGCCAACACATAAACTTTTTTTTACCGTATAATACTAGACACAAGTAAGATTTTCATTCTAATCTTTGTATCTTTTGCGTAGAAATTATCCATCTAAACTTTTGTTATATTTTACAGTGGACACTGGTTGTTGGTTGCCATTAATCCTACAAAAGAAGTGGTCTATTATATGAATTCATTGGAGCATGATTGGTCAACATATCTGAGTATGAAGGATGTGATCGATACGTAAGTGAGATTGTTCAAAATATTCATGTGTATTTGTATATTTAATTATTTCTGTGAGATTGTTCTAAATTTACGTTTTTTATAGATCTATACTAGTATACCGAGCACAAAGAGATGCTCGAGTACCACAGGTTAAAGCAAGCAATATTCCATGGATCCATGTGCAGGTAGATTAATTTAAATTTCATAATGTTGCTTATTAGTGATGCTACTTCATAACACAAAACAACTATATATTATTTCTTATTTGTTTGTCTATGTGTATTGTCCTCAACAGAAAAATGACATAGACTGCGGGTATTACGTTTTGAGGTTTATGAGAGAAATCCTTCAATTAGATCAATTAGAGATTCCTATTCAGGTATGCATGGATTTATAACTTAGGATTTATTTTAATATTTATCGGATGTGTCATAATTTAGTATTTTAAACTAACTAATGCATATTTTGTTTTGTTATGTAATACTTTGATGAATTCACGTGTTCTTATTACACGCCCTCAAAAATGGGTGAAATTATGGAGGAATTGTGCGAATATATTATTGAAAAAAAGAATAGTTTAAGGTATATGATTATGTAAATGAAATAAAATCATTTATTGTAAATGACTTGTGGTTTATGTAAATGAAATGACTTGAATTGTATAGTTTTGGATTGAAATGATATTAATTTTGAGATGTAAATGACTTCAATTGTATAGTTTTGGATTGAAATGGTTTATAATGATATTTGTGGTTTATACAGGTTTATTGAAATGTGAATTATACAGGTTTTTGCATAAAACAATTATACAGGTTCTGCATAAAAAAATGGTTAAAATGAGTTTTTTAAAAAAAATCATTAAAGTTATACGTATAGAAAAGACAATGCTTTTAAGAAAAAACACTCTCTATAGTCCACAAAAGAAAGCACTTTCTATAAAAAGCGCTATCTAAAGGTATAGAAAAAATGTCATTGAAATTATAGATATACATTAGAGAGCGCTTTCAAAAGCGTTGCCTAAAGAGGGACAAAAGAAAAAACTTTTTACTCAAAATGCGCTATCTAAAGGTATATAAAAAAATTTATTAAAATTTTATATGTATACATTAGACAACACTTTTAAAAGTGTTGTCTAAAGGCCCACTTTAGAAAGCGCTTTTTTGAGGAAAAGCGTTGCTAAAGGCCTATTTTAGAAAGCGCTTTACCTTTAAAAGCGCTTTCTAAAGTAGACCTTTAGCAGCGCTTTTTCCTTAAAAAAAGCGTTGTCTTTTCTTACGACAGTGCTTTTAAGCGTTGTTAAAGGTAAAAAAAAAACTGTCTTAGCACTTGTTTGGCATAGTGCACAATATTTCTATAAAGTACATAAGCTGAAAATGATACTAAAGAAAATAAAAAACAACATTTAGTCTTAGAATTACGTAAACTCATTGATCTACTTGTATTATTGGTGGATAATAAAAAATAATTAAAAAAAGTTATGGTTATTAATGAGATATTAATTATATATTTTTATTTAAAATAATAATAAAATAAGAAATTATCAATGCCACATCAATGGGTTGACGCAACGGGTCCACGGGTTGCGAAACTGAAACTCGATAACCGAACCAAAACCATATAGGTTTTTACTTTTTGGGTTGGATATACCCGTAGATGAACGAGTTTGGACATTTTCTGGGTTGGTTTGGTTTTGTCAGCGGGATTGCGTGTCTACACGGACTCATTAACACTCTTAATTTATAATGCTTATATGGAAAAGTATTTAATGAAAGAAGTTGGTTCCTTAAATAATTTTCACTTTTTTTCATTTGGAAATAATAGTTATACACCTAGCTAGCTAAGTGATCAAGATGATTGTAGTTTTTGAGTGAGTGTGGATTCCAAGAAGTTAAGAGAAGAAATAAAAAAGAATTTAGAAAAGAAGAATCTACCCAAAATTCATCATGTCATGCAGATGAAATTTTCCGTTGGTTTCATTATTTCTCTAATTAAGATTCTCTCTATAATAGAAGATCTACAAGTCAAGGAGAAAAGTTGATTTGAATTTACGGGTGCAACATGTGGAACACGATGTTCCTACATGTGTAGTGCAATGTCTGGCCTTGACAGCATGCCTTGTTGATGTTGTTTGATGCTTATATTCTGCTTGGTTTTTAATGATATTTGATGCAATTATTTTAGCAATGTTTGATTGATTTTTTTAACAGCTGGAGATGTTCAAATATGATTTAAATGTGATTTAAATTTTAATTTAAAATAAAAAAAATCATATATTGGAGAGATTTCAAGATAAAATCATATCCAACCCATTCAATTATTTTCAAGACGAATTAAATGCAGATCCACGATGAGAAAAATCCTACAAGACATTGTTATATAAGGAGACCCAATTCTCATAGTTAGAGAAGAGTTTTGGTGCATAAGAACTATGTTCTTTGTAATATGATTTGAGTCTTTGTTTCTTGTAATCCATGTTAATGTCATAACTAGATTAGAGTGGAATCTAACTGTTGTACACCATTATGTTTCAATAACTTGACATAGTTGGGTTGTCTTGGTTAAGTTTTAATATTCAACATTGTTCATTGAATTGTAAATACTAATCATAAGTAGTGTGATTGAGAATAAATTTAGTTGATTATCATATTTATGGGAAGTCCTTAAATAGAAAGTCACTAGGATTAGGAAGAGGCTTTGAACAACATATGGTTTGTTTGTTTTTATAAGACTAAATGTACTATATTAGAGTAATGAATTTCCTTTCTTGGGTATAGTTCCCCCTAGACATAGGCGTGGTTTCACCGAACTAGGTTACCAATCTCTTGTGTTTTTACAACTTTTTGCATTGATTTATTATTATTGTTAAAACTGTAATTTAATCTAGTTTAAGAAGTTGAATAAGTTTTCCTAACATCTGGTCCAACATATGTCCCCTAAGGAACAAAATTACAGTTGGCATCAGAGCAGGCACCTTGATCTGATTGGGTAAGCTCTAGGGAAGAGATTTTTTGTTCATATGGACTATATTAAGGATGAAGGGTATGTCAATAGACCATTTATGTTGGATGGCACCAATTATGACTATTAGAAATCTAAAATGGCTGAATTTCTTAAATCCATAAATATCAAAACTTGGAAGGCTATGATTAAAGGTTGAAAACATCTTGTGATCAATTTAGAAGATGGGATATAAGTTTGAAGTCTGGAGTTTAATGGACTGATACAGAAGATAATAAAGCTCTTGGAAACTACATGACTTTGAATGTTATTCTTAATGGTGTTGCCAAGAAAATGTTTAGATTGATCAACACATGTACTGAAGCCATAAATGCTTGGGAGATTCTCAAAACTACTCATGAAGGAACATCTTAGGTTAAGATGTCAAACATGCAACTCCTCAATACTAAGTTTGAGAATATGAGAATGAATGAAGATGATTATATCTCTAATTTCAACATCAAACTTACATAAATTGGAAATAATTTTGTTGCCTTAGGAGATAAGATGTTAGAAGAGACGTTGGTCAGAAAAATCCTTATATCTTTGCCTCAGAAATTTGACATAAAGGTTAATACAATCGAAGAAGCTCAAGACTTAAGCACCTTGAAGGTAGATGAACTCATTGGTTTTCTGTTATGCTAGATGAGATCTTAGAGATCGGAGAAAATAAGGTTATAGAGTTTGACTACAGTTCCATGAACAAAAAGGTCAAACTCCCCCTAAGAGAAGTTTCTCCTAAAAAAGAAATTTGAGGTTCTCTTAAAGGACCACGTGTCCCAGCACCCTACTCAACATGTGTCCCCTCACAACAAAGGCAACAAGAAATCTCCTATGAGGTGTCACTATTGTGGAAGATACGGTCATATAAGACCATATTTCTATAAATTGTATGGATATCCCCAGTGTTATAGAAATTTAATGTCTATAAGGAATATAAGGAATAACACTCTTGCTAAGCAAGTGCGGAAACCCAAGGAATCTGCCAAGTGTCTTTTAGCTTACGTATCTCCTAGAGTATGTTCAAGAGAAGTTTGGTATTTTTATAGTGGATGTTCATAACACAGGACCGATGAAAGGGTATATGTTAAAGAGCTTAAGACTTACTCTTAGAGTTATGTTACTCTATGTGTTCAGGATTTGAATATGGATTCAATAAGTCTGGATGTAGTGTTTTCAACAAAGATCAAGAAGTGATTTTGAAGGGTTCAATATCCAATTGAAAATTGTTCTAAATGGATCAAAAGTCAGCCCTTAACTAGCATAAAAGATGAGTCCACAATTCAGCAGAACCAGATGTCTCACACAATGCTCAAATACCATGCCTTATCAATAAGTCAAAGGTATATTCACATGGGAAACTCATATAAATTAAATAAAAACCTATGTGTTAAAGATCTCATGAGTGATAATATGTAAGTGTTCTAGCCAAATTTGGTTAGAACACCAAAGGTTCTAGCTCTCCTCCTTCTGAGCAAGGAGAGCTACCCCGTCTGTATTGTGTAATACATAGGGGGATTCCAGAGCTGACTGAAGAAATGAGTCTTAAGATGTATTTGTCTTGATTATCCCACTGGTAGAAGCCCCATTTATAGTTATCTTCGTTAAGAGAGACCAGTATGAGAAGTATCTTGGCCTTCTACCGTTGCAGAGTCTTCAAAATGTAACTCTTATTCATCATTGCATGCTTTGAAGGCTCGATAATGATTTACATTGATGCGCCATAACCGTTACGACCTTTGGCCGTATGGTGTGGACGTGTACGAATGAAAGGCTAGGTGGATGATACCCGACCTCATAGGAGACGAGCTTAGTGGGATGTTTAGTCCGGGTATGATGTAACACCCAATTTCTACCCAGAAAATAATAACAAAATCAAGGTTATAAGATTTCTAACAAACACATGGAATGCTACACTTTCAACTTAAACAACGACATTCAATCACCTGATTAGTCTTTAAAAATAAAACAACTTCCATTACTACACAGCGGATTCACAAGATTCAACTTAAAATAACATAACCTCATGTCCAACTCAAAACAACTTTAAAACAACAAATCTTTAATGAAAACAACTTAAAATTCCGCAACACAATAAAAACTAATAATAAAGAAAACATGCGTTTATACCCTCGAGTGCTACGTATCAGAGCGACAACACCGACTCGAACTAACAAAGGTAAGCAACTTTTATTATGGATTACCTACACGTTACCAACAGAGGGCAACATTCAAACAAAAGAGGTGAGATATCAAACAATATAATTTAATATATGATAAACAATATATTAGATAAGATTATATAAAAATCACCCATTCGCAACTGATAATCAACATCAATCAACACAACTACAACACAAAAACATGATTATGCAACTTGAAATGTGAATAATAATATGCACATGCATGTGGTACCATTGGAGCAGAACTCCCAACTTAAAAGATATGCCAATTAATAGAGGCATCAACAAGGCATAAGCCTTCAACTTAATTTTGCCAATCCAGACCAACTTACCGAGCAGCAGATCCAACTTGATATGCTATGTATGCGACTCAACACGAATTTCAAAACAACAACACTAATAATCACATAACAACACAACAACAATTCAACATTAGCCATAGTCCTTCAACTTAAATTCTTGCCACTGATAAGGCAATGTAACAAAATTCACCACTTCCAACAAAGAACACAACACAAGGTATAAACCAATTATACCGCAACCAAACCACATAATTATTCGTACCATTTTTGACTAAAACCGGTTAATTAATTATCGGCTAATACTTCTATTAATTCTACTTCATCCTAAGGTCTTTATTATGCATCTGTTAAATTCATGCTATACTGCCAGTAAACAAATTTCCAAACCTGTTACTAATTTATCACTGTTAAACTATTACCATACTATTACTAAGTTAATCTCCAAGCTTGTTACTTCTATTCAACTAATTCCGGCCATATAATTATTATTCTACTGCTACAAATAAACTTAATGGGATTCTTAATTCAATTAAAGTTTCTGAAAAATGAAAGCAGATGCAAGTTATCACATGTAAAGCAAGAAGACATAACCCATGCAAAAATTATAACATGGACAAGTGTGATGCTCGTCACACTTCCATTACCATTGTCACACACACGATGGTCGTAACAAGGGAATGACGGTCGTCACAACCCCAAGACGGGCGTCAGCATTCTGAAACGATCATCCCAACCCCAAAACCATGTTCTTCTTCTCTGTTCTCTGTTTCCTTATTCTATCAGGATTTTCCTTCTGATCGATCACAAACCAACATTTAAACCATCTTAGTATACATTAATTAGGAAATCCATTATACTCAAATCAACATGCAACACTTTTCTACGACTAATTCAAAATCATCAACCATTTTTTCCAACTTTCAGTATCAATTACTCGATCAACATACACATACAACATACACAAAAATATACACAAAAACAATTCTACAAATCTAACACACATTTGATTCATCATAAATCCCAATTATAGAGAAGAACCCCACCCTTACCTTGGATTGAAGGTTACTCTAACTCTCTGATTGAAAACCTATGCCTCTTTCCTCTTCTCTGCAACTTCACGTATTCCTTTACAACTTCCTATTTTCTCCCTTCCTGACAAAACCTAACTCCTCTTATTTATTATAATTTAACTTATAATTTTATTAATTTTAATAATTCCATTGGGCCTAATTCATACACCCCCACTCTTACTAATTCTATTCATACGTAAACCCACTAACAATAATAGCATTATTCTACTAATATTTCTATAACTTAATCAACTTAATTGAATTCAACTAACAACAACACAACTTAAATAAACTTTTCTATAACTTTGACAATTAAATCAAACAACCTAATATGAATATATTTATTTAATTAATTAATTAAATAAATAGGGCATTGCAACTCTCCCCCACTTAGAATATTTTTGTCCTCGAAAAGTTTCCTTGTTCAAACAACTCGGGATAGGATTCCCGCATCTTGCTTTCCAACTCCCATGTCATACTCTCTCTTGAAGCTCCCATCCAGACTACTTTCACCAATGCAATTTCTTTGCCTCTTAGAGTCTTCATTTCATGATCCGCAATTTGTATAAGCATCTTCTCTATAGTAAGATTATCCCGTACTTGCACATCATCCATACGAATCACATGAAACGAATCTGAAATGTACTTCCGAAGTTATGACACGTGAAAGACATCATGCAAATTCAAAAGATTGGGCGGTAAAGCCACTCTATAAGCAAAATTTCCAAGTCTGTCTGAAATATAATATGGACCAATAAAACGAGGAGTGAGCTTCTTAGACTTCAACACACGCCCAACACCTGTCACATGTGTAACTCTAAAAAATACATGGTCACGAGTTTGAAATTATAAATCTTTCCTTTGCTTGTCATGATAACTCTTTTTTCTACTTTGGGAAGTTTTCATCTTTTCTCGAATTAACTTCACTTTCTTAGTAGTCTCTCAAATAATCTCAGGTCCAAGCACTACACTTTCTCCAGATTCATGCCAACATAAATAAGTCCAACATCTCCGACCATCATCTCCGACCATACAATGCTTCAAAAGGTGTCATTCCAATACTAGAATGGTAACTATTATTATAAGTGAATTCTATTAACAGAAGATAAGTATCCCACGAACTTCCTTGTCCAAGAACACATGCTCTCAACAGATCCTCTAATGACTGAATAGTTCTCTCCATTTGACCATCTATTTGAGGATGATACGCTGAACTACACATCAACTTAGAACCCAACGCCTCTTGCAAACTCTTCCAAAAATTAGAAGTAAACCTCAGATTTCTATCCGACACAATACACAAAGAAACAACATGCAGTTTTACAATTATGTTAGTATAAATCTCTGCCAAGTTAGCTACTAGAAAACTGATGTTAATAGGAATAAAATGATCCGAGTTCGTAATCTTATCAATAATCACCCAAATTGAATCATTCCCCCTTGAAGTATTAGGCAATCCCGTCACGAAATCCATTAAAATTCTATCCCATTTCCATTCTAGAACTTCTAAAGGATGCATAAACACCGCAGGCTTCTGATGTTCAACTTTCGACTTCTGATAAGTTATACATGCATACACAAATCGTGTTACATCGCTCTCCATCCCAGGGCACCAAAACATATTCGTCAAATCTTGATACATCTTTGTAGCGCCCAAATGAATACTCAACTTGATTTTATGACTCTCCTCAAGAATTACTTTCTTCATCTCTACATCATCAAGATTACAAATTCGATCACAGAATCTCAACACACCTTGCGCGTCCAACTTGAAATCATTATTCTCCGACTGATCGATTCCTACCATCGAATCTACCAATTTCACGTCTAACTTCTAGGCCTCTCTGATACTGTCTAGTAAATCATTGTTAATCTTTAAAATTCACAACATAACACTCCGAGGTGTCACTTTGCAAACTAAACTCATATCCCTGAATTTTTCAATTAGTTCTAAATATTTAACCATCATTGTCGACATATGTAAAGTCTTCCGACTTAAAGCATCAGCTACAACATTCGCTTTACCTGGATGATAATTCAAACTGAAATCATAATCTTTTAATAATTTCAACCACCTTCATTGTCTCATATTCAACTCCTTCTGATCTAACAAATACTTTAAACTCTTATGGTTACTAAACACTTCAAATCTAGAACCATAAAGATAATGTCTCCAAATTTTCAGTACAAAAACAACTACAACAAGTTCTAAATCATGCGTAGGATAGTTCTTTTCATGAGTCCTCAACTGCCTTGACGCATAAGAAACTACCTTATTATTCTGCATGAGCACACCTCCTAAACCCATTTTAGAAGCATCGCAAATACCACAATAGGTTCTCCTGAATTCGGTAATGTCATACTAGAGCCGACGTCAGCCTCTTCTTCGATTCTGTAAAACCTTCTTCGCATTGAAAGTCCCACACAAAAGCTCTACTTTTACAAGTCAACTTAGTCAATAGAAGTGCCAACTTAGAAAAACCTTCAATAAACCTCCTATAATAACCAGCTAGTCCCAAAAAGCTTCTAATCTCGGTAACCAACTTTGGAGTTTTCCATTGCAACACAACATCTACTTTAGATGGATCCACAACAATGCCACTTCCAGATATAACATAACTAAGAAAACTAACCTTCGTCAACTAAAATTCACACTTAGAAAACTTTGCATATAACTTCTTATCTTTGAAAACCTGCAATACTAGTTTTAAGTGTTCTGCATGCTCTCCTTTCGACTTAGACTAAATCAATATATCATCAATGAACACCACCACAAAATGATCCAAATAGGTATGAAAGACACGGTTCATGTACTCCATGAATACTCCCGATGCATTAGTAACACCGAAAGGGATCACCGAATACTCATAATGTCTATAACATGTTCTGAAAGCCATCTTCTTAATATCTTCATCTTTCACTTTAATCTGATGATAACCCGATCTCAAATCAATCTTGCTAAACACATGAACACCTTCTAATTTATCCACCAAGTTATCTATTCTCGGAAGCGAATACTTGTTCTTAATTGTCATTTAATTTAATTGTTTATAATCAACACAGAGCCTCATACTTTCATCTTTCTTCTTTACTAGCAACACAAGAGCTTCCCACAGCGATATACTGGGCCTCACAAACGTATTTTCAAGTAAATCCTCCAATTGCTTTCTTAATTCTGACAATTCAGCCGCAAACATTCTGTATGGTGCCATAGAAACAAGTTTGGTACGAGGTACAAGATCAATTGAAAATTCAACTTCTCTTTCTAGCGGCATATCAGGAATTTCATCAGGAAAAACTTTAGGGAATTCACGCACTACTTGTAACTCCTCAATTTTAGATTGGTTCTCAATAGATAATGACACCATGAATGAGAACATATGACCTTCTTCTTGCATAAACTTTCGTAACCGCCTAAAAGAAAACAAACCAACTTCCTCCTCTTCAGGAGTAGAAAACCTCACCGACTTGTTATAGAAATTGATATGAACATAGTTATATTCTAGCAAGTTCATTCCTAAGATTACATCCATCCTAGTTAATGACAAACACACTAAATCAACAGTAAAGTCTCTATCAAAGATAGATAAAGGACACTTTAAACACAGAAGATAAGTAGTCATCGATCCCTTAGCTGGAAACTCGAAGACCATTTCTCCATTCATAGTAGACAACATAAGACCCAATCTTTTTACACAATCAACAATAATAAAGCAATGAGTAGCACCAATATCAATAATAGTAAATAAAGGAGTAATATTAATGAAACATGTATATCTGATGAGTCTGTCCTCACTAGCTGTCTATGTCCCAACCAAAGCAAACACTTTTCCACCAGTTTGAGCCTTCTTCGATTTATGACACCGACTACCAATGTTTCCTTCTTCACCATAGTTGAAACAAATAATCTCTTTATGACTACATTCAGATATTGCATGCCTAGTATTACCACAACAGAAACACCTCTTTACCTCAGCGGTACACACATTACTCTTATGACCAGGTTTCCCACATTTGAAACAAACCACACCGCAAGAGCATCTCCCCCACTAGTGCTCTTACCATCAACCAATTTCTATTTTGCTTTATCAACTGGAGCATCATAAGGCTTTCCACGACTCTGTTGGTGCTTGCTCTTCCTCTCATTAATGATCTTGTAATGAGAATTGTTATCCTTTTCATAAATCCTGCAACTATCAACTAAATCAGAGAAGACACAAATCTTCTGATATCCATCTGCCTTCTTGATCTCTGGATACAACCATTCTCAAACTTGACGCACTTTGTAAATTTAGCATTCACCTCGTTATAGTGCGGGTAAAACTTAGCCAACTCAACAAACTTTGCAGCATAATTAGTTACCGACATATTTCCTTGCTTCAGATCAAGAAACTCAATTTCCTTCTTACCATGAACATCTTCTCGTTAATACTTCCTAAGAAATTCCCTACTAAACACAACCCAAGTGATCTCTTGACAACTAGAAGGTTAGAACTAGTTAACAATACTCGATTGTTAAACAAACTACGACTCGACAACTTGGTCGGACGAACCGACCTGCTCTGATACCACTTAATGTAACATCCCTTTTCTACCCGGCAAATAATAACAAAATCAGTGTTACAAAATTTCCAACAAACACATGGAATGCTACACTTTCAACTTAAACAACGACATTCAATCACCTGATTAGTCCTTAAAAATAAAACAAATTCCATTACTATTGTCGTACCCCGAAAAATACGACCTCACGACGGGAAAGGGTGCCGCGGGAAAAGTTAAAATGATCAACAGAGTCGCCACCGAATTTATTTTATTCCAATTAAGGAAAAGGAAAATATCAAGAAACCTTTTTTTGAAAAATGGATGGGCTTGGTCTTTGAAACCAGATTTTGAGTTCGTGAGTCGATTCCGTAAGGGGAAGGTATTAGCACCCCTTACGTCCGTTGTACTCAACGGGAACCTCTTAGTTTGATTTGTGATTGAATGTCTACGAATGTCATTTATCTTCTTCGAATAAAAAGCGGAAATAAAATGCGATACGATTCTAAACTAGGGTTAGTGTTAGAGGGCAAATGGGTGGTTAGATTCCTAGGGTGCTCGGCAAGGAGTAAGATCCGTGTGCCTACGTATTCCCTTGTGCAATGGGAAAGTCAGAGCCTCGTAGTTCATGGTTCTAAGGTTGGTTAGTTTGTTAATTTTATTAGGCGTCAATTGGTCACACCCGAAACAAATGCCTCGTGTCTAAATAATTGAAGAAAAGCATCAAAGATCCAACACTTGTCTTTTTTCCTTGTTTCGATAATTGTTAAATGTTTTATTAATCTAAGACCGCTTGATGCTGGATCAAGGGTTTGGATCTAGAAAGTATCGTTTTGGATTTTTGGTGTGATGGCGATGCGCGAAGCACTCGACTTACGGGTAAATGCAAGTGGAGGTTTATTGTTTGAGTTGGTTAGGTGGATCCAATTCCTAGTCCCTAGGGGTACTCCTAGTAATACAAAACAATAACCGAATGAATTGTGCGAATGTGCGAGTGAAACCGCTTGGCGTTGGACCAAGGGTTCGCGAATGAATTAAAGTCAATAAAATGCAGAAAAATAAATTACATAGGATTTACGAGAAATAAAGGGTCTCGTTGTAGTTTGCCCAAGAGAAAGCGTGTGTGTAGTGTTTTGAATTATTCGGAGGCGTTGAACCTTTTATTGATCGGATGCGGCGAAATGTGACTCGTTGACTTCCTTAGAACGAATTCAAAGTTTAAAACCATTCTATAAGGAGTCGAGCGTCTATTTTGAAATGAAATGCGAAAAATAAAATAAAGTAAATAAATTAAATAAAGTAAAATGGCCTCATCATTAATCGAGATATCGAGTCGGCTTGCGACGAATCTTAAGATTATTTGGATGTTCATCGACCATAAAAAAACATAAACGATAAAATAAAATAAAATAAATTAAACTGTTAAAATAGAAAATAAATTGAAATAAGATAATAAAATAAAAAGACTAAACTAAGTGGCCTCATATTAATCAAATTTTTCGATTTAATGAAATCAAAACCAACTTAATTTTTTAATATATCATTGGCCCCAAAAATGAAATGGAGAAGATACTAAATAATGCACTAAAAGTTTTATGACATTCTTCTAAATTATTAAGCAAAGCAAAATAATAATAATAAAAACCAACAGTAAAGTAATAATGAAACTAAAAAGAAGATGAAATAGAAAAATTAGGAAAAAAAAAGGTGCAACATTCAGTGGATGTATGGATAGAAAATTTGGTCCATGGGCCTCAAAAGCCCAACAACAACCATAATAATAGAAAATAACAAAATGAAATAAATAATAAAAAAATAAAAGTCAGCATTATTAAAACAAGAAAGGCAAACCGTCAGTTAACATAACTCAGAAACAAAATCGCTTCAGAAAAATAAAATCCCCTAAATAAATAAAAAAACACGACCAAATTTTAGAAAATAAACCCACCCTCAAAGGCTTTTTCGGATCCGGTTTCAAGGTTCGTGTTGGGTGGTTCACGCGGATCTGTTCATGTCTCAAATCGATCGCTCACTCGCGATGCTTTCTCTCAACTGGTTCATTTTTAGTTCGGTTAATCGCTCTTTCTCACGGTTTCACGACCTGGCTTCTCAATTCGTGTGTGTAAACACCCCAAATTTTCCCTAACTAAGTTCGCACCATGGCTTGTGATCTTTTCATTTTAAATAAGTTCAATCATATCATATCATGTTGCATTTTTGCTTCACTGCATTGGTTCAAAGTCATCTGCATCTAGGGTTTGTGACCTGAACAATCCATGAGCTATCTGAGCCACACCAAGGGTCTCCAATCATCTCAAAAGGGTCCATGTATTTTCAAACATCATATTATATCCTCCCAAGATCAAGGAAGTCAGAAAATCACAAGAACTTGCAAAGCATGGAAGCAGAGCCAAGGTTTCACTACACAGATGACCTGAAATTAGGGTTTTGGTTTCAGAGGCCATAACTCCAAATTTTTTTGGTCATTCTTGTTTCTAATGGTCTCAATATGTTATAAGGATCATTCATACCAAGTTTGATGGAAAAATTCATTGTGGAAGCCATCTGATCACTGGGTAACTTCTTGAACAAGTCAGAGCAAAATCAGGGCATCTGAGGCCCCCATCAATGGACCCAAAATGGATTTTTCATCAAAATGAAGTTATATGGTCTTTATTTGATCATTTAAGTGCTTAGAAGTTCACAAATTTGAAGAAAATTGGGCTAAACCAATTGTTGCCAAATATGGAAATGACTTGTAATATAAACTTTCCATTTTGGGAAAGTTTTTCAACCTCCTCTTTCTTAACAAAAAATGCTTCAAATGAAACATTATTGTTCATGAAAGTTGTAGATTGGATCATTCCCTTTTCAAAAAGTACAAGAACAAGATCTAATTCATTTTGGAACTCAAGTTATGGCTTTCCAAAGTTGGCAAAAATCACATAATTTAATGTTTCATGCCAAAGAGGCATTTTTGCAAAACCTCATGCCAAGCTATTTTATGACTTCAAATGGACTTCTACACATCATAACATCATAGTACAATGCCTAAAACTCAGAATTGCCCAAAGAATTTCACATTTCCATGACTTGTACATGAAGAAATCAAGAAAGGGCCAAACTTTGCCAAAATTGCAAAACCTCCCACAACTTCCCACAAACTTGCCAAATTGCCTTAAACTGATTTCCATGGTTGTCCATGAATCATGCTGCGCCAGACACCCCCTTGTCCTTGGCCTGAAACAACCCATACCTCAAAGGACAACTTTCTTGACTTTTTGTAAAACAAGCCATACCAATCAACATAGCCCACACCAACTCCACAGGCCTATCACAGCTTGATACATGGACCTAATACAAGCCATTTGACACAAGAACACAGCCAGAATTATCAGCATCACCATAGGTCACAAAAAACTCCCTCTTTGCATTTTCTATCGAATCTCACAACTCAGCCATTCATTCTTCAAACCAACACCACCATTCATCTCAGCATCAATTACTAATCATTTCCCACCCTTCATTTTGCCCTAAAATCCATCATACACAAAATACGATTTTCATCACCCCTGAACTGAAAGTTCCAAAACACTCCATACAAACTTATTCCAAGCTTACCAGAAGCACCAAGGAGTTCATTAAAGTGGAAAAGCACAAGGCAGAAGGTCAGAAAGCCCAGGATTCGAAAGTTCAACCTCAGGTAACATGATGAACAATTTTTCCAGAACTCTGATTTCTTGTTAAAGTATTGTTCTATGCGTTTCCCTGATCATGGGGATGTGTTTATTTTTGAAAATGAGCCAAAGATAAGCATTTTATGTTGCTCTGAAACTTTTGCCCTAAATCTGTTCTTCTTCAATTCTCTTTGTGTGAGTGAAATAAATTGTTATTGATGCTGGATTCTTGTTATTTGATGTTAGGAGATGGGTTATGGAGATTTTGGCATGATTTTGTAGCTTAGGGAGTGAGATAGAGATTCTCAGGGGAGAGTGTGGCCGGAGAAGATGACCGGAGGTCATTTTCGGCCACCTGAGAGTCATTAAGGGTTTTTAATCAGGTTTAGGGCTTTGTTTGAATCTGAGCCGTTTGATCATCCTTTCCCGCGTGCATTATGTGGTCTGGATCTTTTGATTAGCTTTAATTATAGGATTATGAATTAATTAATTAGGGTTAGTGAGATTTAAATGTGGGCCGTAGGATAGCGCGCCAGTCAACCCTCCCAAAGCCCAGATTGAATCCTGTCCATCCTTTCATCATACTTTTCCTTTTATTAATTTTTATTTCATTTTCTTTATTTAATCTTGCACAAATTTTTAAAAATATTAAAAATAGTCTAAAAATTCTGAAATTTTTTATCCAACCTTTAATTAATTTTCAAAACCCAAAAATATTTTTATTTTTATTTTTTGCATTAAAAATATATTTTTAAATCATTTAAATGTTATTTTTAATTAGTTAATGAGAATTAATTAATTAAAAATACATTTAGGTATTTAAAAATCACAAACAAATTCAGAGAGCATTTTCAAACATTTAGAAACATTTACAAACTCACCACAAAAATTTCTTTTTCGTTTTGATCATACTTTGACATTTTCCAAATGAATTAGGGTTCTTAAATTTGCATATTTTCAACCTTAACTTCAAAAATTCATAACTTTTGAACCAAAGTGAGTTTGTGAATTATTCTTTTTGCATTGTGCTATGTATGGTTTCAAGCATCTAAAAACATTTTTGTTTCATTTTTATAATGCAATTTCAATTTTTTTGGTATTTTACCTTTAGGATCACCCTTAAAACCCTAGAAACTTAGAAAAATCATAAGTCCTTCTAGGTTAAGCTTCTGACCTCCCCCTTTGGATGGTAACTCGGAATGGGTTTAGGGTTACTTTAAGTCCATTTTCAATTTTTTATCTTATGTTTTTCTTCTGTTTTTGAATTGTGCATCTCACATGATCATATAACCCTAATTTCTCATCTCCCTTTGCATTCATCTTGCATATGCTTGCATACATGAACTTGCCATGACATTTTGTGCATTCACATGACATATAAGGCATCTTAGGACACATTAGATTCATGTTTGATCATTGCATCATTCATTTGCCATGTTATGCTTTCATTACATTCCATATGCATTCATGAACTTTCATGCTTCCTTAATGCTTCATTTGCATTCCCATCCTTTGTATGATCATCTTCATCTCATGACATACATCTATGTCATCTCTTTGCATCTTTAGCATCATGAATATACTTCTGGTTTTGGTTTGCATCTTTGCATTTCATTTCATTTCCATTTCAGTTCATTTCCTTTGCTAACTTTTCAGGTGGTAAGTTACTTTGAGAAGTGAATTTGCCTTCACTTCTCACAATCTCTCCTCATATCTTTTATGCATTCATTGTTTCATTTTTTATTTGTATTAGAGTGAGCCTGCTCATTCATGTTCCTTCTTCACTTTCTTTCTTCAAGCAACTTATCTTCTTAAGTGAAGTAAGTTGTCTTGCTTCTTTCTGCTTCTCCTCCTTCCATCTTTCTTCTTCCTTGGTGGCTCTTTCTGAAGATCTTCTTGCAAGCCTCATAAACCCTAGGAATACCCAAGCATGATAACAATTAGGGTTTGATTAGTCCCCCCATTTAGTTTTACCTTTGTGTCATCTTTGTGTCTTCTCTCCTCATCTCATAATCAGGGACTAAACCCTTAAGGTTTTAAGACTTTGTGATTAGGGTTATGCTTGCATCCTTCTATTAGGATGGAGTGTATAACTTTAATCCTAAGTGTTAAACCCTTAATGTGTTTAAATCCTTTAATTAATCCATCTAATAATCACTAAGACATCAAGCTTGTAACTTGGGCCTTGCATTAGGGTTCTAATTCTTCCTTAATTGGTTAAGAAGGACTACCCTAGTGTTAATGGACAAGTCCCCCTCAAGTTGTCTTACAAACCATAAAATCCATTTCTTAATCTTATCATTAACTAAAATCCACTTTAATAAGGGCTTTGTTTTGTCATGAGGTTAATCCCTAATCATGGATTAAGTTGAGGAGCCTTCCTCAGCTTAAATGTTCTCATCTATTATCCTTCTATTAGGATGGTGTAATGAGTCCATTAAATCTTTGATTATGGCTTAAACTCATTACTTAACACTAAACAAAAACTCCCAAAACATCTAATTAAATGCAAGTAGGTTAATGATCTTAATCCTACATCATGGTGATTAAGTGTGAGGTGTTTACTTCATACTTAAGGTATTCTCATTACCCCTAATCAGAGGGAGGATGTGATGAGTTTACTAACCCTTGGTTTAGGCTTAAGCTCATTTTCTTATGACAAACTCCAAAAGAATTAAAAGATTGAAAACACAAAAACAAACAATAATCGTCTCCTCCGGGATTCTTTTCTCACCTCATTCACTCATAATCGAGAACTTGCTTCTTCCGTCTAATGCAAGACAGTTAGCACCTGAGCCAGACAGGTCATGCACTTCAGCATGGGCAAGCAAGAAGTTCATCAGTCAATTTATCTTTCAGTCTCTTTGAGTCGAACTACGGTGTTCTGACTTCCTCATTGCACGAGAGGATACATAGGCATAACTTAACAGTTATCGAACAAAAGTCTCTGTATATTCCCCCTCTTCCAGCATTATTCTTTTAAGCCTCATTGTCTTGAGCTTTGCACTCTTTCCTTACACTGACACTCTTTACTTCACTTCACTTCCTTGCATAGACACTTGTACATTCTTTTCCAGCTTTTGCACACAGATAGCAATGACACTACCCCTTTAAACACAAACTTTCAAGCGTGAATCCCGTCGAGTACGACGGATAATCTGGGTGCTAATACCTTCCCAGGTTGTAACCAACCCCCTTTCTCAGTTTCTCTGGTTCGCAACCGTCTTATCCATCTTTTCTTAGGTTTATGCAGCATTACCTTTCCTTCGGGATAAAAATGCCTAGCTGGCGAATCTTTTCAGTTCATCTTCATGTTCTCTCTTTTGCTGACCATTCGCATCTGTACCCCTTCTGGCCATGTGTCATTTGGTGGGAGCGACAGCTTGGCGACTCTGCTGGGGACCCTTATACTGCAACCAAGGCTTATGGTTCTTTTTGTGGGTTCCTCCTAGCACTTGTTTGATTTGTGCTTACTGGGGTGTTATGTTCTATGTGTGTTTATTTATTTGCTTTATTTATTGCTTTTTGTACAGCTTTATTTATTACTTTCTTTACAGTCTTATGCATATTTCATACTGTCATTTGCTGGATCTGGTTTTCTGTTTTGGTGGGTGGGGTTCCATTGAGAGATTAAGGTCCTATACCTGGGACCTGAGTGACACCTAGGCTATAGTGGTTCATGTTCTTTCCCATTCCATTTCGGTCTGGTGCGGGAATATGAAACACGGTTCAGATGTGGGTTTCTTCTTGAGAACTCTGTGCTACAGATATCCTGTAGTACTAGGGCTATCTGGGAAGCCTGCTAAGTCTGGATGACCTTTACTTTGACCTTCAGAATCTGGGGTGAATTAGAGGAGGATCTATGGTTATTGTAAACACTGTACCTCCGGGTTGGAAGTGTTTACACTTCTCATAACTGATCCAAGTCTGAGGATCCTTGTTCTAGAACATTACCTGTGAGGGGGTTGGGATGTTTACAGGTTTGCAGGAACCCTTTGCCACATCATACCCTGTTACTGTATTGTTTAAGAATACTCCATTTTGGATAGTTCTTGTGATTAACCCTGGACATGTGACTCTTTATTTGAGTCCCGCACCCTGTTTACTGGATTTCTGAGCCTCCATCCGGACCTTTGAACATACATGGGCCTTATATCAAGACAGATGATCAGATCCAGCTCTTGATCACAAACCTTTGCATATCATTTGCATATATCATCATTGCATCATTTAACATTTGTTTATTTGTTTTTCAGGGTATCCACCTCATTATATCTTGGTTTTGGTTTTGACCCCTTCTTCTGCTTAGACCTCAGCTTCAGATATCTTCTTCAGCATCTGCTTCAGTTATCTCCATCCTCGCCAGCATCAGTCTGTCAGAGACTTACTTCCAGCTTCTCAGTTTGTGATCTTCATCAGCATTTATCTTCAGCAGCATTCATGGCTACTCCCAGGAAGAGCAACATATCTTATCACTTCTTTGAGCCCTCTTTGACTAGTATCAGGTAGGTCCAGTCACTTATCACACCTGACCACATCCCACTGTTCAGAGAACACTATGGGGGTATCTTGGATATGGTTATGGACCTTGATGCTTCTCAGAGAAGCATGATCCACATATGCTTGCAGTTCTATGACCCTCCACTCAGGTGCTTCACCTTTCCTGACTTTCAGATGGGGCTCCTGTTGGAAGAGTTTTCTTTGTTGATTGGAGTACCTATCAGAGGAGGGATCCCCTTCAACCCAGAGATGACTGCTCCCAGAAGTGAGGAAATAGCAAGGGCATTGTACTTGGAGCCTGCCCTTATTGAGCAAAGAATGACAACAAAAGCTGGGATTCCTGGTTTACATCTGGACTTCTTGATTTCTCAAGCCATCCTGAAGGTTGTAGTGGGAGAATGGAGGGAAGTTTGTGCACTTTTAGCCCTCAACATATATGGGGCTATATTGTTTGCAGAAGAGCCTAAATTTGTTAGTAAGAATGCTATCCACTTGTTTCTGCTAAGGAACCCAGTGCCTACATTGCTAGGGGATTTTATTACTCCATCCATCAGAGGAATGAAAAACAAAGGGGGAAGTTGGTCAGATGCTATGCTCCCTTGTTCTATTCTTGGTTACTCAGACACCTGCCTAAATCAGATGCTTTCTTGAACCCACACCAGCAGAAGAATTGGGCAAGAGGTTCATTGCCTTAACTTCAGATGATATCAGATGGTGCACCCATAGCACCAAAGGCAAGGACATTACCACCAGCTGTGGACAATACCCAAATGTGCCTCTGATAGGAGTAAAAGGTTGCATCAACTACAACCCTTTACTATTTAAGAGACAATTGGGTTATGCCTTAGTTCACCCTCCCAGAGGACAAGATTTAGCTGAGACCCTATACTGTGAAGTGCAACCTAATTCAGCTGTTGTCAGGCAAGCTGCCTGGGCTTGGGACAACATTCAGACAAAAGGGATAGCTATTCTTGGAAGATGTAACAATGTTGCTTCAGCTCAGTACTATGACTGGTCCCGTACTAGAGCATAAATTACCAGAATGCCTTTCACCTTGGAAGACACACCTGGACCATCTACAGTACAGCCTGCAGCAACTGTTAGCCTGGAGGAATTTGAAAAGCTGAAAGAGAGGAATGAGCAGCTATCTCAAGCCCTGAAGAAGACTCTTTGGGAAAGAAGTGACGGTCGTCTGGACATTGAGAGATTGGAAAAGCTAAAGATTGAGCATCTGACCAAGATTGAAAAGACAGAGGACTACATAAGGAAAGCAAGGGCCGGGGAACAGATATTGAAGAATGCCTGCAAGGAGGCCAAGATTCAGAAAGCTAGGGCTGAGCACTATCTGCAAGAGAGCCAGGCTAGGTGGGTCAGGATTACCGAAGCCCGTACACAAGAAGACCAGAAGACTCAAGCCAAGATTGAACAGCTGGAGGCCAATGAGAAGAAGCAGCAGGAAGCTTTGTTGGCTGCACAGAAGGAGATATCAGAATTGAAGCTCCGGACGGGGCTAAAGAGATCAAAATACCAGGACATGCATAAGAAGCTGACTACTGCCATTGCTACTCAGAACCTACTCATTAGGACCATTACGGAACACCCGACTGGTCCAGTGACTGAGGCACTCCTGAAGGAAGTCAGGGAAGATGATTATGGATTGGATGTCTGATTCCTCTTTGCTTGTTGTTCTTTCCTTTTGGTGTACTTTTCCTTTTGTTGTATTTTTGACCCTCCATGGGCATGTATTGTAAAACAGACTATGTATTGTTCATCATTTGTAATATATTTAGTTTGTTTCCATTGGGTTTCTTTTCTCAACAACATCAAGCATCTTCCTCGAGGTCTGGAAAGGTCAAAATTAAGAACCAAACCGGATATCTTAGAAAACAAATAAGCATACTGCATTGCATACTAACTTTTTTCTTTGTTTTGTAGGTTTGTTTATTTTTATTGTGTCTAACTTTGTTGTGATCTCAGGAAACATTGCTCGTCGCCGAGTGTTCCCTGTCAACCGCACGCACCGGTACCCAACACGTAACAACCTTCCAGGCATCCAGATGGAGCAGGTACAACAGGACCTGAATGAGGTCAGAAATTAGATGGCAAACAAAAGGGTCGAGATGAGAAACCAAATGTCTCAGTTTATGGTTGTCATGACTGGCTTAGCCCAGAGTCAAGAAAGACTGAGAGAGCTGGTAGAAAGACAAACACCTGAGGAGCCCCATCTTAGAACAGGAGGAACCAACAATAATGAACGGGGGCAACCTCGTATTGACCCTCCAAAATATGGGCCTCATTTGAATCCGGATGTTAATATCCCGAGAAACGTTCAAGGTAATACTGCTGGGGGCAGAATCCTGCAAGAGGATCCCCAAGAAGAATAGTTTACAGTTATAGGGGCTGGAGATGAGGTATATGATAGAATATTGGACGAGATTGCTGAAAAGTTAAGATCTTTGGAATCTCATAATTCTTTGGGCTTCGACGTGATGGATATGGGACTGGTAGATGGGGTGAGGATTCCCCACAAACTCAAACCCCCTTGCTTTGAGAAGTATAATGGTACCTCATGCCCGCGTACTCATCTGCAATCTTTCCTAGGGAGACTCAAGGCTTATACCATGGATGAGAAGTTATGGATGTTTTACTTTGAGGAAAGTCTGACTGGAGCTTCATGAGAATGGTATTCGCATTTGACAAGGGCCACTATAAGATGTTGGAAGGACATGGCCGAGGCTTTCATCCGACAATATCAGTACAACCTAGATATGGCCCCCAATAGAACTCTTCTACTGGGCATGTCTCAGTCTTCGAGGGAGAGCTTCCGGGATTATGCTCAGAGGTGGAGACAGCTTGTTGCTGCTGTCCAGCCACCCATGTTAGAAAGGGAGATGGCTGACATGTTCATGAACACCTTGCAGGGGACTTATATTGATAGACTTGCTGCTTTCTCCTCTACCAGTTTTGCTGATGTAGTTATAGCTGGTGAGAGAATTGAAAGTCTTTTGAAGATGGGCAAAATCTCTGACAATGGTGCAAGTTGCTCCAGCAACCCCAGAAAACCTTTTGTAGGACCCCGAAGGGCGGGTGAAGCAAATGCTATCCATGCAAGCAGGGGAAGACCCCAATATTCTCACAGGTCAGTAGCAGCTGTTACCATCCCAGCTCCGGTTCCACAACAACCATTATATCCTCAACAACAACAACAACATCACTATCAGCAACCATCTCATTTTCTGCAACAAAGGACGTACAACAACAACAATAGCAACCAACAACAGCGTCCCTTTCAACAGAGGCCATCTCAGGCAAATAGGGTGATTGACCCTATCCCTATGCCTTATGCTGCTTTATTGCCACAACTCCTGAAGCTTAACCTAGTTGAGTTAAGGACGTTGGCACCACCGGATCCTCTTAATCTCCCGAAGAATTATGATGTTAATGCCAGGTGTGCCTTTCACTCCAACTTACTGTAACACGGTGAGAGAACTGACTTTAAGTTATGTTGCGGATAGCAAGAGTCGCCACCGACTTTTATTTTATCCAAAGAAAAGGCATAAAAGAACAGGAAAGACCTTTAAAAGATTTTTGGGTCCGGGGGGTAGGTTATGTAAAGGGAAGGTGTTAGCACCCTTTACATCCATGGTTATCCATGGGCTCTTAGTTACTTAGCTCACTTTGAATTGTTTTTGAAAAGTGTAGTGTGTGAATAGAAAATTTTCATATGAGTTAATAATGATCCATGTACGGATGCGTAAAAACTTGTGTTTGAAAATTTGTTTGAAATTTGTAAAGTGTTTGAAAAGTTTTGAATGAAGTGAGCAAGCAACTATGAGGTACCTACCCTAAAGTTTTTAGTCTTTCTGTTCTTTATCCTTTAAATGGTAAGACTATCCCTATTATTAAGGAATAGGTAGTCATTACCTTGGATGTGAGGGACATATGAGGGACATCTGTTTAATGAAGGCAACTGTGGGGTGTATTAAGCATTTAGGAGGGACTATCATCATTATTCGAAAAGGGACTTGATCTTTAAAGGCAACCATTAGGGACTTGATGATTTTTTCTTTTAAGGGACTTGCTTTATACACCCCACTTGACCTTATGATTAGGCAACATTGAGGGATAGCCTTAGAAAGTGAGATGGCGATTAAAAATCGACTTACGTGTGTGAGTGTTTAATTTATATTTATCTTATAATTTTAAATGATCTAAATTCAATTTTAAGTAGAATACATATTCACACTCCCTAAATTACTAACCATAGCATAAAAATTAAATAAATTAATTATTTACAAAAATTACATCCAAGGAGCAATTACAACAATAATTAAAATAAGCAATTAAAATAAATAGCAAATAAATATAAAAGCAAGATATAATCGAAAATAAATAAATAGACAATAATATAATATAATAAGGGTTAGTACTAATAAAAATTAAAAATAAAGAGGGTTAGTGAAATAATAATAATAAATTTAATAATAAAATAAATGGATTAGTAATAAAAATTAGAAACTAATAAGAAATATGAACAATTTAATTATAAAATTATATTCAACTTATTAATTCTAAAACATAAGAAATTATAACTATAAAATTTAATTATTTTTTTAAACATATATGAAATAAAGAATAAAATTTAAATTATGAACAAATTATAGAAACAATTACCTATTATGAAAAATTTGATTATAATTATATTTACTAAGATTAAATATTATATTTGCAAAAAATTCTATAATTATATTTACAAAAAATTAATTATATGAATATGTATAATAATTATATTTACTAAATTAAAAAAATAAAAATTAGGTTTTTTAATAATTATTTAGGGAAAAATAGATTAGGGTTTACTTAGAAAATATTTTTTTAGGGTTTATATTATAATAACAATTCCTTTAATTAAATAGTACATATATATATTTTTATAATTTAAATAAATATACAATAATAAAAACTAATTTTTTTTTATTTAGAAAATAATTTTTCAGAAACTAGAAAACATAATATATATATATATATTTTATAATAATAGAACAATATAATTTATTATTTGAATTTATTTTATATGGAATATTAATTAAATTGAAAAAAATAAAGCAAAAGAAAAAGAAAATCAAAACCTGATGGGGCTGGGGTTTGAACCCAGTCCCCTATGCTTGCCAACAACAGCATCTACCACTGGGCCATCAGTACGCGCGTGACATTATGGGGAGAAGAATTGCTTTTGTGCTTTGAATCTCTAAAATCAGAAAAAATAAGAAGCAAAAGGCCTGGGGGAGGATTGAACCCAGGACCTTTGAAGCTAACAAACGCACGCATGACCATCCGGCTGGGAGAGCCCATCTGATATTTGAATGATACTTGAACATAATATATTATGCTTCATTGTTAACCTGAAAAAATAGAAAAAATAATGGTACAAGGCAAGATTCGAACACAGGTTTCGTAACTAAACA
Source organism: Lathyrus aphaca (assembly GCA_963966055.1). Taxonomy (NCBI): domain Eukaryota; kingdom Viridiplantae; phylum Streptophyta; class Magnoliopsida; order Fabales; family Fabaceae; genus Lathyrus; species Lathyrus aphaca. The sequence continues at coordinate 137,355,979 of OZ014521.1, read as the reverse complement.
CAAACGCCTCTTTCCACTGGGACACATGCACCTGTGTGATAAATAACCAGAGTTATAACATAATATTTTTAATCAGAATTTTAAATATGAAACTCGCGCCAGAATGCCTTCTTCTTCAACCTCATGTCCTGCAAAATTACTTGCGAATTTTGCTTCCATTTTTCCTGCGAATTCTAAACTGCAGCAATACCTACGAAAATCAATGACCAACAAAACCATACAATTTCACAAAATTGAACACAACAATATGATCCAGACATTCATGCGGTTCATTCTATGATTTTAGAATCTATTTATATTCCTTAAATCAGAAATCCCTAAACCTAGGTCCAAACCCTAACAATGGCGTTTCACGGATTAGCCATGGCTTCTTTGATTTTCTTGCCCAGAAACGTTCTACATCACATAATAAACAAGATTAGCCAAACAAAATTCATTGAAACGCAATAAATTAATGAAATCGAAAAAATTATTTTTAAGAACAAGGTGGATTCGGGTTGAGCATTATGACATGTTTTCGATGCATATGGGTGATGGTTCATGATCAGAGAAGTCCAAGGAAGCTTGCTATGTGCTTGTTTTACCTTCTAATGCCTTAAATCCAAGAATTCGAATGTGACTTGTGGAGAGGTTTTTGAACAATGGTGAACTTACTCTTGGGCTGTGGAATCCGTGAATGTGCAATAGGGTTGAGTTTAGTATTTATATGTGAGTGAATTTAGGTCATAAACTTGAATGGTTATGTGGAAATTTTGATATGAAAAGATTCAAATTGATCATGCCTTAAAAATCCAATATTCTTGTATAAAGGCTTACTATTTTTGGATCAATCTTGTGATTTCATTCCTCTTCAATTTCAATCAGCATTTAAGATATTCTAGAAGCTCAATCTCCATCAAATATTGCATTTTCATATTTTATTTTTATTTAAAATGATTTTTAATGAATTAAATCAAAATAAATAAAAATAAAATAATAAAAATTCTGATTTTTAATGATTTGGGTCGTGCATGAAGTCAATGTATGGATTGGGTCATCATTTGGCAAGCCCATTTGGAAGAAATTGGTTTTAGACCTCCTTTTTCATCATAAACCAACTCAAAATTTCCCAACTTTGCAAGGGCACATATCCTTCAATTTTAATGCTATGAGGGTGTTCTTGGTCATTTTGGAAATCTTGAAGAGTCCTCTAACCAACCCCACTGGTTTCATGTCCATATCATTTACCAATCTCAAGTTATGCCCTTTTGAAGTTGTTGACTTTTTGTTGACTTTCAAAAGGACCTATAATGTCTTAGCTCATACCCTCCAAATGAAGCATTTTTGGGCTTGGCTTGTGAGACACAAAGTTGTAGAGAATTCAATTTCCTTCAAAATGAGCTTTTAGTGGATACTTGGTGATGAAGCATGTGAAAGTTATGTCTGGTCAAAGTTCAGTTGACTTTTACTGAGAAAACCCTAATTTAGAAACTCCTGATTCTTGATGATCTGAAATCTCCTTGATGAATCATGATCAACCTTTGATAAAATGATGAATTTTACTTCATATACTTGATGTTGGCAAAAAATAATGAAGTTTGACTTTGGTTTAACCACAGTTGACCTCAGTTTGACTTTTTAACTGCTTTGACTGATTTTGACTTATCTGATCATCTGACTGAGCAAACTTTTGAGAAAAGTCTTGAAACTTGTCATGGGGGTTCTTAAACACATATAAGATGTTATGAAGCTCACTTGAAGTCTTGGAAGTTCATTTAGCCTGATTAAAGTCAAAACCCTAGTTTTGGATGCACTGCTTAGGAGGTGCATTGTCTGAGGGAATTGTCAACTCTTCTGACCAATTGTGAACTTTGTGAATCTTGTGAACCACCATAAAATGTCTTGTGAACCTCATGGGAGGTATTGTGAACCTTGTGAACCTTGTGAACTTCATAAAGTGACTTGTAGACTTCATGAACCTCATGAAAGGTCTTGAAAGCATTGTGAATCTTGTGAACCTTGTGAACCTCATAAAGTAACTTGTAGACTTCATGAACCTCATGAAAGGTCTTGTAAGTGTTGTGAATCTTGTGAACCTTGTGAACCTTCTTAGCACACAAATTCTTGCATTGTGAGGGAAAATTTTGGGGTGCAACAGCTGCCCCTGTTTAATTTTCTGAAACCTGAGGGGTTAGATTGGTATGTTTGCCAGTCGTGACCTAGAAGGTTGAAGGGGATTGAACACAAAAGCCCAAAAATTTGCACTCACCAGTGCGTAAACTGATATGGTTGGTTGTATATGCTTGAGTAGGCTTAAAGATGCCACTTGGAGAAAAGTTCTTCAGATGCATTTATTGGAGGATCAAGCAGCCCAAAATATGAAGGTATAATGATAGTTTTCAGGAGGATGAAGCAATCCTGATGTAGTGGTATGCTTTCAGGAGGATGAAGCAATCCTGAAGTAATGATGATAGCTGTCAGGAGGATGAAGCAGTCCTGATGTATGAGAAACTGTCAGGAGGATAAAGCAGTCCTGAAGTAATAATAAGCTTTCAGGAGGATAAAGCAGTCCTGATGTAATAATATGATTTCAGGAGGATAAAGCAATCCTGAGGTAATAGAAGTTGTCAGGAGGATAAAGCAATCCTGAGGTGGTGATGAGCTATCAGGAGGATGAAGCAGTCCTGAGGTATTGATAAGCTATCAGGAGGATGAAGCAGTCCTGAGGTAGTAATAATCTTCCAGGAGGATGAAGCAATCCTGGGGTAATAATATGCTCTCAGGAGGATAAAGCAATCCTGATGAGATAATAAGTTTTCAGGAGGATGAAGCAATCCTGATGTAATAGGAGTTTTCAGGAGGATGAAGCAGTCCTGGTGTATGAGAAACTGTCAGGAGGATAAAGCAGCCCTGAGGTAATAATAAGCTTTCAGGAGGATAAAGCAGTCCCGATGTGGTAATATGCTTTCAAGAGGATGAAGAAGTCTTGAGAGATTTGATAATATGCTTTCAGGAGGGTAGGGCAATCCTGAGGTACAATAAGCTGTCAGGAGGATAAAGCAATCCTGAGGTAGTAATAATCTTCCAGGAGGATGAAGCAATCCTGAGGTAATAGTATGTTTTCAAGAGGATAAAGCAATCCTGAGATACAAGAAGCTGTCAGGAGGATAAAGCAGTCCTGAGGTAATAATATGAATTTTAGGAGGATGAAGCAATCCTGAGGTATTGATGAGCTATCAGGAGGATGAAGCAATCTTGAGGTACAAGAAGCTGTCAGGAGGATAAAGCAATCCTGAGGTATAAGATGATGTCAGGAGGATAAAGCAGTCCTGAGGTGATAGTATGTTTTCAGGAGGATAAAGCAATCCTGAGATACAAGAAGCTGTCAGGAGGATAAAGTAATCCTGAGGTACAAGAAGCTGTCAGGAGGATAAAGCAGTCCTGAGGTAATAATATGACTTTCAGGAGGATGAAGCAATCCTGAGGTATTGATGAGCTATCAGGAGGATGAAGCAATCCTGAGGTACAAGAAGCTGTCAGGAGGATAAAGCAATCCTGAGGTATAAGATGATGTCAGGAGGATAAAGCAGTCTTGAGGTGATAGTATGCTTTCAGGAGGATAAAGCAGTCCTGATAATCATAAGTCTGTTTGCTAGATAATTAACCTGAAAACAAGGTAGCATTCTGTATGATAATATTAGTTTATGCATTATGTATGCATGTATAATATGATGCACTTAAGTGATGTATTATGTATCTATAGATATGTATGTTATGGTATGATGTAAATGATGTATGTATGATATGATGCTGTCGGAAGTGCCTGGATATCTTCGTATAACAACTGCTGGCCTGGGAAAATAAATCACGATTCGTTGCTGAAGAATATGGGGAACTTGTTCCTGTCTTGTTTGATAATGAGATATACATAACCTTCCGTCTGCTGGGGATAACAAAGTATAGATAACCTCCCGTATGCTGGGGATAGTAAGGTATACATAACCTTCGTCTTCGTTTGATAGTAGAGTAGATATAACCCCCGTCTTCGTTCGTCGTACCCTTATTGGAAAGTAAATTCCCGAATATCCGTATGAGGATAAAAGAGATGGATATAAATTCCAGGGGAGATGTGACTTTATGAAGATGGACTTGCCTTACTGAGGGTTTGTAACTGTTTTGTAGAGATGAACCGGCGAAACTTCGTTGAAATCCTTCCCTCGTTCGTCCTTAGTAAATACTATTACTGCATTTTCATGCATTTCTGGTAAACATCAATCATATTCAAAAGTATACATACATTCAAACACAACCAATGGACGTTTCGCTTATGTAAAATAGGGTAAAAGTAAATCTGGATTCAGAGGGAAAAGTAAAGCTGAATTTGAAAACAGAATCCTTTCAACTTTGAGAGTGTACAACCAATTGGATTTGGAGCTCCTGAAATTTTTAACTTTCCTGAATACCCTCCTAGAAATCCTCATAGCTGGATCTGAAGACATGATACTGACACCATCTGATGCTACTGGCGTAAACAATTAATTTCCACAATGGCTTCTGCTGAGGATCCAATATCAAGGTAATACAATGGGAGGAGCGTGTCTTCAAATTGTGATGAACCATATACGCCCCGAATACTAGATTTGAAAAGAAAGCATTGCCCCTTGGTTGAGGACGAATTATACCATAATGGAAGTATCTGAAATGAGCTACCTTAAGAGAAACAAGCAGAATGCCCCATAAGCATATGCCCCTGGCATTGTGAATTCTGTAATGTCACCTTTGGTAATTCAACTGTATGAGGAAAACTGCCCCTGACTATTAAGCATTGTTGAATCTGGAACTGATTGCCCTGAATGATTTGAACAGTAACTTGGTATGCCCCCTTGATTAGGAAACAATGACCATGCCCCCTTGATTGGGAAATAGTGACTATGCCCCTGGCATTATGAACTTTGTAATGTTACCCTTGGTAATTTAGACAGATGTGGAGATCTGCCCCTGGATACTTAAACATAACTGAATCCTGTCCTGATATCCCCACATGAGTTAGGCAGTATCATGGTCTGCTCCCTTGATCGGGAGATAATGATTATGCCCCTTTGTATACATGGACTTTGATCCAGGAAACAACTTTGTTTATCGGAAGGACCTTGGTTCATTGAACATTCATCCTGTAAGTTTCTCCATTTGTCAAACACTCAGGTATATGCAAACAAATATATTCAAAAATGCAATGCTTATGTCTGTCTTGAAGTTTTTGAAAAAGAATTATTTTAAAACGTTTTTTTTATTTTTAGAAAACTGTGATATTAACTCAAGTTTTATAATATGCCCTAAAGGAGTCAGAATACCTTTGTGTAGCAGTATGCTTTCGAACTAACCATGCTTTAGTTAGGACTTTTAAAGGGTTATAACGTGTCCTGGTTCACAGTTTAAGAAACAAAGGATAAAGGCTCAAATTTTTTTTTTGTACCCAACCCAATCTCCATGATGTTCTTCAGTCCTATACTCAGTTAACTTATGCATTGATGCTTAAATGAGTTTAGAATTGTAACACTGACATTGGTGATGGTTCAGAAACCCAAAATTTATTTGAACATTCAGTCATCTTTCTTTGTTGAGGATTCATAGCGACCTCTTTCTTTTTTTTTGACTTTATTATCCCTTCTTTTTGCCTGAACTGCTTATTTCAAGGTTACAGTCAGCGGGATGTCTTAATGTTTTACTAAATCTCCTTCATAGGTTTTGACTTAGCAAGACTGTTCTTTTGCTGGACATTGACTGTCAGATTTAATGATTACAGAGAACCATCATTAGTTGTGTACAACACAGATAATTTGGCATATTTGAGTTAACCGAGTAACTACCCTGCCCCAGGTTATGAATAAGGGTCTTAATTTGTGCGAGAATAAAAACTCCTTCTTCATAGGCTCAAAAGGGTTGGCTAGGGATTAACTTCCTTATATCTCCACTGTTTAGGAATTGAAACAATGCCTGTACATCGTCAGCATAGTCTGTTCAAAAGCATACTGCCTAATATTATGGTATTGTTTTCGTCATCCTCCCTCTACAGGCTTATAGCTTTATCAGGAGTTAAATATCACAAGATAGAAATGAGAAGCATAATTCAAAATATAGTGGAACGAATGGATTAATTCAAGACAAACATATGCAATGCATTAATGAAAACAAAAGTTTAACATAATAGTAAGTGTTCAAACAAATAAAAGAAATTACAAATGAAAATTCAAATGTCGTCCCATCCAGTTGGCTGAATGTCCTCAATTGTAATCTGTGAACTTTGAGGAGCAGTATACTTCACCATGAAATCAAATTTACCACTTGGATGTCCCAAGGTACCCCATATCTCAACAGGAACAGGTAGGCTTTCTTTCTTGCAACCTTGGGCAACTTGTCTTGCAGCTTTGGTGTTTGATGGATGATAGTAGAACTCAATTTGTCCTTCTGGAGTAATCTCTAGGATTCCTTCGTCAATCAGGTCTTGAATCTTCTTATTCAATGCCCAACAGTTATTAGTATCATGTCCAGGACTGTTGGAGTGATACTTACACCTTGCCTTGGGATTATAGCGAGGAGAAGAGGTGTTAGGATTTTTAGGAGAATTTTCCAAGGAAATTAGCTTCATCTCCAACAGGCATTGCAAAACTTGTGACATTGGTGTGCTGAACTTGATAAACTTCCTTCTACATTCCTTGTGTTGAGGTAGATTAACCTTATCAGGTCTTTCTTCTTCAACTGAAGAACAATCAATGGCAACCGGTTTCTTACCTACTTTTATCCTCATCTTCCTTTCAACCAAATCAGCTTGTTTTAATGGAGGTTGACTAACAATTAGATTCCTGACTCCATTACTTTGAAGTTTACGGACAAAGGCTCTTAACTCTTCTTGCCCCTGAGCTGAAATTTGAATAAGAACCACCTGGTTATTCATCTGGGTCCTCATTCCTGTCATCTCAGTTTGTAGTTGTTTCAGCTGATCATCCTTGTTGTCCTCAGGATTCTTCTTCTTAGCCAGCAGTGTCTTCAATTCATCCTGCCCCTTGGACAAGTTCAGGATCAGCTCTTGGAACTGTGCATTTTGTGCCTGGAGATCCTTAACTGTTTGTTCAAGAGCCATTGCTGAAATAAACAGCGAGAAGATGAGAAACTTGTGCACAATTATAAACCTGTGATGCAATGAAATGATATGTGAATGCATATGCAATGTTTTCAAGGACCGCAAGATTTAAATTTGCTTAAACAAACACGAAAGTACACTTTTATTAGTAATAACTTTGTTTTGCCTCTTGGGCTTACAAAAAATGAAATGAAATAAGTACACAAGATGGGGTTTTAAGTCTCCCATGGACGTTTCCTCTTTGTGTTGAGGTATGAATTGAGATTCCGTTCCTCGTGAAGTTGCTTTGTTAGTTCCAGGATTCTTTCTTGGCTTGCTTTGTAATGAGCCTCGAAAGTATCCCTTTGCTCCTTCAGTTGGATCCATGATCTCTGCAAGTCTTCCATATCAGTAGGCATGTCTGGGTGAAGGATGGTATAAGCTGTGTCTCCTTCAGCAACAGGTTCCATGGTAACTGGTAGGACGGCAGGATATGGCATCATGAGAGTCTGAGCACGAGATCGCACCCATCTGAGATAAGCCTCCATAGGAATAGTGTACTTAGGTTCCAGTGTCCTGCTGTCAACCCTGTTTACTTTTCCCCAGGCTCGTATGAATCTCTGACGGTAACCTTGAAGATCGTTGTCGTAGTCAAACACAATGCCCTGAATCAACATGTCATGAGGACTATCGCTCCGAGCGTAACCAAACTGTCGTAAAGCTAAAGAGGGATTGTAGGTGATGCCTCCTATTATGCCTAGAAGTGGCACATTAGGAAACTCCCCGCAACGGTCAATGATAGTGACATACTCCATAGATCTGGAGCACCAATGGATATCTGAATGAGAGAGTGACATAATTCTTTTGGACCACCTGAACCCTTGCTCATTCTTCATTACTGAGCGAGGAAGGTGAGAAATAAACCACCTAGAAAGCAAAGGTATGCAGCACATCAAAGTTCCTCTTGCCCTTGTAGTACGGGTGTGAAGAGAATGTAGAATGTCTCCAAGCAATGTAGGCACTGGATTGTGACTCAGGAATATGTTGATGGCATGAACGTCTATGAACTGATCTGGATTGGGGAACAATACTAAGCCATATATCAGCAAGGCTAAGATTTCCTCAAAAGCATCATAGCTCATGGCCTTCAAGAACAACTGAGCTTTCTCTATCAACACCTTAGCAAGAATACCCTTGACTCCACTTCTTGTTTCTAGAACAATGTCAGACTTCTTCAGGTGTAGAGCTGCAGCAATAACCTCTGGTTTGAGCTCCTTCTCCAAGCCTGTGAAGGGTCTTTGATCAAGAACAGGTATGCCCAGAAGTTTAGAAAACTCTTCCATGGTTGGAACCAGCTGATAGTCGGGGAATGTAAAGCAATGGTGCTTAGGGTCAAAGAACTGAAACAGGACACTCATCATGTCTTCATTGAACCCTGAAGTGACTAGATCCAATAGGTGACCATGTCTCTTGTTGAACTGGGAATGATCAGACACTTGAGAAACCAACTCTTTAAGCTTGGGAGGTATCCCCACAAAGTTGATCCTGATGGTGTTTCTACGAGCAGAAGCCATGACCTACAACAAAGAACAAAGATAAATCCCTTGGTCCTTGAAATGGTTAGTGAAAATGCTATGCTTATGATGCATGATGATGTCATGATGTTATGCTCAATCACAAACATGTGGCACACACAAACAAGTCACACCATAGCCCTAGGTTCAAAGGCCTGCATGAGGTTCAATGGTAAATACCCTCCCCTGAAGTTAGATGGTTCATCCTGTCCTACAAAAGTAACCAGGTTCTAAAGGATCTCAATATCATTGATCTTTCACAAGGGTGGTTGATCAGAAGGAAACTTACTTGCCAACCAAAACCCTCCAAGTTTAAGATCTCAATGAGTGTAGTATCGAGTGTCAACCAACTTCAGTCTGCACCAAAGCCGGTTACCTCACTACTTTCTAAATGCCAAGATGAGTTAACTAGGGTTCTAAAAGTTAGTTAGTGCATTGACAACATATGGCAGCCTCATATTATCCTCAACTTGACTTAAGGAACATAAGCACCAACCAAGAAGTCACACTAACTATGGCCACCAGATCAACCGTATCGATATACGTCGTACAGTTTCCTTGGTCTATTGCCATTTACCTAAGGTACACTAGATCCGGGTTAGGACCTTTCACACATAAGAGCACCCCAACAAGATAATATAAAGCAAACAAAGCAAGCAATTTTAAAGTGATCTAATTCCTAAGGGTACCCCTCTTAAATTTATATCCCCAACAGAGTCGCCAGTTCTGTAACACGGTGGGAGAACTGACTTTAAGTTATGTTGCGGATAGCAAGAGTCGCCACCGACTTTTATTTTATCCAAAGAAAAGGCATAAAAGAACAGGAAAGACCTTTAAAAGATTTTTGGGTCCGGGGGGTAGGTTATGTAAAGGGAAGGTGTTAGCACCCTTTACATCCATGGTTATCCATGGGCTCTTAGTTACTTAGCTCACTTTGAATTGTTTTTGAAAAGTGTAGTGTGTGAATAGAAAATTTTCATATGAGTTAATAATGATCCATGTACGGATGCGTAAAAACTTGTGTTTGAAAATTTGTTTGAAATTTGTAAAGTGTTTGAAAAGTTTTGAATGAAGTGAGCAAGCAACTATGAGGTACCTACCCTAAAGTTTTTAGTCTTTCTGTTCTTTATCCTTTAAATGGTAAGACTATCCCTATTATTAAGGAATAGGTAGTCATTACCTTGGATGTGAGGGACATATGAGGGACATCTGTTTAATGAAGGCAACTGTGGGGTGTATTAAGCATTTAGGAGGGACTATCATCATTATTCGAAAAGGGACTTGATCTTTAAAGGCAACCATTAGGGACTTGATGATTTTTTCTTTTAAGGGACTTGCTTTATACACCCCACTTGACCTTATGATTAGGCAACATTGAGGGATAGCCTTAGAAAGTGAGATGGCGATTAAAAATCGACTTACGTGTGTGAGTGTTTAATTTATATTTATCTTATAATTTTAAATGATCTAAATTCAATTTTAAGTAGAATACATATTCACACTCCCTAAATTACTAACCATAGCATAAAAATTAAATAAATTAATTATTTACAAAAATTACATCCAAGGAGCAATTACAACAATAATTAAAATAAGCAATTAAAATAAATAGCAAATAAATATAAAAGCAAGATATAATCGAAAATAAATAAATAGACAATAATATAATATAATAAGGGTTAGTACTAATAAAAATTAAAAATAAAGAGGGTTAGTGAAATAATAATAATAAATTTAATAATAAAATAAATGGATTAGTAATAAAAATTAGAAACTAATAAGAAATATGAACAATTTAATTATAAAATTATATTCAACTTATTAATTCTAAAACATAAGAAATTATAACTATAAAATTTAATTATTTTTTTAAACATATATGAAATAAAGAATAAAATTTAAATTATGAACAAATTATAGAAACAATTACCTATTATGAAAAATTTGATTATAATTATATTTACTAAGATTAAATATTATATTTGCAAAAAATTCTATAATTATATTTACAAAAAATTAATTATATGAATATGTATAATAATTATATTTACTAAATTAAAAAAATAAAAATTAGGTTTTTTAATAATTATTTAGGGAAAAATAGATTAGGGTTTACTTAGAAAATATTTTTTTAGGGTTTATATTATAATAACAATTCCTTTAATTAAATAGTACATATATATATTTTTATAATTTAAATAAATATACAATAATAAAAACTAATTTTTTTTTATTTAGAAAATAATTTTTCAGAAACTAGAAAACATAATATATATATATATATTTTATAATAATAGAACAATATAATTTATTATTTGAATTTATTTTATATGGAATATTAATTAAATTGAAAAAAATAAAGCAAAAGAAAAAGAAAATCAAAACCTGATGGGGCTGGGGTTTGAACCCAGTCCCCTATGCTTGCCAACAACAGCATCTACCACTGGGCCATCAGTACGCGCGTGACATTATGGGGAGAAGAATTGCTTTTGTGCTTTGAATCTCTAAAATCAGAAAAAATAAGAAGCAAAAGGCCTGGGGGAGGATTGAACCCAGGACCTTTGAAGCTAACAAACGCACGCATGACCATCCGGCTGGGAGAGCCCATCTGATATTTGAATGATACTTGAACATAATATATTATGCTTCATTGTTAACCTGAAAAAATAGAAAAAATAATGGTACAAGGCAAGATTCGAACACAGGTTTCGTAACTAAACACAAACGCCTCTTTCCACTGGGACACATGCACCTGTGTGATAAATAACCAGAGTTATAACATAATATTTTTAATCAGAATTTTAAATATGAAACTCGCGCCAGAATGCCTTCTTCTTCAACCTCATGTCCTGCAAAATTACTTGCGAATTTTGCTTCCATTTTTCCTGCGAATTCTAAACTGCAGCAATACCTACGAAAATCAATGACCAACAAAACCATACAATTTCACAAAATTGAACACAACAATATGATCCAGACATTCATGCGGTTCATTCTATGATTTTAGAATCTATTTATATTCCTTAAATCAGAAATCCCTAAACCTAGGTCCAAACCCTAACAATGGCGTTTCACGGATTAGCCATGGCTTCTTTGATTTTCTTGCCCAGAAACGTTCTACATCACATAATAAACAAGATTAGCCAAACAAAATTCATTGAAACGCAATAAATTAATGAAATCGAAAAAATTATTTTTAAGAACAAGGTGGATTCGGGTTGAGCATTATGACATGTTTTCGATGCATATGGGTGATGGTTCATGATCAGAGAAGTCCAAGGAAGCTTGCTATGTGCTTGTTTTACCTTCTAATGCCTTAAATCCAAGAATTCGAATGTGACTTGTGGAGAGGTTTTTGAACAATGGTGAACTTACTCTTGGGCTGTGGAATCCGTGAATGTGCAATAGGGTTGAGTTTAGTATTTATATGTGAGTGAATTTAGGTCATAAACTTGAATGGTTATGTGGAAATTTTGATATGAAAAGATTCAAATTGATCATGCCTTAAAAATCCAATATTCTTGTATAAAGGCTTACTATTTTTGGATCAATCTTGTGATTTCATTCCTCTTCAATTTCAATCAGCATTTAAGATATTCTAGAAGCTCAATCTTCATCAAATATTGCATTTTCATATTTTATTTTTATTTAAAATGATTTTTAATGAATTAAATCAAAATAAATAAAAATAAAATAATAAAAATTCTGATTTTTAATGATTTGGGTCGTGCATGAAGTCAATGTATGGATTGGGTCATCATTTGGCAAGCCCATTTGGAAGAAATTGGTTTTAGACCTCCTTTTTCATCATAAACCAACTCAAAATTTCCCAACTTTGCAAGGGAACATATCCTTCAATTTTAATGATATGAGGGTGTTCTTGGTCATTTTGGAAAGCTTGAAGAGTCCTCTAACCAACCCCACTGGTTTCATGTCCATATCATTTACCAATCTCAAGTTATGCCCTTTTGAAGTTGTTGACTTTTTGTTGACTTTCAAAAGGACCTATAATGTCTTAGCTCATACCCTCCAAATGAAGCATTTTTGGGCTTGGCTTGTGAGACACAAAGTTGTAGAGAATTCAATTTCCTTCAAAATGAGCTTTTAGTGGATACTTGGTGATGAAGCATGTGAAAGTTATGGCTGGTCAAAGTTCAGTTGACTTTTACTGAGAAAACCCTAATTTAGAAACTCCTGATTCTTGATGATCTGAAATCTCCTTGATGAATCATGATCAACCTTTGATCAAATGATGAATTTTACTTCATATACTTGATGTTGGCAAAAAATAATGAAGTTTGACTTTGGTTTAACCACAGTTGACCTCAGTTTGACTTTTTAACTGCTTTGACTGATTTTGACTTATCTGATCATCTGACTGAGCAAACTTTTGAGAAAAGTCTTGAAACTTGTCATGGGGGTTCTTAAACACATATAAGATGTTATGAAGCTCACTTGAAGTCTTGGAAGTTCATTTAGCCTGATTAAAGTCAAAACCCTAGTTTTGGATGCACTGCTTAGGAGGTGCATTGTCTGAGGGAATTGTCAACTCTTCTGACCAATTGTGAACTTTGTGAATCTTGTGAACCACCATAAAATGTCTTGTGAACCTCATGGGAGGTATTGTGAACCTTGTGAACCTTGTTAACTTCATAAAGTGACTTGTAGACTTCATGAACCTCATGAAAGGTCTTGAAAGCATTGTGAATCTTGTGAACCTTGTGAACCTCATAAAGTAACTTGTAGACTTCATGAACCTCATGAAAGGTCTTGTAAGTGTTGTGAATATTGTGAACCTTGTGAACCTTCTTAGCACACAAAGTCTTGCATTGTGAGGGCAAATTTTGGTGTGCAACACTTACCTGGTCACAATACTGAGAAATGCAGAGCCTTACAGATGAAGGTTCAGGATTTGGTCGATTCCAAAGCTCTCAATTTCGCACCTCCTCCAAACGTTAACAGAAATCCTATGCCTAATCATGGTGGGCCTAGGATTAATGCCATTGTGGAGGACCAACCATCTACACTAATTGATAATGTTGCGCAGATTCAAACACCACTGGCTGAAGTTAAAGTTCAACTTTTAAGATGCCAAGTGTTCCCGGGCTGTGGGGCCTGCTGTGAATTGTGCAAAACTGCTAGTAATGGTTGTGAGAAGCTAAGGTTTGGCATAGATGTCCTCATCAAAGATAGAATCTTGCAAATTACTTCAACAACTCCTTCAGTAACTCTTGTTCCAACAACAATGGATCCTCCTACAACACCAGCAATTCTTCCTCCAACAGTTTTTCCTACAACCGCAACGACTATCATTCCTACTGATTCTTCAACAACTCCAGAGGTTCTTCCATCCATTATTTCAATAGATCTGAGTTCAACAACTTTTTCTTCTACAACATCAACACCCATTTTATCAAAGGAATCTTCTACAACGCCAACAGACATTAATGAAGATGTCTCAACGGTCACAATCTACTATGACCCAACAAATGTACACCCCAACAACAATTTCCAACAACAAACTGCAACACCTCCTACCAGATCTCCAGTCACGATTTACTACGATCCGCACACCATCACAATTCCTTCCGCTGCAGCGATCAGTCTAGTTACCATTACGGTAACTGGGCCTATTCCTTATGAAAGCAGTAATGCCATACCCTGGCACTATGACTCTGATCTCTACTGCAATGGGGAGAAAATCACTCTGGAATCATCGACCTCTTCACTGCAAATTGACAATGTTGGGGGAGGCGGAGGCTTCACCAGAAGCGGACGCCTTTTTGCCTCACAAACAGAAAGACCTAATGCTGAAGCAGAAGCTGCTGCTAAGGCAAAAGGAAAGAATGTGGTATCCGAAGAGCCAACTGCCAAAGAAACTCAGAAGACATCTTTTGAACAAGATGTAGACGAGTTCATGAGAATAATAAAAAGGAGTGATTACAAGGTAGTGGACCAGCTTCACCAAACACCCTCCAAAATCTCCATATTATCATTGTTAATGTGTTCCGAAGCTCACAGGAACGCATTGTTGAAAGTCCTGCACGCAGCATACGTGCCGGAGGAGATTACTGTTAATCAGTTAGAAACTATGGTTGCAAATGTCAACACCAGTCATGGACTGGGCTTTAAAAATGCTGATTTAACAACGGAGGGGCGCAACCATAACAAGGCTTTGCACATCACCTTGGAATGCAAAGGTGCCGTTCTTTCCCACGTATTGGTGGACACTGGGTCTTCACTCAATGTCCTTCCAAAGAAAGCCCTGGTGAAGTTGGAGTATGATGGCTTGGCATTGCGCCCAAGTAATCTGGTGGTAAGAGCATTTGATGGCTCTAAAAGATCGGTGCTTGGAGAGATCGATTTACCTGTGTTGGTTGGCCCGCACACCTTTAAAACTACCATCTTTGTGATGGACATACAGCCGGCCTACAGCTGTCTGTTGGGTAGACCTTGGATCCACGCTGCTGGCGTTGTTACGTCTACTCTTCACTAGAAGTTAAAATTCGAGTGGGAAGGCTAAATCATCACCATTTGTGGGGACGAGGATATCTTTGTTAGCCAGCTGGCTACGTACAAGTACATAGAAATGGATGGGGAGATCCATGAGACCATGAGTCAGGGGTTTGAGGCCCTTAACATCAATGAAGCATCTGTTGTTTCTGGGACTTCAATCACATCATATCAACAGGCCCGGAAGGTTGTTAAGGAGGGTACCGCTCAAGGCTGGGGCAAGCTGCTGCCAGTTGAAAAGAAAGAAGACAAATTTGGGTTGGGTTACAGACCAACTCGACAAGATCAACACGGGGCTGCAACGGAGCCCAAATATGTCAGCGGGGGAATGCTAACCCCGAATGCTGTGAACAGTTTGGAAGATGAGGAAGAAGACGAACGCAACCTAGAAAACTGGATATGTCCAAAAATCCCGGGGAACCAAGTCTCAAACTGGTCTTCCCAGGAAATTATAAGAGTTACTCCGGCAGAGTAATTATTATTTCCTGTCTTTAAGCATGCATCAAGTCCTGCATCTTGCCCAAGATGTCAGGGCTCATTTTGTAATCGGGCCATCTTGTATTTTGTGCAAACGATCAATTAATGAATATCAGGACATCTTTTGCAAATGAGTCTCTTCTTTTTTCCCGCTCACTGTTTTTCATTTTTCATTTTTTGTACAAAAATAAAATGGAAATGTTTTTCAAAAGAATAACTTCATTTTCACTTTTTCTAAGCAAGATAAAATTAATCACTAAAATGAACCAATCTAACCCCTTGCAGAGAGTGCCCTCCAGACTGCACTGACAACGACACTGCTCTGACTTCGTATGACTTTAATAATCCGATTAATCAAATCGATGAAGGGGTTGAAGAAGATTATGAGCTACCTGAAGAACTAGCCAGGTTGTTAAGACAAGAGGAGAAGGTTATCACTCCTCATCAGGAGGAAGTTGAGACGGTTAATCTTGGTACAGAAGAAGACTTGAAAGAAATTAAAATCGGGGCCCGTCTGCAAGATTCAGTGAAAGAGCAACTTATTGACATGCTTCGGGAGTATGTGGATGTTTTTGCTTGGTCCTATCAGGACATGCCAGGTCTGGATACCGACATCGTTATGCACAAGCTGCATCTAAAGGAAGACTGTCCTCCAGTAAAACAGAAGTTGCGCCATACTCGTCCGGATATGGCAATGAAGATAAAAGAGGAGGTACAAAAACAGTGGGACGCCGGTTTCCTTGCTGTAACTAGTTACCCGCCGTGGGTTACTAACATTGTACCTGTTCCTAAGAAAGATGGCAAAGTAAGGATGTGTGTGGATTACCGGGATCTGAGCAG
Organism: Lathyrus aphaca; assembly: GCA_963966055.1. NCBI lineage: Eukaryota > Viridiplantae > Streptophyta > Magnoliopsida > Fabales > Fabaceae > Lathyrus > Lathyrus aphaca. Next base: position 137,339,479 of record OZ014521.1, on the reverse strand, counting down.
AGCCAGCCTGAAAGATGACTTCCCATTACCTCACATTGATGTATTGGTCGACAATAAGGCTCAGTTCTCGGTGTTCTCCTTCATGGATGGATTTTCAGGATATAATCAGATCAAGATGTCACTTGAGGACATGGAGAAGACAACTTTCATCACACCCTGGGGCACATTCTGTTATAAGGTGATGCCATTCGGACTGAAGAATGTTGGTGCCACTTATCAACGGGCTATGGTAACATTGTTCCATGACATGATCCATAAAGAAATTGAATGTTATGTGGATGACATGATTGCCAAGTCCCTCACTGAAGAAGACCACCTGGTGAATCTGTTGAAGCTATTCAAGCGTCTGAGGAAGTACCAATTGAAGCTGAACCCCAACAAATGCACATTCGGGGTGCGATCCGGTAAGTTGCTGGGATTTATTGTAAGTGAAAAAGGGATTGAAGTTGACCCTGATAAAGTCAAAGCCATCCAAGAGATGCCTGCACCAAAGATTGAAAAAGAAGTTTGGGGGTTTCTAGGTAGATTGAACTACATTTCACGGTTCATATCTCACCTTACAACAACCTGTGAGCCCCTGCTCAAATTGTTAAGAAAGGAACAAACAGTCAGGTGGAACGAAGATTGCCAGAAGGCTTTTGACAAAATCAAGGAGTACCTACAAGAACCTCCAATTCTTATGCCTCCAGTTGAAGGAAAACCTCTAATAATGTACCTAACAGTATTAGAAGAGTCAATGGGGTGTGTGCTGGGCCAACATGACGAGTCTGGTCGAAAAGAGTATGCAATATACTACCTAAGAAAAAAGTTTACCGACTGTGAACAACGTTATTCACTGCTCGAGAAAACTTGTTGTGCTTTAGCGTGGGCTGCTCGCCGACTAAGGCAGTATATCTTGACCCACACTACCTTAATTGATCTCAAAGATGGATCCAATCAAGTACATTTTTTAGAAGCCAGCACTTACCAAACGGGTTACAAGATGGCAAATGATTCTCACAGAATATGACATTCAGTACACATCTCAGAAAGCTATCAAAGGCAGTGTATTGTCTGATTATCTAGCTGAGCAACCCATTGATGATTACCAGCCTATGAGATTTGACTTCCCCGATGAAGACATCATGTTCATAAAAGCAAAAGATCGTGAAGAGCCTGTTCACACTGAAGGGCCTGACCCAGAAGAAGAATGGACAATGATGTTTGATGGGGCTGTTAATATGAATGGTCGTGGTGTTGGTGTAGTTCTCATTAAACCTAAGGGAGTTCACATGCCATTCTCGGCAAAACTCACCTTTAACTGCACTAACAACGAAGCTGAATACGAAGCTTGCATCATGGGTCTTAAGGAAGCCATTGACCTCAGGATCAAGACTTTAACTATGTTCGGAGATTCAGCTCTGGTAATCAATCAAACCAATGGAAAATGGTACAGTCATCAGGAGCATCTAATTCCATACCGGGATTATACGAGGAGATTACTGACATTCTTCACCACAGTCAAACTTGAGTACATCCCTCGAGATGAAAATCAGTTTGCAGATGCTCTGGCTACCATTTCCTCCATGATCAAAGTTCAAGCTGCCAACTTTGTGCCTCGGATCTCAGTGTCCAGACTTGACAGACCAGCATACGTATTCTCTGTAGACCTTGATAAAGATGATAAGCCTTGGTTCTATGACATCAAATGCTTCTTGGAGGATCAAATGTACCCACCTGGGGCATCTTCCAATGATAAGAAGACATTAAGAAGGCTAGCTGGTAGTTTTTTCCTAAATGCTGATGGTTCCTTGTACAAGCGAAACTTTGACATGGTACTTCTCAGATGTGTTGATAAGACAGAGGCAGACTTGTTGATGCACGAGGTGCATGAAGGATCTTTCAGTACCCATGCTGGAGGACATGCAATGGCTAAAAAATTATTAAGATCAGGTTACTACTGGATCACAATGGATGCATACTGTTGTGCTTATGTCAGGAAGTGCCATAAATGCCAGATTTATGCAGACAAAGTGCATGTGCCTCAAAATCCTTTGAACGTGATGTCTTCACCTCGGCCATTTGCCATGTGGGGCATTGATATAATTGGGAAGATTGAACCGACTGCTTCAAATGGCCATAGATTCATCCTGGTAGCCATTGACTATTTTACCAATTGGGTCGAAGCAGCCTCGTACGCAAATGTCACCAGGCAAGTGGTAGCCAGATTCCTAAAGAGAGACATCATCTGTCGGTATGGAGTGCCCGAGAAAATCATTACTGATAATGGTTCCAACTTGAACAACAAAATGATGGCAGAACTGTGTCGGGACTTCAAGATCCAACATCACAACTCTTCTCCTTACAGGCCAAAGATGAATGGCGCTGTTGAGGCAGCTAACAAAAATATCAAGAAGATTGTGCAGAAGATGGTGATTACCTACAAAGACTGGCATGAAATGCTACCATTTGCCTTGCATGGGTACCGTACCTCAATCAGAACATCCATTGGGGCAACACCGTATCAGCTTGTGTATGGTATGGAAGCAGTCCTACTTGTTGAAGTTGAATTGCCCTCCCTACGGGTACTGATGGATGTCAAGTTGAATGAAGCAGAATGGGTCCGATCCCGGTATGAGCAACTGAATATGATCGAAGAAAAGAGATTAGCTGCAATCTGTCATGGGCAGTTATATCAGAAGAGAATGAAGAAAGCCTTCGATCAGAAAGTCAGGCTTCAGGAATACCAAGTAGGAGATCATGTGCTGAAAAGACTCCTCCCTCCTTATACAGACCACAGGGGCAAGTGGACTCCTAATTATGATGGTTCATTTATAGTGAAGAAGGTTTTCTCCGGTGGAGCACTGATGCTCACTACTATGGATGGTGAAGATTTCCTGTCCCCTGTGAATTCAGATGCAGTTAAAAAATACTTCGCATAAAAAGGACCCGCTGTACATAAAGACAGAATGTAAGTCCAGGAAAAAATAGGGCATCCCGGCGAGTCAAAAACAGAATAAAAGACTCGGGCAAAAATAAGGGAAAAATAAAGAAAAAATGTACACCCGCTGAGTTGAAAAGCCACATTGGACAACTCAGGCAAAAATGGGTATCCCGATGGATTGAAAACCCGAAAGGGCGATCCAGGCAAAAATAAGGGAATAAGCGAACAACTGCATTCTAAATTCTTCTGTATCATTCACAACATGGCAAGCTTCGAAAGGTTCAAGCATCGGTTAGAATCAGCCTTCTTCAGATAGCAAGATGAGAAGAACGTCAATGTCATACGAGTCATAGCAAAAGGGAAGCTCACTGAAGTGTCATCAACATTGCCAGCACCTTTTTGTTTCTCAATTTTGTAACAATCTCCTCATTTCAGGGAATTTGTTTCTTTGACTGTATTTGCCAATTCAGGGCACACAAATTAATAAAACCAAAATTTTCAATCATACTCCGTCTTGTACATTTTACTTCATTTGCAAAATGTCCGATATCCTTGATAAAATGGTTGCATAAAATCATATGTGCCTTTTTAATCACATGCTTGCAAGAAATATATTATTTGCTCTTGGGAGTGTCTAAACTCCTATGACGGAATCCAGTAAGGGATACCTCAGGGTACTTGTACGTTTCTTTGTCTTGACAGGATTGCAGGGGTTCAACACACAACATGGGGCATGAAAGGTTTTCCCCAGCAAGCTGCCAAATCATTATTTCCTCGGCACATCTTCCAAACAGCACCAGAGCTGCTTTCTCCCCATCAGAGCTGCCAGGCATCACTTCTCCAGCACTCTCTTCAGAACAGTGCCAGAAGGTGCTCATATCCCTAGCAGAGTTGTCAAGATTCATCCTCAGCAGGATTCCCACAGAAATATATAGGAAGATCGTTCAGTGATCTTTCTCCTCCCCAGCCGAGTGTTAGACAGGGAAGCATCTGCCCACAGAGCTCCAACCTCTATCCAGAAGAGCAGTGTCTGAAAATCTCACAAAAAAGTGATGAAAGCTTCCACAGACCCCAGTTGGGCTCCTCATTACCAAGATTGGTCTATCAGTGGCCTATTTTCCCAAGCAGAATCATCTGTATCAGATCTACCAATGATCTCATCCCCAGCTGGGATATCCCTTCAGGCAGATCAGTCGGAGATCTCCGCAGCAACGGGATCCGAATCCCGGATTGGTATCTTTTGCATAAAACATAGAATTTACATCATATTTCCCCTCAGAGCGTAGCATTCCGTCTAATTCGGAGCATTACGGCAAAAATCAAACATATTGCATAAATCACAAGTCATGTTTTTAATCAAACACCTGTATATACCAACATTCCGTCAACAATGTATACAAAGACGCACAGTCCCAGCAGAAAGCCAAAGCATTCCTTTTGCACTCACAAATACATAATAATACATACTCTTCTTCGACACTTGTCCGTGTCATATCATCCCCCTGCAGATATAAGCCACAAATATCATTGTGAATACATATATCTATACACTCTTTTTGACGTCCGTCTGTGTCACCAATCCCCAGCATGGGTGCCTAAACACTTATTGTAAACCAAAACACTTGTTTATAATACACTTCTTTCGACACCCGTCCGTGTCATCTAATCCCCACAAATCACCAGATATCTTTTACACTTATAAGGTCATAACTTATACATTTTCTCTATGATACTCGTCCGTGTCATACTCTCCCCAGCAAGTTGAACACTCATCTGTGTCTCACCAATGCTTATTTCTTTCACTCATACGGATACTCGTCCGTATCTTATATACACCACTTATCTCCCCTCAGATTCAACACTCGTCTGTGTTCTTTGTTAACCAGTTGATACTCGTCCGTATCATCATCTCTGAACATGCGTCAGCGTTTGTTTCTACTGATACTCGTCCGTATCATAGTCTTAAGGATGCTCGTCTGCATCTTTAATCTATACACAGCGTCAAACACTTATACCTTTCCTTTCTTGAATGTAGACACTCGCCTATGCCTACCATTCCCCAGAAGAGTCCCCAGCAAATCCCCAGTGAAGAGCAAAATTTCTTTTCTATCTGACATTCGTCCTATGTCATGATACTTTTGGCAGCCATACCCTGCCAGGTGATCGTCCTTCACCCTTTGATGACCGTCCCTCATCATTCCCCCAACGGAGTCTCTATTATTAGAACCCCTTTCTATCCGACATTCGTCCTATGTCGTGATGTTGAGCAGCCGTCCCCTGCTAGGTGATCGTCCTTCACCTTTTGATGATCGTCCTTCATCATTTTATCCGATGGCCGTCCCTATCGTCGATTCTGTTATCTGACATTCGTCCTATGTCATGATAAACCTTGAGAGCAGCCGTACCCCGCTAGGTGATCGTCCTTCACCTTTTTGATGATCATCCTTCATCATTTTATCCGATGGCCATCCCCATCGTCGATCTTTTCTATCCGACATTCGTCCTATGTCGTGATACTTGCGGCAGCCGTACCCTTCCAGGTGATCTTCCTTCACCTTAGATGACCGTCCCTCATCCTTATCCCCAACAGAGCAGGCATCCCCTGCTAGGTGATCGTCCTTCACCTTTGATGACCGTCCCTCATCATTTTATTTCTTCAACCTGATGGCCGTCCCCATCATTGCCTTAACCTTTAATCCCCAGAGAATTTTTGTTACTATATTTGATGGTCGTCCCCATCAAAGATTCTTTATTTCCCCAGCTTGTCGGCTATCCCCGTTATTGCTTTACTTACCACTTTTATCCCTAGCAGTCGTCCTCTACTCGATGGTCGTCCTCCATCGCCCGCATTTTATAATCATACTTTATTTCCTTTTACAATCTATATCCCTTTTCCTCTTCATCCAGTGAGTGCAAATTTTGGACTGTCTTTGGTATTCAACCACAAGTTATCTTGTTTGCCTGTTAAGCCGTCGCTTACATCCTGCACAGCTAACTCATGTTTGAATAGGGGAAGCTGTAAACACCCCAAATTTTCCCTCACTAAGTTCACACCATGGCTTGTGATCTTTTCATTTTGCATAAGTTCAATCATATCATATCATGTTGCATTTTTGCTTCACTGCATTGGTTCAAAGTCATCTGCATCTAGGGTTTGTGACCTGAGCAATCCATGAGCTATCTGAGCCACTCCAAGGGTCTCCAATCATCTCAATAGGGTCCATGTATGTTCAAACATCATATTATATCCTCATAAGATCAAGGAAGTCAGAAAATCACAAGAACTTGCAAAGCATGGAAGCAGAGCCAGGGTTTCACTGCACATATGACCTGAAATTAGGGTTTTGGTTTCAGAGGCAATAACTCCAAATATTTTTGGTCATTCTTGTTTCTGATGGTCTCAATATGTTATAAGGATCATTCATACCAAGTTTGATGGAAAAATTCATTGTGGAAGCCATCTGATCACTGGGTAACTTCTTGAGCAAGTCAGAGCAAAATCAGGGCATCTGAGGCTCCCATCAATAGACCCAAAATGGATTTTTCATCAAAATGAAGTTATATGGTCTTTATTTGATCATTGAAGTGCTTAAAGTTCACAAATTTGAAGAAAAGTGGGCTAAACCAAAATTTGCCAGATATGGAAATAACTTGTAATGTAAACTTTCCATTTTGGGAAAGTTTTTCAACCTCCTTTTTCTTAACCAAAAATGCTTCAAATGAAAAATTCTTGGTCATGAAAGTTGTAGATTTGATCATTCTCTTTTCAAAAAGTAAAAGAACAAGATCTAATTCATTTTGGAACTCAAGTTATGGCTTTCCAAAGTTGGCAAAAATCACATAATTTCATGTTTCATGCCAAAGAGGCATTTTTGCAAAACCTCATGCCAAGCTATTTTTATGACTTCAAATGGACTTCTACACATCATAACATCATAGTACAATGCCTAAAACTCAGAATTTCCCAAATAATTTCACATTTCCATGACTTGTACATGAAGAAATCAAGAAAGGGCCAAACTTTGCCAAAATTGCAAAACCTTCCACAACTTCCCACAAACTTGCCAAATTGCCTTAAACTGATTTCCATGGCTGTCCATGAATCATGATGCGCCAGACACCCCCTTGTCCTTGGCCTGAAACATCCCATACCTCAAAGGATAACTTTCTTGACTTTTTGCAAAACAAGCCATACCAATCAGCATAGCCCACACCAACTCCACAAGCCTATCACAGCTTGATACATAGACCAAATACAAGCCATTTGACACAAGAACACAGCCAGAATCATCAGCATCACCATAGTTCACAAAAAACTCCCTCTTTGCATTTTCTATCGAATCTCACAACTCAGCCAGTCATTCTTCAAACCAACACCACCATTCATCTCAGCATCAATTACTGATCATTTCCCACCCTTCATTTTTCCCTAAAAGCCATCATACACAAAATACGATTTTCACCACCCCTGAACTGAAAGTTCCAAAAAACTCCATACAAACTTATTTCAAGCTTACAAGAAGCACCAAGGAGTTCATTAGAGTGGAAAAGCACAAGGCAGAAGGTCAGAAAGCCCAGGATTCGAAAGTTCAACCTCAGGTAACATGATGAACAATTTTTCCAAAACTCTGATTTCTTGTTAAAATATTGTTCTATGCGTTGCCCTGATCATGGGGATGTGTTTATTTTTGAAAATGAGCCAAAGATAAGCATTTTATGTTGCTCTGAAACGTTTGCCCTAAATCTGTTCTTCTTCGATTCTCTTTGTGTGAGTGAAATAAATTGTTATTGATGCTGGATTCTTGTTATTTGATGTTAGGAGATGAGTTCTGGAGATTTTGGCATGATTTTGTAGCTTAGGGAGTGAGATAGAGATTCTCAAGGGAGAGTGTGGCCGGAGAAGATGACCGAAGGTCATTTCCGGCCACCTGAGAGTCATTAAGGGTTCTTAATCAGGTTTAGGGCTTTGTTTGAATCTGAGCAGTTTGATCATCCTTTCCCGCGTGCATTGTGTGGTCTGGATCTTTTGATTAGCTTTAATTAAAGGATTATGAATTAATTAATTAGGGTTAGTGAGATTTAAATGTGGGCCGTAGGATAGCGTGCCAGTCAACCCTCCCAAAGCCCAGATTGAATCCTGTCCATCCTTTCATCATATTTTTCCTTTTATTAATTTTTATTTCATTTTCTTTATTTAATCTTGCACGAATTTTTAAAAATAGCAAAAATAGTCTAAAAATTCTGAATTTTTTTATCCAACCTTTAATTAATTTTCAGAACCCAAAAATATTTTTATTTTTTGCATTAAAAATATATTTTTAAATCATTTAAATGTTATTTTTAATTAGTTAATGAGAATTAATTAATTAAAAATACATTTAGGTATTTAAAAATCACAAAAAAATTCAGAGAGCATTTTCAAACATTTACAAACATTTACAAACTCACCACACAAATTTCTTTTTGGTTTTGATCATACTTTGACATTTTTCAAACGAATTAGGGTTCTTAAATTTGCATATTTTCAACCTTAACTTCAAAAATTCATAACTTTTGAACCAAAGTGAGTTTGTGAATGATTCTTTTTGCATTGTGCTATGCATGGTTTCAAGCAACTAAAAACATTTTTGTTTAATTTTTATAATGCATTTTCAATTTATTTGGCATTTTACCTTTAGGATAACCCTTAAAACCCTAGAAACTTAGAAAAATCATAAGTCCTTCTAGGTTAAGCTTCTGACCTCCCCCTTTGGATGGTAACTTGGAATGGGTTTAAGGTTCCTTTAAGTCCATTTTCAATTTTTTATCTTATGTTTTTCTTCTGGTTTTGAATTGTGCATCTCACATGATCATATAACCCTAATTTCTCATCTCCCTTTGCATTCATCTTGCATATGCTTGCATACATGAACTTGCCATGACATTTTGTGCATTCACATGACATATAAGGCATCTTAGGACACATTAGATTCATGTTTGATCATTGCATCATTCATTTGCCATGTTATGCTTTTATTACATTCCATATGCATTCATGAACTTTCATGCTTCCTTAATGCTTCATTTGCATTCCCATCCTTTGTATGATCATCTTCATCTCATGAAATACATCTATGTCATCTCTTTGCATCTTTAGCATCATGAATATGCTTCTGGTTTTGGTTTGCATCTTTGCATTTCATTTCATTTCCATTTCATTTCATTTCCCTTGCTAACTTTTCAGGTGGTAAGTTACTTTGAGAAGTGAATTTGCCTTCACTAATCACAATCTCTCCTCATCTATTTTATGCATTCATTGCTGCATTTTGTATTTGTATTAGAGTGAGCCTGCTCATTCATGTTCCTTCTTCACTTTCTTTCTTCAATGTTCTCATCTATTATCCTTCTATTAGGATGGTGTAATGAGTCCATTAAATCTTTGATTATGGCTTAAACTCATTACTTAATACTAAACAAAAACTCGCAAAACATCTAATTAAATGCAAGTAGGTTAATGATCTTAATCCTACATCATGGTGATTAAGTGTGAGGTGTTTACTTCATACTTAAGGTATTCTCATTACCCCTAATCAGAGGGAGGATGTGATGAGTTTACTAACCCTTGGTTTAGGCTTAAGCTCATTTTCTGATGACAAACTCCAAAAGCATTAAAAGATTGAAAACACAAAAACAAACAATAATCGTCTCCTCCGGGATTATTTTCTCACCTCATTCACTCATAATCGAGAACTTGCTTCTTCCGTCTAATGCAAGACAGTTAGCACCTGAGCCAGACAGGTCATGCACTTGAGCATAGGCAAGCAAGCAGTTCATCAGTCAATTTATCTTTCAGTCTCTTTGAGTCGAACTACGGTGTTCTGACTTCCTCATTGCACGAGAGGATACGTAGGCATAACTTAACAGTTATCGAACAAAAGTCTCTGTATATTCCCCCTCTTCCAACATTATTCTTTTAAGCCTCATTGTCTTGAGCTTTGCACTTTTTCCTTACACTGACACTCTTTACTTCACTTCACTTCCTTGCACTGACACTTGTACATTCTTTTCCAGCTTTTGCATAGAGATAGCACTGACACTACCCCTTTAAACACAAACTTTCAAGCGTGGATCCCGTCGAGTACGACGGATAATCTGGGTACTAATACCTTCCCAGATTGTAACCAACCCGCTTTCTCATTTTCTCTGGTTCGCAACTGTTTTATCCATCTTTTCTTAGGTTTATGCAACATTACCTTTCCTTCGGGATAAAAATGCCTAGCTGGCGACTCTTTTCAGTTCATCTTCATGTTCTCTCTTTCGCCGACCATTCGCGTCTGTACCCCTTCTGGCCATGTGTCATTTGGTGGGAGCGACAGTGTGCATGGATGGGGTTCACAGTTCCCGCTCAAGGTTTTCGTTTCAAAGGTTTATGTGTTTGCGTTGGAGGTTTTGGTGGATTTGCACTCAGTTTTACTGTTTGTGCGGTTCTGGTTTTCGTTTTGGATCGGTGTTTGTGGTGATTTGGTGATGAGTTATGGTGGTGAACGGTTGTGTGATTTGGACGGAGGATTTTGTGGTCTGTGGTGGTGTTGGTGGTTCGGTCTCAGTGTTCGACTCTCTTACTGCGTCAATTTCTGGTTTGTTTCGCTTATATTTGCTTTCTCAAATGCTTTCAGTTTTGGTTCAGATTTATGTTATGCAGTTTGTTTTTGTCACGATTTGGTTTGGGAGTTTCACGATGGATTTCTCAGCGTTGGCTTTTCTCTTCGTCTCGCACGTTTCTGGTTTTTTTTATCACTCTCTCAGATTTTGACGCGTTTTACACGGCGGTTGGTCTAGTTGTTTTTGGATTTGTTTGGATTCTGCAGGTGATTGTTTTTTGGTTATGTGTTTTTTGGGTTCACAGTTGTTTGTAATGGTGGCGTTTCGGATCCGCGGTGGTGGTGTTGAGTTTGTGGTGGTTTGAAAAGAAAAAAAAGTAAATATGGATGAGGGTTGAATAATGGTATGAAAGCAGTGTTTGAAGTTTTATGGGAAAAAATGTTGCAAAGGGTAGTGAATATGGTTGTTTATCAATTTTATGAAGATTTTTCTGAGATTAGATTTTTTTAAAGCTTGAATTGGGGTGTATTTTTGCAGGGTGTATTTGGCTCATCCAAGCTTTCTTTAGAAGGAGAATGGATGGTATTATATAGGAGTAGATTGTTGAGGGAAAATGGGGGAAAATACAATTGATTTGTTGTGCTAAGTTTTGAGGATAAGGATTGAAATTGGTGAGCTGTAGAATTTGTTGCAGATAGTGAGCTGTAGAATTTTGCGGGATCTGGTTATTGCAGTGTAGTGCGTATTTGTGAGGAATGGTTGAGGAATAAAAATCCGGTGGGACAAGTTGAAGCATGTGGAGATACATATGTGTGCTGGCAATCGAAGTCTTTTTTGGTTGATTTTATGAAAATGTGATAGGTTTGATTGAGACTTAAAAAATAAGAAAAATAATAAAAACATTACTGATAATAATAATAATTAATAATAATAATAATAATAGTAAATGGAAATCATGTTAATAACAAAAATAAAAATAAAAAGTAATAGAAATAAAATATAATAGTAATAATAAAAATAATAATAATAATAATAGTAACATTAGTAAAAATAAGAAGAATAAAAATAAATGTAATGACAATAGTAAAAATAGTAAAAATAAAAAATAGTAATAAAAAGTAGTAAGGATAATAAAAATAAAAATAAATAGTAATAGAAATAATGGTATGAAATAAAAGGAAAATGGAAATATGGATAAAAAATGAAGATAGAAATGGACAATAATAGAAAATCGAAATGTGGATGAGTAATCGAAATAAAAAATTGGAATTTTCGTGAATAACGGAAAAGTGGAAAAACTAAAAATGATTTTTTTTGTAGAATTTTGTAATAATAAAAAAATGGAAAACGAGGATAATAATTGGGCAAATATTTTCATATACTACACTGATTTTCTTAAAAAGCGACAACACACACTCGACTTTTAAATCTAATTTCTCGTACAAACCCCGAGATTGGAAAATAAATGACATATTTTTTGGATTTTTGAATGATGGTTAGACAGTAAATATAAAATGGTGCGGGTAGGACAAATTTGGGGTATGACAGTTGCCCGTATCGAATTGGCGTAGACCGAGTAAGATGAACTGGATCTCGTTCAAAATTTCAAGGTATAAGACAATTAGATACTAACAGACTCCAAATTTGTCCGACAAAAGAAAATGTGTAATGATAAAAGCTAATGATTTAAAACTGGAAAAACAGGTGACACAGCGAAAAAACAAGTTGACTGAAAGTAAATAAATCGCTATCACCAAAAGGATGATAAGGCGACCCCAGCACTCGATATAGGTCGATATGGATGCCGAGTGACAGAAAATTAAATAATCGCTACCACCAAAAGGATGATAAGGCGACCCCAACACTCGATCTAGGTCGATATGGATGCCGAGTGACAGAAAATTAAATAATCGCTACCACCAAAAGGATGGTAAGGTGACCCCAGCACTCGATCTAGGTCGATATCGATGTCGAGTGACAGAAAATTAAATAATCTCTACCACCAAAAGGATGATAAGGCGACCCCAGCACTCGATCTAGGTCGATATGGATGCCGAGTGACAGAAAATTAAATAATCGCTACCACCAAAAGGATGATAAGACGACCCTAGCACTCGATCTAGGTCGATATGGATACCGAGTGACATAAAATTAAATAATTGCTACCACCAAAAGGATGATAAGGTGACCCCAGCACTCGATCTAGGTCGATATGGATGCCAAGTGATAGAAAATTAAATAAATGACCCCCCCCCCCCCCCCCCGCCACCAAAGGGAAAACTGGGTGACTGAAATTAAATACGACCCCCGCCGCCAAAGGGAAGACCGAGCGACTGAAAAATATATACGACCCCCTCCGCCAAAGGGAAGACCGGGCGACTGAAAAATAAATGAACGATCCCTGCCGCCAAAGGGAAAACCGAGCGACTGAAAAAATTAAATAACGACCCCCGCCATCAAAGGGAAAACCGGATGACTGAAAATCAAATAAACGATCTGGTTGAGGAATACTGGTAAAAAGATTAAAATTGCTTGGGGAAAATAGAAGGTTAAAGAGAATTATCCAATGGGGGACAACAACTGAATAAAACTTGGTAAAAATGATGCTTGGAGAAAAACTGATTGACTGAGAATCGAAATTTCAATGAAAAAAGTTTAAAGAGAAAAGTTCCAAGGGGAACGCCCACTAGAATTGCTGAGAAGAGGCCAAGAATCTTCGATCGATCCTGGATCCTAACTTATGTTTGTATGTTTGATTTTTTTAAATGGTATTCCATAATGATGGAAATACGATGCATATTTTTATGCACTGAGATGAAAGTTAAAATGTTGGGGGATATGAAAAGCTGATTTATTTAGATATGCAAATGATGTGTATGCTGTAAATGATTGATGTAAATGATGCATAATGATGCATATGGGGTGATTGGAAAATGAAAGGTGCCAGCTCGGTGGACTTTGGTCTGGTAGTTGCCAATAATGATTGGACTTTGGGTGGGTGGAGGGTTTGATTCCCCGACACTCGATCTTCGACGATGTACGGGTAGAAGATGGATCTAGATGCTCCAAGTTCGGTTACTTGCTGATGAGCAGAGCGACTTGGTTGACACATGAAGATTGCTTTGCTTTGAAAAGTTTCCAACGTATGGCAAGAACTGCTTGTTCAAATAGGGAGTAGAGATAGGAAGATTTGCTCCTTGTTTGCTTGCCCCTGTCTGTTGGGTATTTGAAAAAACATCTGATGAGGAAGCTTTGACCAAGGCATGATCTGCCCTGGTGTCTGGATTTGGTAAGCGTTTGCCCCTGATTGAGTTGTTGAAAACGATTTTCCCCTGATTGAGCTGTTGAAGATCTGCTAAAAATAATTTTCCCCTGATTGATAAGCTTTTGAGGAAGTCTCGATTCATGTTAGCACCAATGAAGTTCAAGTTCCTCTTTTGATTGCCCCTTGTTAGGATTTCACTGATGTCAAGCATTGAATTGCAATTAAATTGTTTATACACAACTGGTAGTGTTAATAAAACATTCATGCGAGTTTTGAAAAAGTCATTTTATTTGAATGATTGTGATAGTGTGACGGATGGACCGTTAGTACAAACGAGGTGCTGATTTAGAAAGTGCGTGAAAGATGCAGCAAAAATAATGTGCAATCGAGATTGAAGATTAGCAAATGTGTGGGAGTCAGTTTACGCAACCTTGTTGGTAAAATGCTTTTAGAATAAACCCTACCTCAATTAGGTCTTTCGAGGGATGTAACATGGTCTGGTTCATGGTTATTGAAACAAAGGTATAAGGCTCAAAGTTATTTGTACCCAACCATTCTTCGTAATTTTCTCTAGTCCTACGTTCAGTTAACTCTGCATATGCATTTGTTTTCGATGTTGCAAGAGTGAAGATGAAGCTTCAAAGTTTACTTGAAGTGGTAGTCATCTTATTTTGCTGGTGACCCTTTGATTCTTGATTTGGTGGTCAATGATCTTTATTTATTTTTGCTGAGGATCTGAGTTCCTCTTCTTGCTTTTTCTTCTTCTTCTTTTTTGCGGACTAAGTCTCCCTTTGGGTGCTCAACTTAGTAATTTCTTTGATTTTCGGCCTAAGTCTCCCTTTGGGTGCTCAATTTAGGGATTTTCCTCTTTGATTTTGTTGGATGTCGTGACTACCAAGTCATTAGTTGATGGTCCTCCAACGGAATGTCTCATCTTGCGATTTGAAGGTGTAGTCAGGTTAAATGAACAACTACCCAGCCCCGGGTTAAATGTAAGGGTTTGTATCCGAAAGAAACTCCTACTTCTAGGCTCGAAGTGGTTGACTAGGGATTAACTCCTTATCTCTCTAGTGTTTGGGGATTTAAAAAATGCTTGTACATCATTGACGAGGTTTTATCTGAAAGCATACCATAACAGTTATGGGTATTCAGTTTTCATCCTCCTCCTTCAAATCTTTGCTAAAGTGAAGTGAAGAAACACTTTTTGGTTTTGTGATAAATGATAAATAAATGATGAGCGAATGCGAATAGACTAATTAAAAACATGCATTAACATCACAGGCTCTCGTTTTGTACAACGATCTTGTTTTCCTGGGCTCTCGTTTATGTACAACAATTTCGTTCCATCATCGAGTTCCTTTTTGTATAATGGTCTCGCTTTTAAGCCCTGTTTGGTACAACAGGCCCCCATTCCGCGTCTTGTTTTATATAACAGTCGCGTCGCAGGTTCTCGTTTTGTACAACGGTCTTGTTTGTCTGGGCTCTCGTTTATGTACAATGATCTCATTCCATCATCGAGTTCCGTTTTATACAATGATATAGTTTTTAAGCTCTATTTGGTACAACAGGCCCCCATTCTGCGTCTTGTTTTGTACAACAGTCGCGTCGCAGGTTCTCGTTTTATACAGCGGTCCTGTCTGACGGGGCTCTCGTTTATGTACAAAGATCCCATTCCACTTTGTTCTATTTACATTGCCTTATCAGAGTTCAAAAAAAAAAAAAAGAAAAAAAGAGAGAGAAAAAACAATAATAAATAAGAGCAGATGACATTTTCCTCATCCACAGAGTTCAAATTTCCAGGTTTTATTCGAGTATTCAATCACTCCATACATTGAACTTCTAAAATCCAGTGCAATTATTCGTTCAGGCTTGCAGATGATTGAATAGGGGCAGCTGTAACCCTCAAAATTTGCCCTCTCATTTTTTCAACATATTGCATAACATTTAGCATAAACAAATTCATGAAACAGTCAAAAACATTACATCATGTTCATCATAGCCGAGGCATAGGTATGTAACCATTGATTGGAGCAATTTAAGGCTATACAAAGGAAACCAAGGAGCCACAAATCTTCTCAACCTTGTGCAAAGGGTTCACAACATCCCACAAGTCTTCATTTGAGGCCTCAAGTCATAGGAAGAATTGAATTGATCAAAGGAGGAAAGCAGTGTGTAAACACCCCAAATTTGCCCTCACTAAGTTCACACCATGGCTTGTGATCTTTCATATTTGCATAAGTTTAAGCATATCATCTCATATTGCATTTTTATTTCACTGCATTAGTTCAAGTTCATCTGCATCTAGGGTTTGTGATCTGAGCAATCCAAGGATCCATCTGGGCCACTCCAAAGGTCTCCAATCATTCCAATAGGGTCCATGTATGTTCAATCATCATATTATATCCCTCAAAGATCAAGGAAGCCAAAGAATCACAAGAACTTGGAAAGCATGGAAGCAGAGCTAGGGTTTCACTACACAGATGACCTGAAATTAGGGTTTTGGTTTCAGAGGCCATAACTCCATTTTTTTGGTCATTTTTGTTTCTAATAGTCTCAATATGTCATAAGGATCATGTGTACCAAGTTTGATGAAGAAATTCATTGTGGAAGTCATCTGTTCACTGGGTAACTTCTTGAGCAAGTCAGAGCAAAACCAGGGCATCTGAGACCCCCAACAATGGAACCAAAGTGGATTTTTCATCAAATTAAAGTCATATGATCTTTATTTGATCATTTAAGTGCTTGGAAGTTCACAAAATTGAAGAAAAGTGAGCTAAACCAAAAGTTGCCAAAAATGGAAATGACTTGTAATGGAAACTTTCCATTTTGGGAAAGTTTTTCAACCTACTCTTTCTCAACCAAAAATGCTTCAAATGAAAAATTGTTGGTCATGAAAGTTGTATATTGGATCATTCCCTTTTTAAAAAGTACAAGAACAAGTTCTAATTCATTATGGAACTCAAGTTATGGCCTTTCAAAGTTGGCAAAAATCCTATAATTTTCAAGAATACACCAAAGAGGATTTTTTGCAAAACCACTTGCCAAGCCATTTTGTGACCTCTAATACACTTATATGCATCATACCAACATAGTGCATTGCCTAGAAATCAGAATTGGCCCAAGAACCATCTCATTTCATGCCTTGAACTTCAAGAAATCACAAAGGGGCCAAACTTCATGAAAATTGCAAAAGAGCACATAACCTTGCTTCCACTTGCTGAATCACCACAAAATGCATTCCATGGCTCTCCTTGATCTCTGCTGAACCAAGACAAGCCAAAAAGACAGCTGCACAAGAGCCCATACCTCAAGTACAAACTTTGTTGACTTTATGCAAAAACACCCATACCAATCACACTATGCCACACCAACTCCTCTGACCAATTACAGCATCATATGCAAGCATTATGGAACTCATAACATACAACAAGCAAGCCAAAAAGCTCAGAATCCTCAAGCTCTCAAAAATTACCCCATTTGCAAAAACTTTCGAAACACACAACACACTCACTCAAACTCTAAACTTCTTTCACCAAACAACTCAGCATCACAAGAGGACCATTTCCCACCCTTCATTGCAACCAAAAAGCCTCTCTACACAAAACACGATTTCTGGTCAGCAAGAGTTCAAGCTCTCATTTCAGCCATTATAAACTTCCTCCAAGCATCAAAGCATCACCAGGAGGATCATTGGAGTCGTTTTGAACCAAAGAGGAGGCCAAACAACTCAGTTTGTGAAAGCTCCACTTCAGGTAACATCAAGAACAAATTTTCCAGAAATGCGTTTTTAAGTTCCTAAATGATTCTCCATGATTCACTGATGATCCTGATGTATTTAGTTTTGAAAATGATCAAGTATTGAGCATGTATTGAACTTCTGAAATTTCTGTGTAATTTTCCGTTTTGCTTCGAATCTTGATGTTCATGTGAAATAAATGATTTTTGCTGGCTGAATCTTGTTTAGAATGATATAAGGATCATTTTTGGAGAGTTTGGTGAGTTTATTTTGCGTTTTGAGAGAGTTAGCAAGTTTGAGTGGCCGGAGAAGATGACCGGAACACTGTTTCGGTCACCTGAAAGAGATTAGGGCTAATCTCATTAATTAGCTGAGTTTAAATGCTGACCCTTAGATCTTAGGTTTGCCGCGCGCGTGAATGGCCCAGATGGCTTCATTAAAACCCTAAACATATTTAATTAGTTTAATTAAATTAATTTTCCCAGAGACAATCCCAGCCGTCCAATAGCGCGCCAGTCAACTAGCCCCTCCCCAGTTGAAATCCTGTCCACTGGATCCTTTGACTTTTGTTTTATTTCATTTTAAATTCATTTAAATCCATTTGTTTTGCATAATTTATTAAAAATACTTAAAAAATCCCAAAACTATTTTTCTTCTGAATTTTTAATTCAAATATTTTTCTCAACCAGAAAAAATTTTAATTTTAATTTTTTTCATTAAAAAATCATTATAAAAACATTTAAATGTTTATTTTAATTAATTAATGGAAATTAATTAATTAAAATTCCATTTAGGTTTCTAAAAATTCCAAAAAAATTCACATTGCATCTTAGGACATTTAGAAACATTGTCAAACCATTCATACAAATTTCTTTTTGGTTTTGAATCAATCTTGACAATTTTCTTGAATTTAGGGTTCATAAAAATCCCATTTTTGAACCCTAACTTCAAGAATTCTTTTCTGCCTAACCGTGAAGGGTTTGACAATGGTTCTTTTTGCATTGATCTTCTTATAACATGAAGTATATATCATATTTTTGTCATAAATTTATCTTGCATTTTTGATTTTATTTGCATTTTTTCCCTTAAGGTACCTTAAAACCCTAGATAACTTAGAAAATTCACAACTTTCTTTAGGTTAAGAGTTAGACCTTCTCCTTTGGGGTGTGATATCATATGGGCTTAGGGTTCCTTTGAGTTCATTTGCAATTTTTTATCTTATGATTTTCTTCTGTTTTTGACTTTTGCATCTCATGTTGTCATAAAACCCTAATTTCTCATGTTCATTTGCATACATCTTGCATATGCATCCATTCATGAACTTGCCATGACACTTCATGCATTCACATGTCATCTTAGACATCTTAGGACATATTAGAATCATGCTTGATCATTTCTTCATTAATTTGCCATGTGTAAACACCCCAAATTTGCCCTCACTAAGTTCACACCATGGCTTGTGATCTTTCATATTTACATAAATTTAATCATACCATCTCATATTGCATTTTTGCTTCACTGCATTAGTTCAAGTTAATCTACATCTAAGGTTTGTGATCTGAGCCATCCAAGATCCATTTGAGCCACTCCAAAGGTCATCAATCATCTCAAGAGGGTCCATGTATGTTCAATCATCATATTTTATCCTCCAAAGATCAAGAAAGTCAAAGAATCACAAGAACTGAGAAAGCATGTAAGCTGAGTTAGGGTTTAACTACACAAATGACCTAAAATTAGGATTTTGGTTTCAGAGGCCATAACTCCAAATTTTTTGGTCATTCTTGTTTCTAATGGTCTCAATATGTTATAAGGATCATGCATACCAAGTTTGATGAAGAAATTCATTGTGGAAGTCATCTGATCATTGGGTAACTTCTTGAGCAAGTCAGAGCAAAATCAGGGCATCTGAGGCCCCCAACATGGAACCAAAGTGGATTTCTCATCAAATTGAAGTTATTTGGTCTTCATTTGATCATTGAAGTGCTTAGAAGTTCACAAATTTGAAGAAAAATGAGCTAAACCAAAAGTTGCCAAAAATGGAAATGACTTGTAATGTAAACTTTCCATTTTGGGAAACTTTTTCAACCTCCTCTTTCTCAACCAAAAATGCTTCAAATGAAAAATTGTTGGTCATGAAAGTTGTAGATTGGATCATTCCATTTTCAAAAAGTACAAGAACAAGACCTAATTCATTTTGGAACTCAAGATATGGGTTGTCAAAGTTGGCAAAAATCCCATAAATTTTAAGAATGTACCAAAAGGGATTCTTTACAAAACCACTTGCCAAAGCCTTTTGTGACTTCAAACACACTTCAATACATCATAACATCATAGTGTATTGCTTCTAGATAAGAATTTCCCAAGGAATTGCAAGATCACATGCCTTGAACATCAAGATTTCTCAAAGGGGCCAAAACTTGACATAATTGCAAAACACCCCATAACTTATTTCCCACATGCTGAATTGCCTCAAGAATGAATTTGTGGACTTCCTTGAAGTCAGCTGCGCATGGACATGCCCAAAGGCCAGCTGCATCCTTGCCCATACCTCAAGTACACAAGTTGGTGACTTTTTGCAAGAAGGCCATACCTATCACAATAGGGCACAACCACTCCACAGACCTATCACAAGTTGATATGTGGACCAAATGCTGATCATAACACACAAGAACACAAGCTGAACCCTAAGAATCACCAAGTTCACAAAAACTCTCCCTCTTGCAAAAGCTTTCGAATCTCCCAACTCAGCCACTCAATCTTCAAACAAATTCCATCATTCATCTCTAAATCACTCATTGATCACAAACCAACCATTGAAACAACCAAAAGCACCTCATACACCAAATACGATTTCTGACCAGTTGGAGTGCAAGCTCTCAAACCAGCCATCCTCAAAGCTTTCCAAGCATTGCAACTTCTTCAGGAAGGTCATTAGAGGTAGTTTGCACCAAGGAAGTAGCCAGAAAGCTCAAGGGTGAAAAGCTCCATCTCAGGTAGCCATTCGAATTAATTTTTCCAGAACTTCTTTTTTGTTACAAAATGATTAAGCATGCTTCACTGATCACACTGAACTTGGATTTTTGAAAATGGTTGAGAAATGAGTGTGTATTGATTGTCTGAAATATTTGCCATGTTTATGTTTATCTTCGAATCATGAGTTTGAGTGAAAAGAAATTTGTTTTGAGAGTGGATTTGGGTTCAGGGAAGTGGGAGGAGTGAATCTGGAGCTTTAGAGCTCCAGAAAGTACATAGGGAAGAAGATTGAGTTTTTCAGGTGAGGGTGTCACCGAAGAAGACGACCGGAGCTCTTCTCCGGTGACCTGAATGTCATTAAGTGATAATTAGGGTTAGGGGTTCTGTTTGAACGTGGACCCTTGGATCTCCCTTCCCGCGCGTGTTTGTGTGGTTGAGATTAGCTCATTAGTTATTAATCTGAATCAATTAATTAGTTAATTAGGTTTAATGAAATTTGAATGTGGGCCTTTAGATCTGGCGCACAATCAACCCCCATAAACCCAGATTCAATCTCATCCCTCCATTCAACATACTTCCATTTAATTTAATTTTATTTCATATTTTTCTTATTTATTTTGCACATTTTATTTAAAATAGCTAAAAATTTCCAAAAATATTTTTATTTTGCATTTTGATTTCAAATAATTTTCGCAACCCAAAAATATTTTTATTTTTATTTTTCACATTAAAAATCATTTTTAGACATTTAAATGTTTATTTTAATTAATTAATGAAAATTAATTAATTAAAATATCATTTATGTTTCTAAAAAATCACAAAAAATTCATATTGCATCTTTAAACATTTAGAAACATTTTCATACCATCCACACAAATTTTTTTTTTGGTTTTGAACCATTTTTGACAATTTTCTTGAAATTAGGGTTCATAAAATTCATATTTTAGAACCCTAACTTCAAGAATTCTTTTCTGCCAAACCATGAATGGTATGACATTGATTCTTTTTGCATTGATCTTCATTTGACATGTAGTATCTAACATATTTTTGTCACAAATTTCTTCTTCATTTTTGATTTGATTTGCATTTTCCCCCTTTAAGTGCCTTAAAACCCTAGATAACTTAGAAAATTCATAACTTCCTTAGGATTAAGAGTTAGGTCTTCTCCTTTGGGGTGTGATATCATATGGGGTTAGGGTTCTTTTGATTGCAATTTCAATATTTTATCTTGTCATTTGATTCTGTTTTTTAGTCTTGCATCTCATGTTGCAAGAAAACCCTAATTTCTCATCTTTCTTTGCATATATCTTGCACATGCTTGCATTCATGAACTTGCCATGACATTTCTTGCATCCACATGACATATAAGACATCCTAGGACACATTAGAATCATGATTGATCCTTTCTTTATCCATTTTCCATATTATGCATTCATTTCATTTCATGTGCTTCCATGAACTTTCATGCTCATTTCATGCTTCATTTGCATCTTCATCCCTTGTATGATCATTCACAACTCTTGACATGCTTTCACATAAACTCATAACATCATTTGCATCATAAATATGCTTATGGTTTTGGTTTGCATCCTTGCATTTATTTCATTTTTCATTTCACTTCATTTCCTTATGCTAACTTTTCAGGTGGTAAGTATTTTGAGAAGTGAATTTGCCTTCACTTCTCACAATCTCTTCTCATCTCTCTTATGCATTCATTGCTGCATTTTGTATTTGTATTAGAATGAGCTTGCTCATTCATGTTCATTATCCACTTTCTTTCTTCAAGTAACTTATCTTCTTAAGTGAAGTAAGTTAGCTTGTTTCTTCTGCTTCTCCTCCTTTCATCTGCTTCTTCCTTGGTGGTCTTGAAGATCTTTTCTTTTGCAAGACTCACAAACCATAGGAACATCCAAGCATGACAATAATTAGGGTTTTGATTAGTCCCCCCATTAGTTTTACCTTTGTGTCATCATTTGTGTCTTCTCTTCTCATCTCATAATCAGGGACTAAACCCTCAAGGTTTTAGGGCTTTGTGATTAAGGTTATGCCTGCATCCTTCTCTTAGGATGGAGTGTATAACTTTAATCCTAAGTGTTAAACCCTTAATGTATTTAAATCTCTTAATCAATCCATCTAATAATCACTAAGACAATATGCTTGTAACTTGGGCCTTGCATTAGGGTTCTAATTCTTCCTTAATTGGTTAAGAAGGACTAACCCTAGTGTTAATGGACAAGTCCTCCTCAAGTTGTCTTACCAAACATAAAATCCACTTCTTAATCTTACCATTAACTAAAATCCACTTTAATAAAGGCTTTGTTTTGTCATGAGGTTAATCCCTTATCATGGATTAAGTTGAGGAGCCTTCCTCAGCTTAAATGTTCTCATCTATTATCCTTCTATTAGGATGGTGTAATGGGTCCATTAAATCTTTGATTATGGCTTAAACTCATTACTTAACACTAAACAAAAACTCCAAAAACATCTAAATAATTACAAGTAGGTTAATGATCTTAATCCTACATCATGGTGATCAAGTGTGAGGTGTTTACTTCATACTTAAAGTATTCTCATTACCCCTAATCAGAGGGAGGATGTGATGAGTTTACTAACCCTTGGTTTAGGCTTAAGCTCATTAACTTATGACAAACACAAAAAACAATAAAAGACTGAAAAGACAAAAAACAAACAATAATCGTCTCCTCCGGGATTCTTTTCTCACCTCATTCACTCACAAACGGGAACTCGCTTCTTCCGTCTAATGCAAGACAGTTTGCACCTGAGCCAGACAGGTCATACACTTGAGCATAGACAAGTAAGCAATTCACAAGTCAATTTATCTTTCGGTCTCTTTGAGTCAAACTACGATGTTCTGACTTCCTCATTGCACGAGAGGATACGTAGGCATAACTTAACAATTATCGAACAAACGTCTCTGTATATTCCCGCCCCTCTAGCTTTATTCTTTTTAGCCCCATAGTCTTGGGCATTGCACTCTTTTCTTACACTTACACTCCTTTCATTCACTTCACACTTCTTTTGTACTGACATTTGTATTCCTTTCCAGCTTTTGCACACAGACATCACTGACACTTACCCCTTTAAACACAAACTTTCAAGCGTGGATCCCGTCGAGTACGATGGACAATCTGGGTGCTAATACCTTCCCAGGTTGTAACCAACCCCCTTTTCCATTTTCTCTAGTTCGCGACCGTCTTATGCATCCTTTCCCAGGTTTATGCAGCATTACCTTTCCTTCGGGATAAAAATGCCTAGTTGGCGACGCTTTTCATTTCATCTTCATTCTCTCTTTCACCGACCGTTCGCGTCTGTACCCCTTCTGACCAGGTGTCATTTGGTGGGAGCGACAGCTTGGCGACTCTGCTGGGGAAGCTTATACTGCAACCAGGGCTTCTGGTTCTTTTTTGTGGGTTCCTCCTAGCGCTTGTTTGATTTGTGTTTACTGGGGTGTTATGTGCTAATTGTGTTTATTTATTTGCTTTATTCATTGCTTTATGTACATCTTTATTTACTGCTTTCTTTACAGTTTTTTATACATCATGCTGTCATTATCATTGCTGGATGTGGTTTTTGTTTTGGTGGGTAGGGTTTCACTGAGTGATTAAGGTCCTATACCTGGGACCTGAGTGACACCTAGGCTAGAGTGGTTCATATTCTTTCCCTTTCCATTTCGGTCTGGTGCGGGAATATGAAACACGGTTCAGATGTGGGTTTCTTCTTGAGAACTATGTGCTATGGATTTCCTGTAGTGTTAGGGCTATCTGGGAAGCCTGCTAAGTCTGGATGACCTTTATTTTGACCTTCAGAATCTGGGGTGAATTAGAGGAGGATCCTTTATGGTTATTGTAAACACTGTACCTCCGGGTTAGAAGTGTTCACACTTCTCATAACTGATCCAAGTCTGAGGATCCTTGTTCTAGAACATTACATGTGAGGGGGTTGGGTTGTTTACAAGTTTGCAGGAACTCTTGGCCACATCATACCATGTTACTGTATTGTTTAAGAGTACTTCACTTTGGACAGTTCTTGTGATTAACCCTGGACATGTGACTCTTTATTTGATTCCTCCACCCTGGTTACTGGATTTCTGAACCTCCATCCGGACCTTTGAACATACATAGACCTTATACCAAGACAGATAATCAAATCCAACTCTTGATTACAAACCCTTGCATATCATTTGCATATATCATCATTGCATCATTTAACATTTGTTTATTTGTCTTTCAGGGTATCCACCTCATTATATTTGGTTTGGTTTTGACCCCTTCTACTGCTTAGACCTCTGCTTCAGTTATCTCCCTTAGCACCTGCATCAGTCTGTCAGAGATTTTCCTTCAGCTTTTCAGTCTGTGATCTTCATCAGCATTTGTCTTCAGCTTCTTCATCAGTACTCATGGATGTTACAAGGAAAAGCAACATATCTTATCACTTCTTTGAGCCTTCTTTGACTGGTATCAGGCAGGTCCAGTCCCTTATCACACCTGACCATATCCCACTGTTTAGAGAGCACTATGGGGGTATTTTGGATATGGTTATGGATCTTGATTCTTCTCAGAGGAGCATGATCCACACATGCTTGCAGTTTTATGACCCCCCACTTAGATGCTTCACCTTTCCTGACTTCCAAATGGGGCCTCTGTTGGAAGAGTTTTCCTTGTTGATTGGAGTGCCTATCACGAGAGGGGTCCCCTTCAACCCAGAGATGGCTGCTCCCAAAAATGAAGAGATAACAAGGGCATTGCATTTGGAGCCTGCCCTCATTGAGCAAAACATGACAACAAAAGTTGGGATTCCTGGTTTACATCTGGACTTATTATTTTCTCAGGCCATCCTGAAGGCTGCAGTGGGAGAATGGAGGGCAGTCTGTGCACTTTTAGCCCTCAGTATATATGGGGCTATATTGTTTGCAGATGAGCCCAAATTCGTGAGTAAGAATTCCATCCACTTGTTTCTGCTGAGGAACCCAGTGCCTATATTGCTGGGAGACTTCTACTACTCCATTCACCAGAGAAATGAAAAGCAAAGAGGGAAGCTAGTCAGATGTTGTGCTCCTCTGTTCTACTCTTGGCTGCTTAGACACTTGCCAAAATCAGATACTTTCCTGAACCCACATCAGCAAAAGAATTGGGCCAAGAGGTTCATTGCCTTAACATCAGGTGATATCAGATGGTGCACCCAGAGCACCAAAGGCAAGGATATTATTACCAGCTGTGGGCAATACCCTAATGTGCCTCTGATAGGAGTAAAAGGTTGCATCAATTACAACCCTTTACTATTTAAGAGACAATTGGGATATGCCTTGGTTCACCCTCCCAGAGGACAGGATTTAGCTGAGACCCTATACTGTGAGATCTAATCTGGCTCTGCTATTGTCAGGCAAGCTGCCTGGGCTTGGGACAACATTCAGACCAAAGGGACAGCCATCCTTGGAAGATGTAACAATATTGCTTCAGCCTAGTATTCTGACTGGTCCCGTACTAGAGCTCAGATTACCAGGATGCCTTTCACCTTGGAAGACACACCTGAACCTTCTACAGTACAGCCTGCAGCAACTGTTAGCTTGGAGGAATTTTAAAAGTTGAAAGAAAGGAATAATCAGCTATCTGAAGCCCTGAAGAAGACTCTCTGGGAGAGAAATGACGGTCGTATGGACATTGAAAGATTGGAAAGGCTCAAGACTGAGCATCTGACCAAGATTGAAAGGACAGATGACCACATAAGGAAGGCAAGAGCAGGAGAGTTGGTTTTGAAGAATGCCTGTAAGGAGGCCAAGATTCAGAAAGCTAGGGCTGAGCATTACCTGGAGGAAAGCCAGGCTAGGTGGATCAGGATCACTGAGGCCCGTGCACAAGAAGACTAGAGGACTCAGACCAAGATTGAGCAGCTAAAGGCCAATGAGAAGAAGCAGCAGGAAGCCTTGTTGGCAGCTCGGAAGGAGATATCAGAATTGAAACTCCGGGCAGGGTTAAAGAAATCAAATGATCAGGACAGGAATAAGAAGCTGACTAATGCCATTGCTACCAGGAACCTCCTCATTAGGACCATTACAGAGCACCCAGTTGGTCCGGTGACTGAGGCACTCCTGAAGGAAGTCAGGGAAGATGACTTCGGATTGGATGTCTGATTCCTCTTTGCTTGTTTTTTCTTTTCTTTTGATGTACTTTTTCTTTTGATTGTTGTATTTTTGACCCACCCTGGGCATGTATTGTAAACAAACTATGTATTTTCATCATTTGTAATATATCAGTTTGTTTTATTTTTGTGGGTTTTCTCTCAACATCATCAAGCATCTCCTAGAGGTATGGAAAGGTCAAAACCAAGAACCAAACCGGATACCTTGGAAAACAAATAAGCATATTGCATTGCATACTAACATCTTCGTTGTTTTGTAGGTTT
The DNA here is from genome assembly GCA_963966055.1 of Lathyrus aphaca. Classification (NCBI taxonomy): domain Eukaryota; kingdom Viridiplantae; phylum Streptophyta; class Magnoliopsida; order Fabales; family Fabaceae; genus Lathyrus; species Lathyrus aphaca. The sequence continues at coordinate 137,312,581 of OZ014521.1, read as the reverse complement.
TTGCTTGTTATTTGTTTCTCACTTTGTTGTGGTTTCGGGAAACATTGCTCGTCGCAGAGTGTTCCCTGTCAACCGCACGCACCGATACCCAACGCGAAACAATCTTCCAGGCATTCAGATGGATCAGGTACAGCAGGACCTGAATGAAGTAAGAAATTATATGGCAAACGAAAGGGTCGAGATGAGAAACCAAATGACCCAGTTTATGGCTGTGATGACTGGCTAAGCCCAGAGCCAGGAGAGGCTGAGAGAGCTAGTAGAAAGGCAGACACCTGAAGAGCCCACCTTGTAACAGGAGGAACCAACAATAATGAATGAGGACAGCCTCGTATCGACCCACCAGAGTTTGGGCCCCATTTGAACCCAGATGTTAATGGCACAAGGAATGTTCAAGGTAATACTGCTAGGGGCAGAATCCTGCAAGAGGATCCCCAAGAAGAACAGTTCACAGTTATTGGGGCTGGGGATGAGGCGTATGACAGAAGGTTGGATGAGATTGCTGAAAAACTGAGGTCCTTGGAATCCCAAAATTCTTTAGGCTTTGACGTAATGGATATGTGGCTGGTAGATGGGGTGAAGATTCCCCACAAATTCAAACCCCCATGCTTTGAAAAATATAATGGTACCTCCTGCCCGCGTACTCATCTGCAGTCTTTCTTGGGAAGAATCAAGGATTATACCATGGACGAGAAGTTATGGATGTTCTATTTTGAGGACAGCCTGACTGGGGCATCAAGAGAATTATATTCGCATCTGACAAGGGCCACTATAAGGTGTTGGAATGACTTGGCCGAAGCCTTCATCCGGCAATACCAGTACAACCTAGACATGGCCCCGAATAGAACTCTTCTAATGGGCATGTCTCAGTCTTCAAGAGAAAGCTTTCGGGATTATGCTCAGAGATGGAGACAACTTGCTACTGCTGTCCAGCCACCCATGTCTGAAAGAGAAATGGCTGACATGTTTATGAACACCTTGCAGGGAACTTATATTGATAGACTTGCTTCTTTCTCTTCCACCAGTTTTGCCGATGTAGTTATAGCTGGTGAGAGAATTGAAAGTCTTTTGAATATGGGCAAAATCTCTGACAATGGTGCAAGTTCCTCCAACAACCCCAGAAAACCTTTTTCAGGACCCCGAAGGGCAGGTGAAACAAATGCTATCCATGCAGGCAGGGGCAGACCCCAGTATTCTCGCAGGTCAGTAGCAGTCGTTACTATCCCGGCTCCGGTTCCACAACAACCATTGTTTCCTCAATAACAACAACATTACTATCAACAACAATCTCATTTCCCGCAGCAAAGAACTTACAGCAATAACAACAACAACCCACAACAGCGTCCCTTTCAACAGAGACCATCTCAGGCAAATAGGGTGATTGACCCCATTCCTATGCCTTATGCTGCTTTATTGCCACAACTCCTGAAGCTTAACCTGGTTGAGTTAAGGACGTTGGCTCCACCAGATCCCCTCAATCTCCCGAAGAATTATGATGCTAAAGCCAGGTGTGCCTTCCACTCCAATGCACCTGGTCACAATACCGAGAAATGTAGAGCCTTGCAAATGAAGGTTCAGGATCTGGTCGATTCCAAAGCTCTCAATTTCGCACCTCCTCCGAATGTTAACAGAAATCCTATGCCTAATCATGGTGGGCCCAGGATTAATGCCATAGAGGAAGATCAACCATCTGCACTAATTGATAATGTTGCACAGATTAGGACACCGTTGGCAGAAGTTATGGCTCAACTCTTAAGATGCCAAGTGTTCCCGGGTTGTGAGGCTTGCTGCGAATCGTGCAAAACTGCTGTTAATGGTTATGAGAAGCTAAGGGTTGGCATAGATGGCTTCATCAGAGATGGCATCTTGCAAATTACCACAACGGTCCCTTCAAGATCAACAATTCTTTCTTCAGCAATTCCTCCTACAACTGCAACAACTATCATACCCACTGATTCATCCACAACTCCAGCAATCACTCCATCCATTATTTCAACAGATCAGAGTTCAACAACATTTACTTCTACAACATCAGCACCCATTTTATCAACAAAAACACCTACAACACCAGCAAACATTAATGAAGACGTCTCAACGGTCACGATCTATTATGACCCGGCAAATGTTCATCCCAACAAAAATTTCCAACAACAAACTGCAACACCTCCTGTTAGATCTCCAGTCACAATCTACTACGACCCGCATACCATCATAGTTCCTTCCGCTGTAGCAATCAGTCTGGTCACCATTACGGTACCTGGATCTGTTCCATATGAAAGCAGTAATGCCATACCTTGGCACTACGGCTCTGATTTCTACTGTGACGGAAAGAAGATCACTCTAGATTCATCAACCTCTTAACCACAAGTTGACAATGTTGGGAGAGGCGGAGGCTTCACGAGAAGCGGACACCTTTTTGCCTCACAAACACAGAGACCCAATGCTGAAGCAGAAGCTGCTGCTAAGGAAAAAAGGAAGAATGTAGTACTTGAATAGCCAACCGTTAAAGAAACTCTGAAGACGTATTTTGAACAAGAAGTAGACGAGTTCATGAGAATAATAAAAAAAAGTGATTACAAAGTGGTAGACCATCTTCATCAGACACCCTCCAAAATCTCTATATTATCATTGTTAATGTATTCCGAAGCCCATATGAATGCACTCTTGAGGGTCCTGCACGCAACATACGTGCCGGAAGAGACTACGGTTAATTAGCTGGAAACAGTGGTTGCAAATGTTAACACCAGTCATGGACTGAGCTTCACAAATGTTGATTTAATGACGGAGGGATGCAATCATAACAAGGCTTTACATATCACCTTAGAGTGCAAAGGTGCTGTTCTTTCTCATGTACTGGTAGACACTGGGTCTTCGCTCAATGTTTTCCCAAAGAAGGCCTTGGTGAAGCTGGAGTATGATGGTTTGGCTTTACGTCTAAGTAACTTGGTGGTGAGAGCATTTGATGGCTCTAAGAGATCAGTGCTTGGAGAGATTGATTTACCTGTGTTGATTGGCCCACGGACCTTTAAAACTACCTTCTTCGTGATGGACATACAACCAACCTACAGCTGTTTGTTGGGTAGACCCTGGATTCACGCCGCTGGTGCGGTTACATCTACCCTTCACCAGAAGTTAAAATTTGAGTGGGAAGGTCAGATCAACACAATCTGCGGGGAGGAAGACATTTTCGTTAGCCAGCTTGCTACTTACAAGTATATAGAGATGGATGGGGAGATCCATGAGACTATGAGTCAAGGATTTGAGGCCCTTAACATCAATGAAGCAACTGATGTGTCTGGAACTTCCATCACTTCATATCAATAGGCCCGGAAGGTTGTTGAGGAGGGTACTGCTCAAGGCTGGGGCAAGCTGTTGCCAGTTGAAAAGAAAGAAGACAGATTTGGGTTGGGTTACAGACCAACTCGACAAGATCAACCGGAGGCTGCAACGGAGCCCAAATTTGTCAGCGGGGGAATGCTTACCCCGGATGATGTAAACAGTCTGGAAGACGAGGAAGAAGACGAACGTAACCTGGAAAACTGGACACGTCCAAGGATCCCGAGGAACCAAGTCTCAAACTGGTCTTCCCAAGAAATTATAAGAGTTACTCCTGCAGAGTAATTATTATTTCCTGTCTTTAAGCATGCATCAAGTCCTGCATCTTGCCCAAGATGTCAGGACTCATTTTGTAATCGGGTCATCTTGTATTTTGTGCAAACGATCAATTAATGAATATCAGGACATCTTTTGCAAACAAGTCTCTTTTTTCGCTCACTGTTTTTCATTTTTCATTTTTTTGTACAAAATAATAAAATGGAAATGTTTTCAAAATAATAACTTCATTTTCACTTTTTCTAAACAAGATAAAACTGATCACTAAAATGAACCAATCTAAACCCTTGCAGAGAGTGCTCTCCAGATTGCACCGACAACGACACTGCTATGACTTTGTATGACTTCGACAATCCGATTAATCAAGCCGATGAAGGGGTTGAAAAAGATTATGAGCTACCTAAAGAACTAGCCAGACTGTTAAGGCAAGAGGAGAAGGTTATCACTCCTCATCAGGAGGAAGTTGAGACGGTTAATCTTGGTACAGAAGAAGACTTGAAAGAAGTAAAGATCGGGGCCCGTATGCAAGATTCAGTGAAGGAACAACTTATTGACATGCTTCGAGAGTATGTTGATGTTTTTGCTTGGTCTTACCAAGATATGATAGGTCTGGATACCGACATTGTTATGCACAAACTGCCTTTGAAAGAAGACTGTCCTCCAGTAAAACAAAAGTTGCGTCGTACTCGTCCGGATATGGCTATGAAGATAAAAGAAGAGGTGCAAAAACAGTGGGATGTCGGTTTCCTTGTTGTGACTAGTTACCCGCCGTGGGTTGCTAACATTGTACATGTGCCTAAGAAGGATGGCAAAGTACGAATGTGTCTGGATTACCGGGATCTGAACAGAGCTAGCCCGAAAGATGACTTCCCATTACCTCACATTGATGTATTGGTCGACAACACGGCTCAGTTCTCGGTATTCTCCTTCATGGATGGATTTTCAGGATATAATCAGATCAAGATGTCACCTGAAGACATGGAGAAGACGACTTTTATCACACCCTGGGGCACATTCTGTTATAAGGTAATGTCGTTCGGACTGAAGAATGCTGGTGCAACTTATCAACGGGCTATGGTAACGTTATTCCACGACATGATCCACAAAGAAATTGAATGTTATGTGGATGACATGATTGCCAAGTCCCTCACAAAAGAAGACCACCTGGTAAATCTGTTGAAGCTGTTCAAATGTCTGAGGAAGTACCAGCTGAAGCTAAACCCTAACAAATGCACATTCGGGGTACGTTCCGGTAAACTGCTGGGTTTCATTGTAAGTGAAAAAGGAATTGAAGTTGACCCTGACAAAGTCAAAGCCATTCAAGAGATGCCTGCACCAAAGATTGAAAAAGAGGTTCGAGGGTTCCTAGGTAGATTGAACTACATATTACGGTTCATATCTCACCTTACAGCAACCTGTGAGCCTTTGTTCAAGTTGTTAAAGAAAGAATAAACGGTCAGGTGGAATGAAGACTGCCAGAGGGCTTTTGACAAAATCAAGGAGTACTTACAAGAACCTCCAATCCTTATGCCTCCAGTTGAAGGAAGACCTCTAATAATGTACTTGACAGTATTAGAAGAGTCAATGGGGTGTGTGTTGGGCCAGCATGACGAGTCTGGTCGAAAAGAGTATGCAATATACTACCTAAGAAAAATGTTTACTGACTGTGAACAACGTTATTCACTGCTCGAGAAAACTTGCTGTGCTTTAGCGTGGGCTGCTCGCCGACTAAGGCAGTATATGTTGACTCACACTACCTTGTTGATCTCAAAGATGGACCTAGTCAAGTACATATTTGAGAAGTCAGCACTTACCGGAAGGGTTGCAAAGATGGCAAATGATTCTCACGGAATATGATATTCAGTACACATCTCAGAAGGCCATCAAAGGCAGTGCACTGTCTGAATATCTGGCTGAGCAACCCATTGATGATTACCAGCCTATGAGATTTGACTTCCCGGATGAAGACATCATGTTCCTAAAAGCAAAAGACCAAGAAAACCCTGTTCACACTGAAGGGCCTGACCCAGAAGAATAGTGGATAATGATGTTTGATGGGGCTGTCAATATGAATGGTCGTGGAGTTGGTGCAATGCTCATTACACCTAAGGGAGTTCACATGCCTTTCTCGGTAAAGCTCGCCTTTAACTGCACTAACAACGAAGCTGAATACGAAGCCTGTATCATGGGTTTTGAGGAAGCCATTGACCTCAGGATCAAGACTTTAACTGTGTTCGGAGATTCAACTCTGGTAATCAATCAGACCAACAGAAAATGGTATACTCACCAGGAGCATCTGATTCCGTACCGTGATTATACGAGGAGATTATTGACTTTCTTTACAACAGTCAAACTTGAATATATCCCTCGAGATGAAAATCAGTTTGCAGATGCTCTGGCTACCATTTCCTCCATGATCAAAGTTCAAGCTGCCAACTTTGTGCCTCGGATTTCAGTATCCAGACTTAACCAACCAGCATACGTATTCTCCGTGGACATTGCTAAAGATGACAAGCCTTGGTTCCATGACATCAAATGCTTCTTAGAGGATCAAACATACCCACCTGGGGCGTCATCCAATGACAAGAAGACACTAAGAAGGCTGGCTGGTAGTTTCTTCTTGAATGTTGATGGTTCGTTATATAAGCGCAACTTTGACATGGTACTTCTCAGATGTGTTGATAAGACAGAGGAAAACTTGCTGATGCACGAGGTGCATGAAGGATCTTTCGGTACCCATGCTGGAGGACATGCAATAGCTAAAAAGTTGTTAAGATCAGGTTACTACTGGATCACAATGGATGCAGATTGTTGTGCTTATGCCAGAAAGTGCCAAAAATGCCAGATTTATGCAGACAAAGTGCATGTGCCTCCGAATCCTTTGAACGTGATGTCTTCACCTTGGCCCTTTGCCATGTGGGGCATTGACATGATTGGAAAGATCGAGCCGACTGCTTCAAATGGCAACAGATTCATCCTGGTAGCCATTGATTACTTCACCAAATGGGTTGATGAAGCTTCGTATGCAAATGTCACCAGACAAGTGGTAGCCAGATTCCTGAAGAGAGACATCATCTGTCGGTATGGAGTACCCGAGCGAATCATTACTGATAATGGTTCCAACTTGAACAATAAAATGATGGCAGAACTATGCCGGGACTTCAAGATTCAACATCACAACTCTTCTCCTTACAGGCCAAAGATGAATGGCGCTGTTGAGGCAGCAAACAAGAATATTAAGAAGATTGTGCAGAAGATGGTGGTCACATACAAAGACTGGCATGAGATGCTACCATTTTCCTTGCATGGGTACCGTACCTCAATCAAAACATCCACTGGGGCAACACCGTATGATCTTGTGTATGGTATGGAGGCAGTCCTACCTGTTGAAGTTGAATTACCCTCTTTACGGGTATTGATGGATGTCAAGTTGAATGAAGCCGAATGGGTCCATTCTCGGTACAATCAACTGAATCTGATCGAAGAAAAGAGATTAGTTGCAATCTGTCATGGGCAGTTATATCAGAAAAGAATGAAGAAAGCCTTCAATCAGAAAGTCAGGCTTCGGGAATACCAAGTAGGAGATCTTGTGCTGAAAAGACTCCTTCCTCCTCATACAGACCACAGGGGCAAGTGGACTCCGAATTACGATGGTTCATTCATAGTAAAGAAAGTTTTCTCTAGTGGAGCACTGATGCTCACTACTATGGATGGCAAATATTTCCTGTCCCCTGTGAATTCAGATGCAGTTAAAAAATACTTCACATAAAATGACCCGCTGGACATAAAAACAGAATATAAGTCCAGGCAAAAATAGGGCATCCCGATGAGTCAAAAAAAGAATAAAAGACTCGGGCAAAAATAAGGGAAAATAAAGAAAAAAATGTATACCCGCTGAGTTGAAAAGCCGCATTAGACAGCTCATGCAAAAATGGGTATCCCGGTGGATTGAAAACCCGAAAGGGCGATCCACGCAAAATAAGGGAATAAGCGAACAACTGCGTTCTGAATTTGTCTGTATCACTTGCAACGCGGCAAGCTTCGAAAGGTTAAAGCATCGGTCATAATCAGCCTTCTTCAGAAAGCAAGATGAGAAGAACGTCAAGGTCATACGAGTCATAGCAAGAGGAAGCTCGCTAAAGCGTCGTCAACATTGCCAGCACTTTTATTTTTTTCAATTTTGTAACAATCTCCTCATTCCAGGGGATTTGTTTCTTTGACTGTACTTGCCAATTCAGGGCACACAAATTAATAAAACCAGAATTTTCAGTCACACTTCGCCTTGTACATTTTTGTTTCATTTGCAAAATGTCTGATATCCCTGATATAACGTTTGTATAAAAACAAATGTGCCTTTCTAATCACATGCTTGCAGGAAATATATTTTTGCTTCCAGGAATATCTAACTCCTATGACGGAATCCGGTAAGGGATACCTCGGGATATTGGCGTGTTTCTTTGTCATAACAGGATTGCAGGTATTTAGAGCGTAACATGGGGCATGAAAGTTTTACCCCAGCAAAGTTGCCAAGTCATTATTTCCTCAGCACATCCTCCAAACAACATCGGAAATGCTTTCTCTCCATCAGAGTTGCCAGGCATCACTTCTCCAGTACATTTTCTTCAGAGCAGCATTAGAAGGTGCTCATTTCCCCAACTGAGTTGTTAGGTATCATCATCCTCAGCAGGATCCCCACAGAAATCTCTAGGAAGATTGTTCAGTGGTCTTTCCTTCCCCAACAGAGAACTAGACAGGGAACCATCTCCCCACAGAGCTCCAGCCTCCTCCCGGAAGAGCAATGTCTGAATTTTTCTCCACAACAGTGACGAGAGCTTCCATACCCCCAGCTGGGATCCTCATTACAAATATGGGTCTATCAGTGACCTATTTCCTCAAGCAAAGTCGTATATTTTATCAAGATCTACCAATGACATCATCCCCAGCTGGGATATCCTATCAAGCAGAGCAATCAGAGATCTCCGCAAGCAACGGGATCTGAATCCCGGATCGATATCTTTTGCATAACCATAGCATTCGCATCATTTTTCCCCCAGAGCGTAGCATTCTGTCTAATACGGAGCATTACGGCAAAAATCAAACATATTGCATAATCACAAGTCAGGTTCGAACCAGGCACATGTAAATACCGACAATACCACTTCAAGCAATATACAAAATACATCTCAATCTCCCCACAGAAAGCCAAAGCATCCCCTTTGCACTCTCCAACAGATACATGTTCATATATACTCTTTCGACACTCGTTAGTGTCATATCATTCCCCTGCAGACATAAGCCACAAACATCCTCTACAAATACAGATACCTATACACTCTCTTGACACCTGTCCGTGTCACCATTCCCCAGCACGGTTACCCAAACACTTGTTATAATACACTCTCATATATGAATTATTATTCATAACTTATGCACTTTCTCTTCTGACACTCGTCCGTGTCACACCTTTCCCCAGCAAGTTTGAACACTCGTCTATGCCTTGCTCATACTCGTTTTTTCTTATACAGATACTCGTCCGTATCGTGTATATACATTTATTCCCCACGGATTTGACACTTGTCTGTGTTCTTTGTTAACCAGTTGGTACTCGTCCGTACCATCATCTCTGAACATGCGTCAGCGTTATTTCTACCGATACTCGTCCGTATCATAGTCTTAAGGATGCTCGTCCGCATCGTTAATCTATATACAATGCCAAACACTTATACCTTTTTTTTCCTTGGATGCGAGCACTCGTCCGTGTTTACCATTCCCCAGTAAAAGTAACCTTTCTTCTATTTGACATCTGTCCTATGTCATGATACTTTCGGCAGCCGTACCCTGCCAGGTGATCGTCATTCACCTTTTGATGATCGTCCCTCATCATCCCCCACAGCAGAGTCTCCATTATTGGAACCCCTTTTCTATCCGACATTCGTCCTATGTCGCGATATCTTTTTAGCAGCCGTCCCCTGCTAGGTGATCATCCTTCACCTTTTGATGATCATCCTTCATCATTTTATCCGATGGTCGTCCCTATCGTTGATCTTTGTTATCTGACATTCGTCCTATGTCATGATAAACCCCAAGAGCAGCCGTACCCTACTAGGTGATCGTCCTTCACCTCTTGATGATCGTCCTTCATCATGCTTATCCGATGGTCGTCCCCATCGTCGACCTTTTCTATCCGGCATTCGTCCTATGTCGAGATACTTTCGGCAGCCGTACCCTGCCAGGTGATCGTCCTTCACCTTGGATGACCGTCCCTCATCCTTATACTCGACAAAGCATCCGTCCCCTTCTAGGTGATCTCCCTTCACCTTTGATGACCGTCCCTCATCATTTATTAACCCGATGGCCGTCCCCATCGTTGTTTACCCTTACTTTACAAACCTGATGGTCGTCCCCATCATTGACTTTACCTTTAATCCCCAGAGAATTTTGTTACTTTACTTGATGGTCGTCCCCGTCATGATCTCTTTATTTCCCCAGCATGTCGGCCATCCCCGTCATTGCTTTATCCCCAGCAGTCATCCTCTGCTCGATGGTCGCCCTCCATCACCCACATTTTTATGATCATACTATACTGCCTTTTACAATCTATATCCCTTTTCTTCTTCTCCCCAGTGAGTGCAAATTCTGGACTGTCTTTGGTATTCAACCACAAGTTATCTTGTTTGTCTGTTAAGTCAGGCGCTTACATCCTACACAACTAACTCATGCTTGATTAGGGGAAGCTGTAAACACCCCAAATTTTCCCTCACTAAGTTCACACCATGGCTTGTGATCTTTCATATTTACATAAATTTAATCATACCATCTCATATTGCATTTTTGCTTCACTGCATTAGTTCAAGTTCATCTACATCTAGGGTTTGTGATATGAGCCATCCAAGATCCATTTGAGCCACCCCAAAGGTCATCAATCATCTCAAGAGGTTCCATGTATTTTCAATCATCATATTTTATCCTCCAAAGATCAAGAAAGTCAAAGAATCACAAGAACTGAGAAAGCATGGAAGCTGAGTTAGGGTTTAACTGCACACATGACCTAAAATTAGGGTTTTGGTTTCAGAGGCCATAACTCCAAATTTTTTGGTCATTCTTGTTTCTAATGGTCTCAATATGTTATAAGGATCATGCATACCAAGTTTGATGAAGAAATTCATTGTGGAAGTCATCTGATCACTGGGTAACTTCTTGAGCAAGTCAGAGCAAAATCAGGGCATCTGAGGCCCCCCAACATGGAACCAAAGTGGATTTCTCATCAAATTGAAGTTATTTGGTCTTTATTTGATCATTTAAGTGCTTAGAAGTTCACAAATTTGAAGAAAAATGAGCTAAACCAAAAGTTGCCAAAAATGGAAATGACTTGTAATGTAAGCTTTCCATTTTGGGAAAGTTTTTCAACCTCCTCTTTCTCAACCAAAAATGCTTCAAATGAAAAATTGTTGGTCATGAAAGTTATAGATTGGATCATTCCCTTTTCAAAAACTACAAGAACAAGACCTAATTCATTTTGGAACTCAAGATATGGCTTGTCAAAGTTGGAAAAAATCCCATAAATTTCAAGAATGCACCAAAAGGGATTCTTTACAAAACCACTTGCCAAAGCCTTTTGTGACTTCAAACACACTTCAATACATCATAACATCATAGTGTATTGCTTCTAGATCAGAATTGCCCAAGGAATTGCAAGATCACATGCCTTGAACATCAAGATTTCTCAAAGGGGCCAAAACTTCACATAATTGCAAAACACCCCATAACTTATTTACCACATGCTGAATTGCCTCAAGAATGAATTTGTGGACTTCCTTGAAGTTAGCTGCACATGGACATGCCCAAAGGCCAGCTGCATCCTTGCCCATACCTCAAGTACATAAGTTGGTGACTTTTTGCAAGAAGGCCATACCAATCACAATAGGGAACAACCACTCCACAGACCTATCACAAGTTGATATGTGGACCAAATGCTGATCATAACACACAAGAACACAAGCTGAACCCTAAGAATCACCAAGTTCAGAAAAACTCTCCCTCTTGCAAAAGCTTTCGAATCTCCCAACTCAGCCACTCAATCTTCAAACAAATTCCATCATTCATCTCTAAATCACTCACTGATCACAAACCAACCATTGAAACAACCAAAAGCACCTCATACACCAAATACGATTTCTGACCAGTTGGAGTGCAAGCTCTCAAACCAGCCATCCTCAAAGCTTTCCAAGAATTGCAACTTCTTCAGGAAGGTCATTAGAGGCATTTTGTACCAAGGAAGTAGCCAGAAAGCTCAAGGGTGAAAAGCTCCATCTCAGGTAGCCATTCGAATTAATTTTTCCAAAACTTCTTTTTTATGTTACAAAATGATTAAGCATGCTTCACTGATCACACTGAACTTGGAATTTTTGAAAATGGTTGAGAAATGAGTTTGTATTGATTGTCTGAAATTTTTGCCATGTTTATGTTTCTCTTCGAATCATGAGTTTGAGTGAAAAGAAATTTGTTTTGAGAGTGGATTTGGGTTCAGGGAAGTGGGAGGAGTGAATCTGGAGCTTTAGAGCTCCAGAAAGTACCTAGGGAAGAAGATTGAGTTTTTCAGGTGAGGGTGTCACCGGAGAAGACGACCAGAGCTCTTCTCCGGTGACCTGAATGTCATTAAGTGATAATTAGGTTTAGGGCTTCTGTTTGAACGTGGACCCTTGGATCTCCCTTCCCGCGCGTGTTTGTGTGGTTGAGATTAGCTCATTAGTTATTAATCTGAATTAATTAATTAGTTAATTAGGTTTAATGAAATTTGAATGTGGGTCTTTAGATCTGGCGCGCAATCAACCCCCATAAACCCAGATTCAATCTCATCCCTCCATTCATCAGACTTCCATTTAATTTAATTTTATTTCATATTTTTATTATTTATTTTGCACATTTTATTTAAAATAGCTAAAAATTTCCAAAAATATTTTTATTTTGCATTTTGATTTCAAATAATTTTCTCAACCCAAAAATATTTTTATTTTTATTTTTCACATTAAAAAATCATTTTTTAGACATTTAAATGTTTATTTTAATTAATTAATGAAAATTAATTAATTAAAATATCATTTAGGTTTCTAAAAAATCCCAAAAAATTCATATTGAATCTTTAAACATTTAGAAACATTGTCATACCATCCACACAAATTTAGTTTTGGTTTTGAACCATTTTTGACAATTTTCTTGAAATTAGGGTTCATAAAATTCATATTTTAGAACCCTAACTTCAAGAATTCTTTTCTGCCTAAGCATGAATGGTATGACATTGATTCTTTTTGCATTGATCTTCATTTGACATGTAGTATCTAAAATATTTTTGTCACAAATTTCTTCTTCATTTTTGATTTGATTTTCATTTTCCCCCTTTAGGTGCCTTAAAACCCTAGATAACTTAGAAAATTCATAACTTCCTTAGGGTTAAGAGTTAGGTCTTCTCCTTTGGGGTGTGATATCATATGGGGTTAGGGTTATTTTGATTGCAATTTCAATTTTTTATCTTTTCATTTTCTTCTGTTTTTGAGTCTTGCATCTCATGTTGCATGAAAACCCTAATTTCTCATATTTCTTTGCATATATCTTGCACATGCTTGCATTCATGAACTTGCCATGACATTTCTTGCATCCACATGACATATAAGACATCCTAGGACACATTAGAATCATGCTTGATCATTTCTTTATCCATTTTCCATATTATGCATTCATTTCATTTAATGTGCTTCCATGAACTTTCATGCTCATTTCATGCTTCATTTGCATCTTCATCCCTTGTATGATCAAACACAACTCTTAACATGCTTTCACATCATCTCATAACATCATTTGCATCATAAATATGCTTATGGTTTTGGTTTGCATCCTTTCATTTATTTCATTTTTCATTTCACTTCATTTCCTTATGCTAACTTTTCAGGTGGTAAGTATTTTGAGAAGTGAATTTGCCTTCACTTCTCACAATCTCTTCTCATCTCTCTTATGCATTCATTGCTGCATTTTGTATTTGTATTAGAATGAGCTTGCTCATTCATGTTAATCATCCACTTTCTTTCTTCAAGTAACTTATCTTCTTAAGTGAAGTAAGTTAGCTTGTTTCTTCTGCTTCTCCTCCTTTCATCTGCTTCTTCCTTGGTGGTCTTGAAGATCTTTTCTCTTGCAAGCCTCACAAACCATAGGAACATCCAAGCATGACAATAATTAGGGTTTTGATTATTCCCCCCATTAGTTTTACCTTTGTGTCATCTTTTGTGTCTTCTCTTCTCATCTCATAATCAGGGATTAAACCCTCAAGGGTTTAGGGCTTTGTGATTAAGGTTCTGCCTGCATCCTTCTCTTAGGATGGAGTGTATAACTTTAATCCTAACTTTTAAACCCTTAATGTGTTTAAATCTCTTAATCAATCCATCTAATAATCACTAAGACAATATGCTTGTAACTTGGGCCTTGCATTAGGGTTCTAATTCTTCCTTAATTGGTTAAGAAGGACTAACCCTAGTGTTAATAGACAAGTCCTCCTCAAGTTGTCTTACCAACCATAAAATCCACTTCGTAATCTTACCATTAACTAAAATCCACTTTAATTAAGGCTTTTTTTGTCATGAGGTTAATCCCTAATCATGGATTAAGTTGAGGAGCCTTCCTCGGCTTAAATGTTCTCATCTATTATCCTTCTATTAGGATGGTGTAATGGGTCCATTAAATCCTTGCTTATGGCTTAAACTCATTACTTAACACTAAACAAAAACTCCAAAAACATCTAAATAATTACAAGTAGGTTAATGATCTTAATCCTACATCATGGTGATCAAGTGTGAGGTGTTTACTTCATACTTAAAGTATTCTCATTACCCCTAATCAGAGGGAGGATGTGATGAGTTTACTAACCCTTGGTTTAGGCTTAAGCTCATTAACTTATGACAGACACAAAAAGCAATAAAAGACTGAAAACACAAAAAACAAACAATAATCGTCTCCTCCGGGATTCTTTTCTCACCTCATTCACTCACAAACGAGAACTCGCTTCTTCCATCTAATGCAAGACAGTTTGCACCTGAGCCAGACAGGTCATACACTTGAGCATAGACAAGTAAGCAGTTCACGAGTCAATTTATCTTTCGGTCTCTTTGAGTCGAACTACGGTGTTCTGACTTCCTCATTGCACGAGAGGATACGTAGGCATAACTTAACAGTTATCGAACAAAAGTCTCTGTATATTCCCGCTCCTCTAGCTTTATTCTTTTTAGCCCCATAGTCTTGGGCATTGCACTCTTTCCTTACACTAACACTCCTTTCATTCACTTCACACTTCTTTTGTACTGACATTTGTATTCCTTTCCAGCTTTTGCACACAGACAGCACTGACACTTACCCCTTTAAACACAAACTTTCAAGCGTGGATCCCGTCGAGTACGAAGGACAATCTGGGTGCTAATACCTTCCCAGTTTATAACCAACCCCATTTCTCATTTTCTCTGGTTCGCGACCGTCTTATCCATCCTTTCCCAGGTTTACGCAGCATTAACTTTCCTTCGGGATAAAAATGCCTAGCTGGCGACTCTTTTCATTTCATCTTCATTCTCTCTTTCGTCGACCGTTCACATCTGTACCCCTTCTGACCATGTGTCATTTGGTGGGAGAGACACCATGATATGTATTCATTTCATTCCATGAGCTTTCATGTACTTTCAAACTTCAAAGCATGCATCCTTTGCATTCCATCTCTTGTATGGACATTCATAACACTTGACATGCTTTTACATCATCTCATAGCATTATTTGCATCATGTTTATGCTTCTGGTTTTGGTTTGCATCTTTGCATACATTCCCTTTTCATTTCATTCCTTTTCTTATGCTAACCATTTCAGGTGGTAAGTACTTTGAGAAGTAAATTTTCCTTCACTTCTCATTTCTCTTCTCTTTCTTCTTATGCATCTTTACTGCATTTTCATTTGCTTTAGAGTGAGCTTACTCATTCATGTTCATCTTTCACTTTATTTCTTCAAGTAACTTATCTTCTTCAATGAAGTGAGTTAACTTGTTTCTTCTGCTTCTCCTTCTTTCATCTGCTTCTTCCATTGGTGGCTTCTCTGAAGATCTCTTGCAAGCCTTATAAACCATAGGAACTCCCAAGCATGACAATAATTAGGGTTTTGATTATTCCCCCTTTAGTTTTACCTTTGTGTCTTCTTTGTGTCTCTCTTCTCTTCTCATAATCAGAGACTAAACCTTTAAGGTTTTAAGACTTTGTGATTAGGGTTATGCCTGCATCCTTCTCTTAGGATGGAGTGTATAACTTTAATCCTAAGTGTTAAACCCTTAATTTTTTTAAACCTTTTAATCAATCCATCTTAATAATCACTAAGACAATAGCTTGTAACTTGGGCCTTGCATTAGGGTTCTAATTCTTCCTTTATTGGTTATGAAGGACTAACCCTAGTGTTAATGGACAAGTCCCCCTCAAGTTGTCTTACAAACCATAAAACTCACTTCTTAATCTCACACTTAACTAAAATCCACTTTAATAAAGGCTTTGTTTTGTCATGAGGTTAATCCCTAATCATGGATTAAGTTGAGGTATCTTCCTCAGCTTAAGTGTTCTCATATATTATCCTTCTATTAGGATAGTGTAATGGGTCCATTAAATCCTTGATTATGGCTTAAACTCATTACTTAACACTAAACAAAAACACCAAAAAAACATCTAAATAATCATAAGTAGGTTAATGATCTTAATCCTACATCATGGTAATTAAGTTTGAGATGTTTATCTCATACTTAAGGTATTCTCATTATCCCTAATAAAAGGGAGGATATGATGAGTTTACTAACCTTTGGTTTAGGCTTAAGCTCATTAACTTATGACAAACACAAAAAGCAATAAAAGATTGAAAATACCAAAAAAAAAAATAATCGTCTCCTTCGGGATTCTTTTCTCATCATCTTCACTCACAAACGAGAACTTGCTTCTTCCGTCTAATGCAAGACAGTCAGCACCTGAGCCAGACAGGTCACACACTTGAGCATAGACAAGTAAGCAGTTCATCAGTCAATTTATCTTTCAGTCTCTTTGAGTCGAACTACGGTGTTCTGACTTCCTCATTTCACGAGAGGATACGTAGGCATAACTTAACTGTTATCGAACAAAAGTCTATGTGTCTTCCCCCTCTTTCAACATTCTCTTTTAAGCCTCAGTTCCTGAGCATTTCACTTCTTTTTGCACTGGCACCTGTACATTCTTTTCCATCTCTTGCACACAGATAGCACAGACACTACCCTTTTAAACATAAACTTTCAAGCGTGGATCCATTCGAGTACGTTGGACAATCTGGGTGCTAATACCTTCCCAGGTTGTAACCAACCCCCTTTCTCAGTTTCTCTGGTTCGCAACCGTCTTATCCATATCTTTCCAGGTTTATGCAACATTACCTTTCCTTCGGGATAAAAATGCCTATCTGGCGACTTTATTTATTTCACTTCATCTTCTCCTCTCGCCGATCGTTCGCGCTTGTACCGAGATGCAAATCTTTGGGAGCGACACAGTGCAACATCTCTTAATAAAAAAGGGCCAAATTAGGGTTTCGATTTTACTGGGCTTCTCAGTGAAATTTTGATCCAAAGTTGATTCCATTGTCTTATATATGATTTCAAGTGTCTAAGGTTCAAATTTCATCCATAGAAGCATTTTGGAAGTGGTTCAATTGTCCAGATGATTGAAAATCAGGAAATTGGGGAAAGTCAACCATGCTGAATAAAAAGTCAACTCTTGACTTTTTGAGATCAAAATCATGAAATTAGGGTTACAAGGATCCTATGGTTCAAATTTTATCAAGAAGTGATGGAGGAATCAAGAGAAATCAAGAAAACCAAAACTCACCATTTTTGGAAAATTAGGGTTTCCAAAAATGGCATATTTTGGCCATTTTTGCAGCCACTTCAAGAGAGGCCTTCTCCCAAAATACAAGGGCTATGGAAATTATACCTTGAGCCAATTAAAGATGGCATCTTAATCTTCAAATCCATTTATGGAACTCACTCATAGCATTGAAATTGATAGAGATATGATCATGCAAAGATTGGGCAAAACAAGGCGAAACAGGGCAAGAGGCAGGGCATGCCTTGCATCCTACGCGCGCATGCCTGGCATTTTATCAAGCATGTGGTGTTCAAAAAGGCAAGCAATATTTCTCCATTTAAAAGGCTTCAAATGAAATTTCTATGAACTACAAAGTTGTTTATTGCAATGTTTCCAACAACTTTGATGTTCAAAGGTTTTTTATTTTGATCAGTGGTTTAAGAGTTATGGAGGGGCAAAGTGTGTGCCTCACAACTGGTCATGTGTAAGCATCAATGGCACAAGAAAAGGCAAATCATGCAGGCCCATTATGTAGTCTCATGGTGTGATTTTCAATGGTTAATTTGAGTGGCTTACAAGCGTCACTTTCACTTGTCATAAACATCAAACATGTGATATGAAGATTGATCTTCAATTTGCTCATAAGAATTACACCATTTGATGCCTTGATCATGAAGAATTCATCCATGGAAGATCAATGTGTCATAAATTATTTTCTTGCTGCATAAGTTATTGGATCAAGGGAGATTTCAAACTCAATTCAGTGTACACACCTCATTCATCATGTTATGATCACTAAGGTTCATCAGTTATAGTGTAATTGGTCCTATGCTGGCATGCTCACCATAATTGCCATGTTCCATTCCATGAAGCTCGAGCAAATAGAAAATTTCATTCATGTTGCACCATCTGATGTATTCAGTCTCATTACATTACACTAAGTTCTATGTTAACCAAGGTGGACAACATCACATGGGATCTAGCTCGAGCAAAATAACTCACTTGCTGCAAACTTGCTTCAACTCACTTGCTTCAGCTTGCATAAAAAACCTGACTTAGTCATAACAAACTTAACTCAGTTAACCAGGGTTCTAACCCTAGTTCTAACTGTCAACTGAGGGTTAAACTCATTATAAAATCATAGGATCCAACTTAATTGCACTTCACCCTTTCATTTGCTTGAATCACATCCAAAAATCCTCTGAACTTTCTCTCTGCATATTGAAGAGTTCTTATGTATTCATGCTCTCCATTATTCTTTACCCTTTTCAATACAAGTTAAGCTTCATTCATTGCTCATCATTTGCAAGTTTTGATCACCATCCATGGAAGATTTCAGTTGGTAGCTATTGAATTGCACCATTGCAAATCACTGCAAGCTGCTAAGATCTTCACTCGTATTCATCAATCCAGCATCACGCCTCATCATATCAACTTCATCTTCATCAAAGATATGAACTCCATGGATCAGGGAGCTTGAAGACACCAGGATACAATCTCTGCATCACCTCTGCATTTTCAAATCTACATCAAGTTTCACCTCCATTTGAGTGTTTATTTCACTCAATCAAGCATCAAGAGCAATAGTCAAGCACATTGGAATCAAGTTCTCTGATTTTCTTCAACTTTTGACTTCTCTTCAAACAGGTTTCATCTCTGTTCTTAATCGTGTGATTTCATTGTTATTTTGATAGTTTTGTGATGTTTGAAGCTTGCTAGAAGCATTGGATTCACTGGCTAGTTGATATGCATATTAGATGCTTAGTTGCAGTTTTAGGGCAATAACTTTTTGGCTTCGATTTGATCATTGTGTGCGTGATAAATGAAATCTAAGGCTAGGTTATTGATCAGCTCAATGAGGCGAGTGTTTCTGTGTATTTATATTTCATTTTCATGGTGGATTGTGTTTTCCCTAGCCGGAAGGTGGACGGAGAAGATGACCGGAGACTAACTTCGACCATCTGAAAAGTAACCCTAATAATCCTTCAAGTTTAAAACGTGTGCGTTGGATTTTGATCATCCTAGGGCTCTAAGATTTCCAACAAATTAATGAATCACGCGCCTTTCACGTGTTAGGGTTAGGGTTCTGGGATAATTGTGTGTGCGCTTCCCTGAGTTCATTACCACGTGACCTTATTTTATTGGATGGTTCTTTTAATGAGGATTAGTGTGAAACGTAGGATCAATCTGAGAGTCCAGGATGAAGTTAACAAGTTGACCTGAGTCTCCACCATAAGTTTCATGAACCCAACGCCTGGGAACCGGGCCTCAAATATTATGTGCACCCCCAACGTGTTTATCTCAAGCCCATTCTAGTTCTTTTTCTTTCTACTTTCACTCCCAGGCCCAATCCATTAGTTCTTTTAATTTCATTTTATTTTTTTTATTCTCATTTTATTTCACTTTCGTTTTTAATTATTAAAAATATCCAAACACCACTAAAAATTCCCCAAAAATTCATATGTGACCTTCATAGTTTTCTTTAATTTTCCATAATTTTTGTTTCCAGTTTTATTTTATTTTTAAGACAAAATTAATTTTCCAATTAATTTTCTTTCCATTTTCTTCATTTCTGACCAATCCATTTGTCCATTTTTGTTCTCCTAAACCATAAAAGATAATATGTTAATTATTTTTGCATTAATTAGAGGACTCCTTAAAATCCTCCAAAATATTTGTGTTTTGATTTTAAGGTCATTGTAAGTCATGTTTTGGTCTCATACTTTCACATGTGTACATATAAACCCTAATCCATTCTACACCTCATTTGGTCATTCAAAAATAGGAAGTTTTGTGAGATTTTTGGATATAAGTCACCCTCTGGATTTTGTATTCAATTGTCAAGTTTCATAATTTTTCATGATCATTTGGTATTTTTCTAAGTTGTTTAGGTCATAAGTCACGTTTTTTATCCTTTCCTTCACTTCCTTTGAGCCAATTAGAATAAGGAATTTATGTCATTATCTTGTGGTCTTAATTTTGAGTTTTATAGGTCTTATGGGATGTCTTCAAGTGTTGAGTACCCTCATTAGGTCTTTGTCGCTCCCGATAAATGAGAATGGCTCAAATAAAGGTACAGACGCGAACGGTCGGCGAAAGAGGGATGGTATGAGAACACACAGGAGTGAACTCAAGAGAAAAGAAAGAGTCGCCAGCTATGCATTTTTATCCCGAGGGAAAGGTAATGCTGCATAAACCTAAGAAAATACATGGATAAGACGGTTGCGAACCAGAGAGACTGAGAAAGGGGGTTGGTTACAACCTGGGAAGGTATTAGCACCCAGATTGTCCGTCGTACTCGACGAGATCCACGCTTGAAAGATTTGTGTTTTAAAGGGGTAGTGTTAGTGCAATTTTGTGTTCAAAAGCTGGAAAGAATGCAAGTGTCAGTGTAAAAGAAGTGTGAAGTGTGTAAGAGAAATGTCAGTGAGAGAACAAGAGTGGAATGCCCAAGACAATGAGGCTAAAAGAATGATACTGGAAAGAGGGGGAATATACAGAGACTTTTGTTCGATAACTGTTAAGTTATGCCTACGTATCCTCTCGTGCAATGAGGAAGTCAGAACACCGTAGTTCGACTCAAAGAGACTGAAAGGTAAATTGACTTATGAACTGCTTACTGTCTATGCTCAAGTGTATGACCTGTCTGGCTCAGGTGCAAACTGTCTTGCATTAGACGGAAGAAGCGAATTCTCATTTGTGAGTGAATGAGATGAGAAAAGAATCCCGTAGGAGACGATTATTGTTTGTTTTTTGGGTTTTCAATCTTTTATTGCTTTTGAAAGTTTGTCATAGATTAATGAGCTTAAGCCTAAACCAAATGGATTTAGTAAACTCATCACATCTTCCCTCTGATTAGGGGTAATAAGAATGCCTTAAGTGTGATGTCAGCCTCTCACACTTAATCACCATGGTGTAGGATTAAGATCATTAACCTACTTGTGATTATTTAGATGTTTTTGGTGTTTTTGTTTAGTGTTAAGTAATGAGATTAAGCCCTAATCAGGGATTAAACAGACTCATTACACCATCCTAATAGAAGGATAATAGATGAGAATGTTTAAGCTGAGGAAAGCTCCTCAACTTAATCCATGATTAGGGATTAAACTCATGACAAAACAAAGCCTTTGTTAAGTGGATTTTATTTAATGATATGATGAAGAAGTGAGTTTTATGGTTTGTAAGACAACTTGAGGGGGACTTGTCCATTAACATTAGGGTTAGTCCTTCTTAACCAATTAAGGAAGAAATAGAACCCTAATGCAAGGCCCAAGTTACAAGCTTGATGTCATGATGATTATTAAGTGAATTGATTAAGGGATTTAAACACATTAAGGGTTTAATACTTAGGATTAAAGTTATACACTCCATCCTAATAGAAGGATGCAGGCATAAGCTTAATCACAAAGCCTTAAAGCCTTTAGGGTTTAGTCCCTGATTATGAGATGAGAAGAGAAGACTCAAAGAGACACAAAGGGTAAAAGCTAAATGGGGGACTAATCAAACCCTAATTATTATCATGCTTGGTTGTTCCTAAGGTTTGTGAGGTTTACAAGAGACATCTTCAGAGAAACCACCAGGAAGCAGATGAAAGGAACAAAGAGAAGCAAAACAACTTGCTTCACTTAAGAAGTCAAGTTGCTTGAGAAAAGAAAGTAAGATGAAGAAGAATGAGCAAGCTCAATCTCAAACACAATACAAAATGCAGCAATGATGCATAAGAGGGATGAAAAGAAATTGTGAGAAGTGAAGGCAAATTCACTTCTCAAAGTTACTTACCACCTGAAAAGTTAGTGAAAGGAATGCAATGCAATGCCAAATGAGATGAAATGGGATGATGCAAACCAAAAACATAAGCATGAGTATGATGCTAATGATGCTATGAGATGATGTAAACATGAAACAAAGCATGAGGATGATCATACAAACACATGGATGCAAGAGAAGCATGCTTAGAAACATGAACATACATGAAAAGTTATGGAATGCAAATGACATACAACATGGCAAATGGAAGAAGCAATGATCAAACATGATTCTAAGATGTCCTAAGATGTATTATGAATCAAATGGATGCACAAAATGTCATGGCAAGTCATAGTATGCAAGCAAATGGGAGATGGATGCAAATGAAAGCCCAAATTAGGGTTTATGATCAATGCACAAAACAAAAATCAAAACCAGGGGCAAACATCAAGATAAAAAATTGAAAAATGCACTCCAAGGAACCCTAAACCTATACAAACTCACTGCCCAAAGGAGGGGTTCTAACTCTTAACCTAATGAGGGTTATGAATTTCTTAAGATTGCTAGGGTTTTAAGGTACCTTGTCAAGAAAAATGTCAAACAAAAGGAAATGCAAGATCAATTCATGCCAATTTAATCCTATAAACTACATGCTAAACAAGATGCAATGCAAAAAGAATCAAGGTCCAACTCTAAAAGGCTAGGCAGAAATGAATTTTTGAAGATTGAATCAAAATAATGCCTTAAAATGAAATTAATTCCATGGAAAATTGTCAAAAGACATCAAGATCAAAAAAGAAATTTGGTTTAAGAGTTGGACAATGCTTCTAAATGATTTTAAATGTTTCATGAATTTTTTTGTGATTTTTAAATACCTAAAAGTATTTTTAATTAATTAATTCTCATTAATTAATTAAAAATAAACTTTTAAATGATTTAAAAATAAATTTTAATGCAAAAAATAAAAATAAAAATGTTTTTGGTTTATGAAAATTAATAAAAGCTTTGATAAAAAATTTCAGAATTTTTCAAAGTGTTTTGCTATTTTAAATTAATTGTAGAAAACAAATGAAATAAAAAGAAAATAAAATGAATTTAAACTGAAAAATATGAAAGTCAGCAAGATCAAAGGCTGAGGTTTGAACTCACACGCGCGCGAATTGACCTGGCGCGCATCTGGACGGCCAGCATTCAAATTTGCTAATTATGATTAGTGCCCTAATTAAATGCCCTAATGACTTTCAGATGACCGGAACAGTGGTTCCGGTCATCTTCTCCGACGAGCCAAATCTCTAACTCTCTCTACACACAATAAAAATGAAATCTAATTGCCCATAATCCATCCCCATTCAACACTGAATCAAAACCCCCAAACAAACATCATTTTTTCATCATGAATCAAGCAAATCGAAACAAAACATTTTTAGGGCAAAAAGTTTCAGACAGCTCATACATGTTCAATATTCCACCATTTTCATTTTTAAACACATCATGATGATCAGGATATCATATAGAATCAGTTTATAACAAGTAAAATGAGTTCTGGAAAATTTGTTCTTGGTGAATACCTGAGCTGAAGTCCTTCGAACAGGAGCTTTCTGACCCATTCTCTTATGCAAACTCACTCCTTTGACCCTCCTGAACTCAATGGGATGCTTCACAACTCTTGTTGATGGCTGGTTTGAGAGATGGAAGAAGTTCTGTTCAAGGGAAGGTGGTGATCGTGTTTTTGATTCAGTGAGTTTCAGGCTATGGTGATGGGTGCTTTTTGATCAGTGAAGTATGCTGAGTTTGTTTGTGAAGTTTATTTGTGTGTTTGCAGCTTGTGGAGAGTGTTTCGAATGCTTTTGCAAATGGGGTGGAAAATGAGAGAGCTGTGTTCTTGGTGCTTTCAGGCTTGTGTTGTATGTGAAATGGCTTTCTTTTGGTTTGTATAAACAAGTGTGATAGGTCAGATGAGTTGATGTGTACTGCTGTGATTGGTATGGCTCAAGTTGCCAAAATGTCAAAATTGTGTAAGAGAGGTATGGGTTACTAGCTAGCCAAGGACAAATGGGGTGTCCTGCGCAGAAAGATGTGTGGAGAGCCCTAGGATTGTTTGTGAAGTCAGCAAGCAAGTGGATTCAAACTTGAGTGAGTTTTTGCAACTTGCCTCACTTTTGCTTCTTTTGAAATTTCTTGCTCCATAAGTCATGAAAATGAATGATCCCTTGGCCCATTCTGATTTTTAGGTCTTGGTACATGCTTGTATGAATATTAGAAGTTTATTTGATAGCTCAATTTTCCTTGGAAAGTGAATTTGCAACTTTGCCTCTTTGGTAGAAAACTTCAAATTTTGTGATTTTTGCCAACTTTGACAAGCCATAACTTTTGATCAAAAATGAATTAGGTCAAGTTCTTGTACTTTTTGAAAAGGGAATTATCCATTCTACAACTTTCATGACCAAAGTTTTTCCATTTGAAGCATTTTTGAATCAAAAAGCAAGGGTTGAAAAAGTTTCCCAAAATGACAATTTTCAATATAAGTCAACTTTCCCAAAAAGTCAACTTTGCAAATGACTTGAAATTCTCCAATTTTGTGAACTTATAACATCTTCTATGATCAAATAAAGATCTTACACAATAAAAATGATGATGAACACCCTTTGGTTGGGTCATTGGGGGCCTCATATGCCCTGATTTTGCACTGGCTTGCCCAGAAAGTCAACTCTTGATCAGATGACTTCCCCATGGAATTTCTTCATGAAAATTGATATGCATGCTCTCTATACCATATAGAGACAAATAGAAACAAGAATGACCAAAAAAATTGGAGTTATGGCCTCTGAAACCAAAACCCTAATTCTAAGTCATCTATGCAGTCAAACCTGGCTCTGCTTCCATACCATTCTCAGTTCTTGTGATTTTTTGACATTCTTGACTTTGAGAGGATTTAATATGATGCTTGAACATACATGGACCCCTTTGAAGTGATTTATGACCTTTGGAGTGGCTCAAATGGCTCTTGGATTGCTCAGATCACAAACCCTAGATGCAGATGACTTTGAAACAATGCAGTGAATCAAAAATGTGGTATGAGATGCTATGATTGGATTTATGCATATGAAATGATCACAAGCCATGGTGTGAATGGGTGAGGGAAAATTTGGGGTGTTTACAGTCTTCACCTTTGATTTTTAGGGTTTCTTGAGTCATAAGTCACATATGTCCATTTTGACCTAATTTCACTTCTTCTTTCATCTTAGCTTCTCAAATCTCATTTGTCCATAAGCTAACTTCATAATATCATTTTTTTGTGTCACATAATTGTGTTGTGATCATTCCCATATGTTCACCTCAAATTTAGAGCCTGTTGCATTCTTTGGAACTTCATTTGTCATCCAAAGGTCCTTAAGAACCCTAATTTGGACACCTAGCCTTAAGATACCTCTTACCACCTCATTTGTAAGTATAATTTTAATTATAACTCTACATCTATCCTCTGGTTTTTGTATGGGGAGTTCAAGCCCCTTTGGTCATTTTTTATTTTTATTCTAAGTCATTTTATTTCACCTTTAAAACCATGTTTCCATGTTCATGCTTTCACCTTTCAATCCCATGTTTGAATATCTTTAACTTGAATATCTTCTTTCCCATATGATCTAATCTCATCCCTCATTTCCATTTAGTGTTATGTTCTGGACTTTTCACTCACTTTTGATTTTAGGAGATTTTAACATGTTAAAACACTTAGGTTTCCCTTTTAACTTAATCATTGGGGTTCATTAGGGTTTATTAACGCTTTAGGGCATAGTTTGAATTTGATTCACCTCATCCCTTTAGATAATTTTAATTTCATTTAGCTACTGACTTTTGAAGTGTGCTACCTTATAAGATACCTTAGACTTAGGTATTAGCCTTAGAAGTTCACTAACACCTTTCTTAGCTAGTGTGAGTTCTTAATTGAAGTTTGTCATGTTATAATTGTTCAAATTACTTCATCATGCTAACATTTATTTTGTAGGGGGAGATGAGGTAATCATTACTTCATTCCTTTCTTTTATGCATTTTTTGTTGTGTTTTCCTTAGCACTTGGTGCTCTGTTCATAGGCTTCCCTTTTGTTCTTTAGATTCAACTTAACTTAGGAAGTAAGTTGAACTCTAACTTGCTTTTCTTTTCCTTAGGTTTAGAATACCTCATAAACCATAGGATCACCTTTTGTACATAATAATATAACTTAGGGTGGTGTCTTAGTCCCCCATCAGCTTTGACCTTTTGCCTCTTGAGTCTTTTTTCCTCATCTTTAAACAAAATAAAAAATACTTAATAAATGCATGAAAGAATCTCTTGTGTATAGCCTTATTCCATGGGGCACTTACATTCATTCCATCTTGGAATAATGTAGGCTTGTCTAGCATGATGTATAAGTCTAATCAAGAGATTATTCTCACAAAGAAAATCTAAAAGACACTTCATCACAAAAGCTACAAAAACATGTAATAAGTCCAACAAGCTAGTGAACTTAGACCCTAATCCCTGGGAACAAGTCTTGGATAAATTCTCCTTGCTTGGTGTGCTTGTTCTATTATTCCATCTTGGAATGTAGTAGCAAGTACACATTCCATGGAAAATAGTTTGAATTCACTTCCTTGTGCCAAATTCATAAAAACTCTTAAAAAGCAAACAACAAACAATAAGCGACTATCCTGCGGGAATTCTCTTCTCATCTCCTTCACTCTAAACGCGAACTTGCGACGACTTGTCTCGCATGCAAGACGGTAAACGCACTTGTACCAGACGAGCCTGCAACACCTGAGCATATACATACGCAGTTTCAGCTATAAAAAACACAAACAAATAGTTCTCGCCTTAGTTAGGCGAACTACGTCGACTCTGATCCTCATTTTCCTGATGAGGTTCGTAGGCAGCGGGGTAGGGCCCGTTCGAGCGCATTCTTTATTTTCCCTACATTTCCCCCTCTTTTATTTCATTCTCTTTTCCAATTCCTTTTATCATTTCAATTCTAATTCCAGTTAGCAGTACTTTTGTTCAGCAACACTCTTATTTCTCACCCTTTGAAACAAACAAACAAGCGTGGATCCCGTCGGGTACGGCAGACGATCTGGGGTGCTAATACCTTCCCAGGTCGTAACCGACTCCCGAACCCAGATCTTTGGTTCGCATGACCTTGTCCTTTCCTTCTTCCCCAGGTTTGTGTAGCAATACCTTTCCCGTTCCTTCAGGATAAAAATGTTTGGCTGGCGACTCTACATTTTCCGCGTCACTTTCGCGTTTGTACTAGGATGAAAATCCTGGGAACGACAAACTCTGTTGGGGAATTGACGACTTTCTGACCTGGATGAGGAAAGAGTTTGTTGATACTTGTCATAATCCAAATTTGTCGTACCTTTATCATTTTTATGATTATCAAGCATTGGTTAGTTTTTTTAATCTCTCTTTAAATGATCATTTGACCTTTGGTTATGATGTTCTAAATTGGACCCATAGGTCTCATTCACTTGCCTTGGACTGAGTTTGCTTTTTTTTGGCTTTGTAATTCTTAATGACCAACTCCTGCTAGTTTTGTCAAGTATAAGATGAGTCGGGTAAAGTTTTGAGAGAATTAAAGTATGGTAGGAACAATTGAAGGAATGAGTCTATCTGATTTCTTTTGAGCAAGTTTCTTATGTGACACAGTTATGTAAGAAAACAAAGTTCATGCAATATGCAATCTTTTCATACAAGGTTAAAACTAGAACTTCATGATTTGGATTCAATTGGTACAAGTTCAAATAGCAGTTGTCACTAATTGGAATCCAAATATATTACAAACCTTGAAGTAGAAGTTTCAATTTGATGAATATGTTATAAGGTACTATCACAAAATATTAAGGCGCAAGAAATGTTTTGAGCATGAATTCTTGTTTTCATCATGGTCAAAACCATCGATTGATTCTTTAAGGCTTATGTTTGGTTTGACTATCAAGATGAAGATACCAAATTCTTGTTCTTTGTTCAATTTAAGGCAGAGTTGTGAAGAGAAAGTTGTAAAGCACGTCATATGATGAATTTTGCAAGAAATTACCATGGACCTATTTTATTTATGTTGCATCCAAGAGTCAAGAGAAGAAATTACAAGATATAAAATATTCCCAAAGTGATTTCAAATCCTTCAAAGTACAAATTCAAACTAATTTTCAAGAATTACCATTGAATAATACAAGGATAAAAGCCATTACAAGAGGTGGAAGTTAAAATTCATCTTTGAGGTAATATCTATGAGGGACTGTCTATGCTTATATATTACAAGATTCAAAAAGAAGAGAAAGGAATAAATTGGAACTCCATTACTTGAATTGCAAGAAGTTACAAAGCATGATATCATTTGTCTTTGAACCGAAGGTTTCATCATGTAAAAATAATTATAGCCAAATGAGCATAAGATTCTAAGATTGTTTCAATAATGTTACTTCATTAGCAAGGTGAATGTAATGGATATACCAAACGAAATTTGCAAGGCTGTTACAAATATTAGGAAGACATAATGCTAAGTCTTTTACAAACATTGCCAACATATGCCTAATCCTACATATGTTACACCAAAAGAGTAAGTAGCCACAACCTCTCCTCTGTCCAACATTAGGCCAAGATCACACCATATCCAATTACTCCAAGATTTGGAACATGAAAGAATGACGGAGCAAATCATTAGACAAGCAAGTGAGAAAATACAACAAAGCAATGTTTAAAGATACAGGTCCTATACACAAGAAAATTCAACACAAAACTCAGTCAAGTCACAATACAGTAGCATGTCATCTCCAATACACCACATAATTCTGTACATGAATTTCAAAAGTAGATGTAACAAGTTCAACAATTGTGACGTAAGAAACGCAAGGCTATGGCATGAGTATCACAACACAGAGTCACATGACAATGAAAAACAGTTTTCTCTCCAAATAGTCACATAAGCATAAGTCAAAGAAGAATCATAAGAATTTGACAGCAGTGAAAAATCAAATTGAATATCAGCAAAATCGTGAGTTTCGCAGTGGTAAAAAATTCAAAGCAATTTTAAGAGGACCGCATCCTTTCTAGAAGAAATTCAAACCATACTACAGACAAAATTTCAGAATGAGTCACCACCAATGGTCCCCACATATGACACGACAAATGCTCCCTAACGGATTCTCACACCATTGTGTCCACAAACTCTCACGTACCACAAGGAAATCACATGATTTTCATTTTTCTCACACGTATCACACTACTCAGATTCCTCTATATAATCAATCATTTGCAATCATCAAAAGACACCTACAAAAAACCCTAGTCATCAACCAAAGCGAAAAACCTATCACAAAACGGCAGAAAAAAAACGCACGAAAAAAAACTACAGAAACTTTCCCAAAACCTTTCCTAAAGCTCTATTTTCATCCAGATTGTTGAATCTTCACACTAAAGATCAACAATTTTGAGCTAAGCCCCTATACAACAATATTCAACAATCACGGTAATATAGTCTCGGTGATATAGAATAGGATAAGAGATTGAGCAATCAAAAAGAAGAGTTAAAAGTAATACCTGGAGGAGAATTGTCCCTGTCCCTCTGAGAATGTTCAGAGCAGGTAAAAAAATCAAACAATCATTACTTTTTATTCAAGTAATGGAGTTCCAAATTATTCAAAGAAAAATCAAACAAGACCTTAGACAACATTTTTTTTGGCCTTAAAGCGTTGTCTAAACCTGCGCTGCTAAAAGTTTAGACAGAGCTTTGGTTAATGACAAAAGCGATGTCTAAAGGGGCTTTATACAACGCTTTTATTGTCAAAAACGCTTTCTAAAC
Source organism: Lathyrus aphaca (assembly GCA_963966055.1). Taxonomy (NCBI): domain Eukaryota; kingdom Viridiplantae; phylum Streptophyta; class Magnoliopsida; order Fabales; family Fabaceae; genus Lathyrus; species Lathyrus aphaca. The sequence continues at coordinate 137,282,517 of OZ014521.1, read as the reverse complement.
CCCACTTTAGACAACGATTTTTGCCTTTTTCTCATATACCTTAGACATCGTTTTTATTTTATTTTAATGATATACCTTAGACAGCGCTTTCACTAAAAGTGATGTCTAAACCCCACCTTAGACATCGCTTTTAGTGAAAGAGCTTTAGAAACCCCACCTTAGACAGCGTTTTTCCTTGAAAGCGCAAAAGCGCTGTCTAAGGTATACGAAAATTTTAAAAAAAAAATTCCTTTAAAAAGCACTGTCTAAGGTTGCCAAATTATAGGCACCTATTTTTATCCACTTTTTCACCTGGTTTTTAAACCAGAATTTGTACCTGTTTTCCAATCCAGAATTTGCACTAAATTATCCTATTTAAACCTACTAATTTAGACACCGATTTATAGATACAAAATAATCGGATTTTCAATCACCAATATCTACAAAGCAATTCATACAATCGTACCAATATCTACGAAACAATATTAACGAAACAATTCATACAATTCATTTCATCCAACTATAAATTTTTGGTTCAAATGAAATTCTACATAAACTAAAATGTGATAAAACTCCGAGCTATATGTAAACACCCCAAATTTTCCCTCACCCACTCACACCATGGCTTGTGATCTCTTCACATGCATAAGTTCAATCATAGCATCTCATACCACATTTTTGATTCACTGCATTGCTTCTAAGTCATATGCATCTAGGGTTTGTGACCTGAGCCATCCTGAGCCATTTGAGCCACTCCAAAGGTCATCAATCCCTTCAAAGGGGTCCATGTATGTTCAAGCATCATATTGTATCCCCATAAAGTCAAGAAAGTCAAAGAATCACAAGAACTGAGAATGGCATGGAAGCAGAGCCAGGTTTGACTGCACAAATGACCTAGAATTAGGGTTTTAGTTTCAGAGGTCATAACTCCAAATTTTTTGGTCATTCTTGTTTCTATTGGTCTCTATATGGTATAGGGATCATGCATATCAATTTTCATGAAGAAATTCCATGGGGAAGGCATCTGATCAAGAGTTGACTTCTTGAGCAAGTCAGTGTGAAATCAGGGCATCTGAGGCCCCCAATGACCCAACCAAGGGGTGTTCTTCATCATCTTGAATGTGTATGATCTTTATTTGATCATAGAAGATGTTGGAAGTTCACAAAATTGAAGAATTTCAAGCCATTTGCAAAGTTGCCTTTTTGGGAAAATGACTTGTAATGGAAACTTGCCATTTTGGGAAAGTTTTTCAACCCTTGCTTTTTGATTCAAAAATGCCTCAAATAAAAAAACTTTGGTCATGAAAGTTGTATAATGGATCATTCCCTTTTCAAAAAGTACAAGAACTCATTCTAATTCATTTTGAATCAAAAGTTATGGCTTGTCAAAGTTAAGAAAAATCACATAATTTCAAGTCTTGCACCAAAGAGGCAAAGTTGCAAAACCCCTTGCCAAGGCAAATTGTGCTTTCAAATGGACCTCTAATCTTTGTACAAACATGAACCAAGGCCTAAAATTCAGAATGCACCAAGAGTTTGCCCATTTCCATGGCTTGTGGATCAAGAAACTTCAAAAGGGCCAAAGTTGGATAAAGTTGCAAAACATCATACAAACCTTAATCCATTTGCTAATTGGCTTCAAGACTGATCCCATGGCTCTCCTCATTCCTTGCTGCGCAGGACACCCCTATTGTCCTTGGGCTACTATTGACCCATACCTCTCTTACACAAAATTTGACTTTTTGCATAAAGACCCATACCAATCAAGCTAGGTCAGACCAACTCCTCTGACCTATCCAAGAGTGATAAGTGGACCAAATGCAACATAACACACCACACACACAAGCCTGAAACACTCTCCAAGCCATAGCACCAAGATTTTCCCTCTTATGCATTTCCATTCGAAACACATCACACAAGCATCAAACATAAAAACAAACTTCATAAGATCACTCAACATGCTCCCCTGATCATTTCCCTACCCTCATTCATCCTTGAAACCTCCTCAAACTGAAACACAATTCCTTCCCTCGCCTGAACAGAACTTCTTCAAACTCACAAACCAACCATTTTAAACTCCAACCAAGCTTCATAACTTCATCAAGAGGACCATTGGGACCATTTTGAGGCAAAGAGGCAAGCAGAAAGCTCCTGGACTGAAAGCTCAATCTCAGGTAACATGATGAACAAATTTTCCAGAACTTTGATTTCTTGTTAGAATGTTGTTCTATATGTTGCTCTGATCATGGGGATCTATTTATTTTTGAAAATGAGCCAGAAACAAGCATGTTGTGATGTTCTGAAAGTTTGCCCGTGAAAATGTTTTTGCTTGTTTCCTTTGATTCACGAAAAATAAATGTTGTCTGTTTTAGGGTTTATGTTTAGTGATGTTCATAGTTTGATTCTGGAGAGTTTTGTGAGGTTTTGATGCGTTTTGAGAGAGATTGAGATTTTGGCTGGCCGGAGAAGATGACCGGAACACTGTTCCGGTCATCTGAAAGTCATTAGGGCTCCTGATTAGGGTTTAATCATAATTAGGCAAGTTTGAATGTGAGCCGTTCGTTTGCGCGCCAGGTCAATTCCCGCCCCTGTGAGTTTGAATCTCAGTCATCAGATTGGCTGACTTTCTCCCTTTTTTATTTAAATTCATTTTATTTTCATTTGTTTTGCATTTATTTGTACGAATTTTTAAAAATAGTTAAAATCATCTAAAAATTATGAAATTTTTTGTCAAAGGTTTCATGAATTTTCAGAACACAAAAATATTTTTATCTTTATTTTTTGCATAAAAAAATATTTTTAAATCATTTAAATGTTTATTTTTAATTAGTTAATGAAAATTAATTAATTAAAAATACATTTAGGTATTTAAAAATCACAAAAAAAATCACATAGCATTTAAAAAAATTTAGAAACATTGTCCAACTCTCAAACCAAATTTCTTTTTTGTTCTTGATGCCTTTTGATCATTTTCATTGGATTTAATTTCATTTCAAGGCAATATTTTATGTCAAACTTCAAAAATTTCTTTCTGCCTAACCATTGAGAGTTGGATAATGATTCCTTTTGCATTGCATCTTGTATAGCATGTAGTTTATAGGATAAAATTGGTTTGAATTGATCTTGCATTTTCAATTTGTTTAGCATTTTTCTTGACAAGGTACCTTAAAACCCTAACAATCTTAGGAAATTCATAACTTTCATTAGGTTAAGAGTTGGATCCTCTCCTTTGGGCAGTGAGTTTGTATAGGTTTAGGGTATCTTTGATTGCACTTTCAAATTTTTATCATGTCATTTGCTTCTGGTTTTGAATTTTTGCTTTGCATGATGCATGTAACCCTAATTTGTGCCTTCCTTTGCATCCTTCTTTCATTTGCTTGCATCCAATGACTTGCCATGGCATTTTGTGCATTCACATGATTCATAATAACTCTTAGGACATATTAGAATCATGTTTGATCATTGCATCTTTCATTTGCCATTTTGTATGTCCACTACATTTCATAACTTTTCATGAACATCCATGGTTCAAAGCATGTTTCTTTTGCATCCATATACTTGTTTGATCATTCTCATGCCTTGCCTCATGATTGTATCATCTCTTAGCATCATTGACATCATGTTTATGCTCCTGGTTTTGGTTTACATCATCACATTGCATCTCATTTGCATTGCATTTCATTTCTTATGCTAACATTTCAGGTGGTAAGTTGTTTGAGAAGTGAATTTGCCTTCACTTCTCATAATCTCCTTTCATCTCTTTCATACTTCCTTGGCTGCATTTTTGTATGTGTATTGGATTGAGCTTTCTCATTCATGTTCATCTTACTTTCTTCCTTCAAGCAACTTGTCTTCTTAAGTGAAGCAAGTTGTCTTGCTTCTCTCTGCTTCTTCCTCCTTTCATCTGCTTCTTTCCTGGTGGCTTCTCTCCTGAAGATCTTCTTGAAAACCTCATTAACCCTAGGAATGACCAAGCATGATAATAATTAGGGTTTGATTAGTCCCCCATTTAGTTTTACCTTTGTGTCATCTTTGAGTCTTCTCTTCTCACCTCATAACCAGGGACTAAACCCTAAAGGCTTTAAGGCTTTGTGATTAAGCTTATGCCTGCATCCTTCTATTAGGATGGAGTGTGTAACTTTAATCCTAAGTGTTAGACCCTTAATGTGTTTAAATCCTTTAATCAATCCATCTAATAATCATCAAGACATCAAGCTTGTAACTTGGGCCTTGCATTAGGGTTCTAATTCTTCCTTAATTGGTTAAGAAGGACTAACCCTAGTGTTAATGGACAAGTCCCCCTCAAGTTGTCTTACAAACCATAAAACTCATTTCTTTATCTTATCATTAACTAAAATCCACTTAATAAAGGCTTTGTTTTGTCATGAGGTTAATCCCTAATCATGGATTAAGTTGAGGAGTCTTTCTCAGCTTAAATGTTCTCATCTATTATCCTTCTATTAGGATGGTGTAATGAGTCCATTAAATCCTTGATTATGGCTTAAACTCATTACTTAACACTAAACAAAAACAACAAAAACATCTAAATAAAGATAAGTAGGTTAATGATCTTAACCCTACATCATGGTGTCTAAGTGTGAGATGTTGACTTCACACTTAAGGTATTCTCATTACCCCTAATCAGAGGGAGGATGTGATGAGTTTACTAATCCATTGGTTTAGGCTTAGGCTCAATAACTTTTGACAAACACCAAAAAGCAATAAAAGATTGAAAGCACAAAACAAACAATAACCGTCTCCTCCGGGATTCTTTTCTCACCTTATTCACTCACAAGCGAGAACTTGCTTCTTCCGTCTAATGCAAGACAGTTTGCACCTGAGCCAGACAGGTCATACACTTGAGCATAGACAAGTAAGCAGTTCACAAGTCAATTTATCTTTCAGTCTCTTTGAGTCGAACTACGGTGTTCTGACTTCCTCATTGCACAAGAGGATACGTAGGAATAACTTAACAGTTATCGAACAAAAGTCTCTGTACATTCCCCCTCCTTCCTGCATCATTCTTTAAGCCTCATAGTCTTGAGCTTCATTTTCTTTTCCTACACTGACACTTCTCTTATACGCTTCACACCTTTTCTTACACTGACACTTGCATTCTTTCCAGCTTTGATGCACAAATTGCACTGACACTACCCCTTTAAAACACAAATCTTTTAAGCGTGGATCCCGTCGAGTACGGCGGACAATCTGGATGCTAATACCTTCCCAGGTTGTAACCAACCCCCTTTCTCAGTCTCTCTGGTTCGCAACCGTCTTATCCATATCTTTCTAGGTCTATGCAGCATTACCTTTCCTCCGGGATAAAAATGCCTAGCTGGCGACTCTTGTCTCTCTGAGTTCACCCTTGTGTGTTCTCACCCCTTTCGCCGACCGTTCGCGTCTGTACCCCTTCTGACCATGTGTCATTTGGTGGGAGCGACATCTTGGCGACTCTGCTGGGGACCCTTATACTGTAACCAGGGCTTCTGGTTCTTTTTGTGGGTTCCTCCTAGCGCTTGTTTGATTTGTGTTTACTGGGGTGTTATGTGCTAATTGTGTTTGTATATTTGCTTTATTTACTGCTTTATGTACAGTTATTTATTGCTTTCTTTACAGCTTTATATATCATACTGTCATACTATCATCTGGCTGGATCTGGTTTTTGTTTTGGTGGGTGGGGTTCTACTGAGAGTTTGAGGTCCTATACCTGGGACCTGAGTGACACCTAGGCTAGAGAGGTTCATGTTCTTTCCCATTACATTTCGGTCTGGTGCGGGAATATGAAACACGGTTCAAATGTGGGTTTCTTCTTGAGAACTCTGTGCTACAGATTTCCTGTAGTGCTAGGGCTATCTGGGAAGCCTGCTAAGTCTGGATGACCTTTATTATGACCTTCAGAAGCTGAGGTGAATTAGAGGAGGATCTTTTATGGTTATTGTAAACACTGTACCTTCGGGTTAGAAGTGTTTACACTTCTCATAACTGATCCAAGTCTGAGGATCCTTGTTTTAGAACATCACCTGTGAGGGGGTTGGGCTGTTTACAGGTTTGCAGGTACCATTGGCCACATCATACCCTGTTACTGTTTGGTTTAAGAGTACCTCACTTTGGACAGTTCTTGTGATTTAACCCTGGACATGTGGCTCTTTATTTGAGTCCCCCACCCTGGTTACTGGATTTCTGAACCTCCATCTGGACTTCTTGAACATATATGGGCCTTATATATCAGGACAATTAATCAGATCCAGCTTGATCACAAACCCTTGCATATCATTTGCATACTCATCATTTGCATCATTTAGCATTTGTTTATTTGTTTTTCGGGGTATCCATATTACATCTGGCTTGGTTTTGACCCCTTCATCTGCATAGACCCTTGTTCATCAGTTATCTGCTTCAGCTATCTTCATCAGTTGCCTGCTTCAGCTACTTTTATCACCAGCCTCAGCCTATCAGTGGCTCATCTCCAGTATTAGTCTTCATCATCAGCATTTGTTTTCAGCTCTTCATCAGCAGTCATGGAACCCAAGAAGAGCAACATTTCATACCATTTCTTTGAGCCTGTGTTGACTGGCATCAGACAGGTCCAGGCGCTTATCACTCCAGACCACATCCCATTATTCAGAGAGCATTATGGAGGCATCCTTGATATGGTTATGGACCTGGACCCTTCTCAGAGGAGTTTGATCCACACTTGCCTACAGTTTTATGACCCTCCTTTGAGATGCTTCTGTCGCTCCCACCAGATGAAGCCGGGTCAAATGGGGTACAGACGCGAACGGTCGGTGAAAGAGGGATGTGAGAACACACAGGAGTGAACTCACAGGGAATGAAAAGAGTCGCCAGCTAGGCATTTTTATCCCGGAGGAAAGGCAATGCTGCATAGACCTAGAAATATATGGATAAGACGGTTGCGAACCAGAGAGACTGAGAAAGGGGGTTGGTTACAACCTGGGAAGGTATTAGCACCCAGATTGTCCGCCGTACTCGACGGGATCCACGCTTAAAAGATTTGTGTCTTAAAGGGGTAGTGTCAGTGCAATTTGTGTATAAAAGAGCTGGAAAAGGATGTACAGGTGTCAGTGTAAGAGAAGTGTGAAGTGCATAAATGTACAGTGTCAGTGTGAGGAAAGGAATAAGATGCTCAAGATCATGAGGCTATAAGAATAATGCTGGAAAGAGGGGGAATATACAGAGACTTTTGTTCGATAACTGTTAAGTTTATGCCTACATGATTAGTGATTAAACTCATGACAAAACAAAGCCTTTATTAAGTGGATTTTAATTAATGGTATGATGCAGAAATGATTTTTAGGGTTTGTAAGACAACTTGAGGGGGACTTGTCCATTAACACTAGGGTTAGTCCTTCTTAACCAATTAAGGAAGAATTAGAACCCTAATGCAAGGCCCAAGTTACAAGATTGATGTCTTGGTGATTATTAGATGGATTGATTAAAGGATTTAAACACATTAAGGGTTTAACACTTAGGATTAAAGTTATACACTCCATCCTAATAAAAGGATGCAGGCATAAGCTTAATCACAAAGCCTTAAAGCCTTTAGGGTTTAGTCCCTGATTGTGAGATGAGAAGAGAGGATTCAAAGAGACACAAAGGTAAAAACTAAGTGGGGAGACTTATCAAAACTCTAATCATTGTCATGCTTGGTTGTTCCTAAGGTTTGTGAGGTTTGACAAGAGAAATCTTCAGAGGAACCACCAGGAAGCAGATGAAAGGAGCAAAGGAAGCAAAGTAACTTGCTTCATTTAAGAAGACAAGTCACTTGAAGAAAGAAAGTGAGAAGAAGAAGAATGAGCAAGCTTAATCTCAAACACATAAAAAAATGCAGCAAGGATGCATGAAAGAGATGAAAAGAAAATTGTGAGAAGTGAAGGCAAATTCACTTCTCAAAGTTGCTTACCACCTGAAAAGTTAGTGAAAGGAATGCAATGCAATGCAGAATGGAATGAAATGGCATGATGCAAATCAAAACCAGAAGCATATATGAGATGATAATGATGCTATGAGATGATGCAAACATGAATCAAGACATGAGAATGATCATACAAACATGTGGATGCAAATGAAACAAGTTTAGGACCATGAACATACATGAAAAGTTATGAGATGCAAATGACATACAACATGGCAAATACATGATGCAATGATCAAACATGCTTTCAACATATCTCAAGATGTCTAATGAATCAAATGGATGCATAAAATGCAATGGCAAGTCATGGTATGCAAGCAAATGCAAGATGTATGCAAAAGGAAGCCCAAATTAGGGTTTATGATCAATGCATCAAACAAAAACCAAAATCATAAGCAAACATCAAGATAAAAAATTGAAAATGCATTCAAAGTAACCCTAAAACTATACCAACTCACTGCCCAAAGGAGAGGTTCCAACTCTTAACCTAATTAGGGTTATGAATTTCCTAAGTTTTCTAGGGTTTTGGGGTACCTTAACAAGAAAAAATGCCAAACAAATTGAAAATGAAATATCAAATCATTCCAATTTAATCTCACAAACTACATGCTAAACAAAATGCAATGCAAAAAGAATCAAAGTCCAACTCTCAATGGTTAGGCAGAAATGATTTTTTGAAGTTTGGATCAAAATAATGCCTTGAAATGATTTTAATTCCATGAAAAATTCTCAAAAGACATCAAGATCAAAAAAGAAATTTGGTTTGAGGGTTGGACAATGTTTCTAAATGGTTTTAAATGTTTCATGAATTTTTTGGTGATTTTTAAATACCTAAAAGTATTTTTAATTAATTAATTCTCATTAATTAATTAAAAATAAACCTTTAAATGATTTAAAAACATTTTTTAATGCAAAAAATAAAAATAAAAATGTTTTTGGTTTCTGAAAATTAATAAAAGTGTGTATAAAAATTTTCAGAATTTTTGAAAAGGTTTTACTATTTTAAATAAATTGGAGAAAAGAAATGAAATAAAATGAAAATAAAATTGAAATAAATGGAAGTATGCTGAATGAGAGGCCAGGATTGAATCTGGGAAATAAATTGTTGACTGCGTCGCAATCAAAAGGTCACAATTCAAACTGAGTTAAATCCTAATTTAATTAATTAAACTGAATTAATTAAGTTAATTATAGATTAGGGTTTCTAATGACAAATCCCAGCCATCCAAACACGCGCCAGTCTCCCTTGGTCAACTCATCCAACGCATCAGATTCAAACATCAATTAATGACACTGATTAGGGTTAATGGTTCTCAGGTGGCCGGAGAAGACTTCCGGTCGTCTTCTCCGGCGAACCAAAACCCTAGGTTTCACTACAAGCCACCCCACTTCAAATTAAACACAGGGAAATGATCCTCTAACATCCTAGAACACGAATCAACCATCAAACAGCATTTAAACTACATGAATCAGGCAAATCGAAGCAATCATTTTCCACGGGAGAAATTTCAGAACACCAATACATCCTCATTTTTCACCCATTTTCAATTTCAAACACATCATGATGATCAGGATAACACGTAGAATCAATTTATAACAAGAAAATGAAGTTCTGGAAAATTTGTTCTTGAGCTATACCTGAGATGGAGCTTTCTGATCCTGTGCTTTCTGGGCTGTTTCTTGGTGCAAACTCACTCCTTTGAACCCTCTGGTGATGAAATGAAGCTTAAGAAGCTTTGAGAATGGTTGGCTTTTGAAATGGCAGAAGTTCTGCTCAAGGTAAGGTGGAAATCGTGTTTCTGATTTTGTGACTTTTAGGCTATGGTGATGGATGATTTGTGACCAGGGAAGTGTGCTGAGATGATTTGTGGAATTGGTTTTTGTGTTTGAGTCTTGTGAAGGGTGTTTCGAAGGAAAATGCCAGTTGGAGAGATTTTGTGAATCCTGTCTTGTGGGAGGTTTCAGCCTTGTGTGTGTTATGAAAATGAAGCCTTGGGATATGTTTGTAAGTTCTGGATTGGGCAGAGAGTGGTTGTGTCACTGTGGGATTGGTATGGCTTCAAGTTGCAAAAAGTCAAGCAAGTTGTACTTGGAGGTATGGGCAAGTGGCAGGCTAGGACAGGAGCATGGCTGAGTTAAACTGAGTTTAGGGAGAGCCATGGAATGATTCATGAGGTGATCCAGCAACTTGATCATGGTTTGTGTAGTGTTTTGCAAATTCCACAAGATTTGGTCCCTTTGTGAACTCTTGAGATTCAAGGCATGAAATGTGATGCTTCTTTGATGCAAACTGACTTTTAGGTCATGGTACCTCTTTGTATGAAGATTAGAAGTGCATTTGGTAGCCTTAGAACACTTGATCAAGTCATTTTGCAAAATGCCTCTTTGGTGCATAACTTGAAATTTTGTGATTTTTGCCAACTTTGACAAGCCATAACTTTTGATCCAAAATGAATTAGGTCATGTTCTTGTACTTTTTGAAAAGGGAATGATCCATTCTACAACTTTCATGACCAAAGTTTTTCCATTTGAAGCTTTTTTGAATCAAAAAGTAAGGGTTGAAAAAGTTGCCTAAAATGGAAATTTCATTAAAAGTCAAACTTCCCCAAAAAGTCAACTTTGCAAAAGACTTGAAATTCTTCAAATTTGTAAACTTCCAACATCTTCCATGATCAAATAAAGATCATATACAATCAAAATGATGAAGAACACCCCTTGGTTGGGTCATTGAGGGCCTCAGATGCCCTGATTTTGCACTGACTTGCTTGAAAAGTCAACTCTTGATCAGATGACTTCCCCATGGAATTTCTTCATGAAAATTGATATGCATACTCCCTATACCCTATAGAGACCAATAGAAACAAGAATGACCAAAAAATTTGGAGTTATGGCCTTTGAAACCAAAACCCTAATTCTAGGTCATCTGTGCAGTCAAGCCTGGCTCTGCCTCCACACCATTTTCAGTTCTTGTGATTCTTTGAAATTCTTGACTTTGAGGAGATATAATATGATGCTTGAACACACATAGACCCCTTTGAAGTGATTGATGACCTTTGGAATGGCTCAAGAGGCTCTTGGATTGCTCAGATCACAAACCCTAGATGTAGATGACTTAGAATCTATGCAGTGAATCAAAAATGTGATATGAGATGGTATGATTGAGTTTATGCTTATGAAATGATCACAAGCCATGGTGTGAATGGGTGAGGGCAAATTTGGGGTGTTTACAGCTTCACTTTCCAGAACTTTCAGTTGGGACCTCTGCTGGAGGAGTTCTCATCATTGATTGGAGTACCTGTCAGGGGTGGTGTCCCCTTCAACCCTGAGATGACTTCTCCCAGCAATGGAGAAGTGGCAAAGGCATTGTATTTGGAGCCTGTTTTGATTGAACAGAACATGACAACAAAGGCAGGGATCCCTGGTTTGCACCTAGACTTTCTGATTTCTCAGGCCATCCTGAAGGTCTCTTTGGGAGAATGGAAGACAGTTTGTGCATTGTTAGCCCTCAGTATATATGGGGTTATACTATTTGCAGATGAGCCCAAGTTTATCAGCAAGAATGCCATTCATCTCTTCCTTCTGAGGAACCCAGTACCCACATTGCTGGGGGATTTCTATTATTCTGTCCACCAAAGAAATGAGAAGCAGAGAGGGAAGTTGGTGAGATGCTGTGCTCCTCTATTTCACACTTGGCTACTCAAACACTTACCCAGGACTGATGCCTTCCTGAATCCTCATCAACAGAAGAATTGGGCTAAGAGACTTATTGCTTTGACTTCAGATGACGTCAGATGGTGCACCTAAAGCACCAAGGGTAGAGACATAATCACTAGCTGTGGGAAGTACCCCAATGTACCTCTAATAGGAGTGAAGGGTTGCATCAACTACAACCCTTTGCTGTTTAAGAGACAATTGGGCTATGCTTTGGTCCACCCTCCTAGAGTGCAAGATCTAGCTGAAACCCTGTATTGTGAGATAAAGCCTAATCTAGCTGTTGTCAGGCAAGCATCTTGGGCTTAGGACAACATCCAGACCAAAGTGATGGCCATTCTTGGAAGATGCAATAATGTAGCTTCAGCTCAGTATTATGATTGGTCTCATACTAGGGCTCATATTTCTGGGATACCCTTCACCATTGAGGATGCACCTGGGCCATCCACAGTACCACCTCCAGCCACTGTCAGCCTGGAAGAATTTGAGAAGCTGAAGGAAAGGAATGAGAATCTGTCTCAAGCTCTGAAGAAGACTCTCTGGGAGAGGAGTGATGGTCGTCTAGACATCGAGAGGTTGGAGAAGCTTAAAGTGGAGCATCTGGCCAAGATTGAGAAAAAAGAGGACTACATCAAGAAATCAAGAGCTGGAGAGAAAATATTGAAGAATGCCTGTAAAGAGGCCCAGTTTCAGAAGGCTAGGACTGATCTCTATCTAGAGGAAAGTCAAGCTAGGTGGGTCAGGATCACTGAAACTCGTACTCAAGAAGATAAGAGAACTCAAGCCAGGATTGAGCAGTTGGAGGCCAATGAAAAGAAGCAGCAGGAAGCTTTGCTGGCAGCCCAGAAGGAGATTTCAGAATTGAAGCTTAGGGCTGGTGTGAAGAGGTCAAAGGACCAAGACAGACACAAGAAGCTGACCACTGCTATTGCCACCAGAAACCTTCTTATCAGGAACATCACAGAGCATCCGGCTGGTCCTGTAACTGAAGCACTTTTGAAGGAGGTTAAGGAGGATGAGTTTGGCTTAGATGTTTGACTACTTTGCTTGTTGTTATTTCCATTTGATGTACTTTTCTTTTATATTTCGACCCTTCAAGGGTATGTGTTGTAAAAACAAACTATGTATGGTTCACTATTTGTAATGTATTTGTCAGTTTGTTTCACTGAGTTTTTCTTTCTCTCAAGCAACATCAAAACATCTTTCTCAGGGTCTGGAAAGGTCAAAACCAAGAGCCAAGCCGGATACCTTGGAAAGAAAATAAGCATACTGCATTGCATGCTAACTTTTGTCTTATTTTGTTTGATTCTAACTCTGTTGTGCTTCAGGAATTTTTGCTCGCCGTCGGGTGTTCCCTCTCAACCGTCCGCACAGGTATCCTACTCGCAACAACCTTCCTGGTATCCAAATGGATCAAGTACAGCAAGATTTGACAGAGGTCAGAACTCAGATGGCTAATGAAAGGCTGGAGATGAGAAACCAAATGACCCAATTCATGGAAGTAATGAATGGCTTGGCTCAAAGTCAAGAAAGGTTGAGGGCATTGGTAGAAAGACAAACTCCGGAAGAACCTCCTCTGGGAACTGGAGGAACAAGTAACAATGAAAGGGGTCAGCCTCTTGTTAATCCACCAGTATATGGGCCTCATCTACATCCGGAAGTCAACATCCTGGGTAATGTGCAAGGAAATACTACTGGAGGAAGGATCTTACAGGAAGACCCCCAAGAAGAGCAGTTTACTGTGATGGGAGCTGGGGATGAAGTCTATGATAGGAGGTTTGATGAAATTGCTGAGAAGTTGAGATCTCTGGAATCTCAAAATTCCCTAGGTTTTGATGTCATGGATATGGGGTTAGTGGATGGGGTAAGGATTCCCCACAAGTTTAAACCCCCGTGCTTCGAAAAGTACAATGGAACTTCCTGTCCACGAACTCACTTGCAATCCTTCCTGGGAAGACTTAAGGCATATACTATGGATGAGAAACTGTGGATGTTTTACTTTGAAGACAGTTTGACTAGGGCTTCAAGGGAGTGGTATTCACACTTGACCAGAGCCACTATCAGGTGCTGGAAGGACCTAGCTGAAGCTTTCATCAGACAGTACCAATACAATCTGGACATGGCTCCTAACAGGACCCTCTTGATGGGAATGTCTCAGTCCTCCAGAGAAAGCTTCAGAGAATATGCCCAGAGGTGGAGACAGCTTGCTGCTGCTGTCCAGCCTCCCATGTCGGAAAGAGAAATGGCCGACATGTTTATGAACACATTGCAAGGAACATATATTGATAGGCTAGCTGCCTTTTCTTCCACCAGCTTCGCTGACGTAGTCATAGCTGGAGAAAGAATTGAAAGCCTTCTGAAGATGGGTAAAATTTCTGATAATGGTGCAAGTTCGTCAAGTAATCCCAGGAAGCCTTTTGTGGGACCTAGAAGAACCGGTGAGACAAATGCCATTCATGCCGGCAGGGGCAGACCTCAGTATGTCCACAGATCAGTAGCAGCTGTCACTATTCCAGCTCCGATTCCTCAGCAACCAACATATCAACCACAACAACAACCACACTATCAACAACAAGTTCAGTATCCGCCACAAAGAACCTACAACAACAACAACAACAATCAACAAAGACCTTTTCAGCAAAGACCATCACAGGCAAATAGGGTGATTGAACCTATCCCTATGCCTTATGCCGCTTTATTGCTACAACTCCTGAAACTCAACTTGGTTTAATTAAGGACATTGGCACCACCAGATCCCTCCAATCTTCCAAGAAATTATGATGTTAACGCCAGATGTGCTTTCCACTCCAATGCACCTGGCCATAATACTGAGAAATGCAGGGCTCTACAAATGAAGGTACAAGATCTGGTGGATTCCAAAGCCCTCAATTTTGCACCCCCTCCAAGTGTAACCAAGAATCCCATGCCCAATCATGGAGGACCAAGAATTTACGCCATTGAGGAAGACAAGCCATCTTTCTTAATCACCAGTGTTGGACAGATTCGGACACCTCTGGTCGAGATTAAAGCTCAGCTCCTAGAGTGCCAGATGTTCCCCGGGTGTGAGCTCGGTTGTGGTTATTGTAACATTTCGGTCAACGGGTGTGATAATTTGAGAAGCGGCATAGATGGTCTTATCAAAAGTGGTATACTTCAGATCACAACAACGGCGCCTACAAATCCAGCAATTCCTTTGACAACAATTCCTGATTCTCCTACAACAGCAACAACAATCATTCCGACCATTTCATCAATATCATCAACAATGGCTTCATCTATCACTTCAACAAATCAGATGTCAACAACCATTTCTTCTACAACATCAACATCCATTTATTCAGCAGAATCTTCTACAACACCAGCAGAAGCTAATGAAGACATCTCAGCAGTCACAATTTACTATGATCCATCAAATGCTCCTCCAAACAACAACTTTCAACAACAAACAGTGGCACCTCCTTCCAGATCACCGGTCACCATTTACTACGATCCGCACACCATTTCAATACCCTCCTCTGCAGCAATCAGTCCAGTTACCATCACGGTGCCTGAACCAGTTCCATATGAAAGCAGTAATGCCATACCTTGGCATTATGGCTCTGATCTCAACTGCAACGGGGAGAGAATCACTTTGGATTCTTCAACCTCTTCTCCACAGATTGGTAATGTTGGGGGAGGCGGAGGCTTCACCAGAAGCGGACGCCTTTTTGCCTCACAATTGCAAAGACCTAATGCCGAAGCAGAAGCTGCTGCAAAAGCAAAGGGGAAGAGTGTGATACCTGAAGAACCAATTATCAAAGAAACTCAGAAGACATCTTTTGAGCAAGATGTAGATGAATTCATGAGAATTATAAAGAGAAATGATTACAAGGTGGTGGATCAGCTTCACCAAACTCCCTCAAAGATCTCCATATTATCCTTGTTGATGTGTTCTGAAGCTCACAGGAATGCATTATTGAAAGTCTTGCACGCAGCATACGTGCCAGAGGAGATCACTGTTAATCAGCTAGAAACTGTAGTGGCAAATGTCAACACCAGTCATGGACTGGGATTTACCAATGCTGACTTAACAACTGAGGGACGTAACCACAACAAGGCTTTACACATCACTCTAGAATGTAAGGGTGCTATTCTATCCCACGTACTGGTGGACATTGGGTCTTCACTCAATGTACTATTGAAGAAAGCCTTAGTGAAGCTGGAGTATGATGGCTTGGCATTGCGTCCGAGTAATTTGGTGGTAAGAGCATTTGATGGCTCTAAGAGATCAGTGCTAGGGGAGATTGATCTGCCTGTGATGATTGGCCCGCAGACTTTTAAAATTACCTTCTATGTGATGGACATTCAGCCGCCCTACAACTATTTGTTGGGTAGACCTTGGATCCATGTCGCTGGCACTGTTACGTCTACCCTTCACCAGAAGCTAAAATTCGAGTGGGAAGGCCAAGTCATCACCATCTGTGGGGAAGAGGACATTTTTGTTAGCCATCTGGCTACGTACAAATACATTGAGATGGATGGAGAAATCCATGAAACCATGAGCCAGGGATTTGAGGCCCTGAACATTAATGAAGCATCTGCTGTACTAGGAACCTCCATGACGTCTTATCAGCAAGCCAGGAAGGTTGTTGAAGAGGGTACTGCCCAAGGCTGGGGCAAGCTGCTGCCCGTGGAGAAGAAAGAGGACAAATTTGGGTTGGGTTACAGACCAACTCAACAAGATCAATCAGAGGCTTCAAAGAAGCCCAATTTTGTCAGCGGGGGAATACTCACCCCGGATGCAGTGAACAACTTGGAAGATGAGTCGGAAGATGAACACAACCTGGAGAGTTGGATACGTCCAAGGATCCCGGGGAGCCGCATCTCAAACTGGTCTTCCCAGGAAATTATAAGGGTTACTCCTGCAGAGTAATTATTATTTCCTGTATTTTTAAGCATGCATCAAGTCTTGCATCTTGCCCAAGATGTCAAGACTCATTTTGTAATCGGGCCATCTTGTAATTTGGTGCAAACAGATCAATCAATGAATATCGGACATCTTTTGCAAATGAGTCTTTTCCTTTTCCGCTCACTGTTTTCCATTTTTCTTTTTGTACAAAAATAAAATGGCAATGTTTTCCAAAATGATAACTTCATTTCACTTTTTCTAAACAAGATTAAAATCGATCACTAAAATGAACAATCTAAACCCTTGGAGAGAGTGCCTTTTAGACTGCACCGACAACAGCACAGCTATGACTTCGTATGACTTTGACAATCCAATCAATCAAACTGATGAAGGGGTTGAAGAAGACTATGAGCTTCCTGAAGAGCTATCCAGGTTGTTAAGGCAAGAGGAGAAGGTTATTACTCCTCATCAGGAGGAGGTCGAAACGGTTAATCTTGGTACGGAAGAAGATGTGAAAGAGGTTAAGATCGGAGCCTGCTTACAAGATTCGGTAAAGGAACAACTGATTGATATGCTTCGGGAGTATGTGGATGTGTTTGCTTGGTCTTATCAGGATATGCCAGGGTTTGACACCGATATTGTCATGCACAAGATGCCTTTAAAAGAAGATTGCCCACCGGTTAAACAGAAACTGCGCCGTACTCGCCCAGATATGGCAATGAAGATTAAGGAAGAGGTACAAAAGCAATGGGACGCCGGGTTCCTTGCTGTGACTAGCTATTCGCCGTGGGTTGTTAATATTGTACCTGTGCCTAAGAAATATGGCAAAGTGAGAATGTGTGTGGATTACCGGGATCTGAACAGAGCCAGCCCGAAAGATGATTTCCCTTTACCTCACATTGATGTATTGGTTGATAATACGGCTCAGTTCTCGGTATTCTCCTTCATGGATGGATTTTCAGGATACAATCAGATCAAAATGTCACTTGAAGACATGGAGAAGACCACTTTCATTACACCCTGGGGCACACTCTGTTATAAGGTGATGCCATTCGGACTGAAGAATGCGGGTGCCACTTATTAACGGGCTATGGTAACATTATTCCATGACATGATCCATAAAGAAATCGAATGTTATGTGGATGACATGATTGCCAAGTCCCTCACAGAAGAAGACCACCTGGTAAATCTGTTGAAATTATTCAAGCGTTTGAGGAAATACCAACTGAAGTTAAACCCCAACAAGTGCACATTCGGGGTGCGATCCGGTAAGTTGCTGGGATTTATTGTAAGTGAGAAAGGGATTGAAGTTGACCCTGATAAAGTCAAAGCCATTCAAGAGATGCCTGCGCCGAAGACTGAAAAATAAGTTCGGGGGTTCCTAGGTAGATTGAACTACATTTCAAGGTTCATATCTCACCTTACAGCGACTTGTGAACCTTTGTTCAAGCTGTTAAGAAAAGAACAAACGGTCAGGTGGAACGAAGACTGCCAGAGGGCTTTTGACAAAATCAAGGAGTACTTGCAAGAGCCTCCAATCCTGATGCCTCCAGTTGAAGGAAGACCTCTAATCATGTACTTGACAGTATTAGAAGAGTCAATGGGGTGTGTGTTGGGCCAGCATGACGAGTCTGGTCGAAAAGAGTATGCAATATACTACCTAAGCAAAAAGTTTACCGACTGTGAACAACGTTATTCACTGCTCGAGAAAACTTGATGTGCTTTAGCGTGGGCTGCTCGCCGACTGAGACAGTATATGTTGACCCACACCACCTTATTGATCTCAAAGATGGACCCAGTTAAGTGCATATTTGAGAAGCCACCACTTACCGGACGGGTTGCAAGATGGCAAATGATCCTCACAGAATATGACATCCAGTACACATCTCAGAAATCCATCAAGGGCAGTGTACTGTCTGATTATCTTGCTGAGCAACTTATTGACGATTACCAACCTATGAGATTTGACTTCCCTGATGAAGACATCATGTTCATAAAAGCAAAAGATCATGAAGAGCCTGTTCACACTGAAGGGCCTGATCCAGAAGAAGAATGGACTATGATGTTTGACGGGGCTGTTAATATGAATGGTCGTGGTGTTGGTGCAGTACTCATTACACCTAAAGGAGTTCACATGCCTTTCTTGGCAAAACTCACCTTTAACTGCACTAACAACGAAGCTGAATACGAAGCTTGCATTATGGGCCTTGAGGAATCCATTGACCTCAGGATCAAGACTTTAACTGTGTTCGGAGATTCAGCTTTGGTAATCAATCAAACCAACGGTAAATGGTACACACACCAGGATCATCTGATACCTTACCGGGATTATACAAGAAGGTTATTGACTTTCTTCACAACAGTCAAGCTTGAGTACATCCCTCGAGATGAGAATCAGTTTGCAGATGCTCTGGCTACCATTTCATCCATGATCAAAGTTCAAGCTGCCAACTTTGTACCTCGGATTTCAATGTCCAGACTTGACAGACCAGCATATGTGTTCTCAGCAGATGTTGTTAAAGATGATAAGCCTTGGTTCCATGATATTAAATGCTTCTTGGAGGATCAAACACACCCACATGGGGCATCTTCCAATGATAAGAAGACATTAAGAAGGCTAGCTGGTAGTTTCTTCTTGAACACTGATGGTTCCCTGTACAAGAGAAACTTCGATATGGTACTCCTCAGATGCGTTGATAAGACGGAGGCAGATTTGTTGATGCACGAGGTGCACGAAGGATCCTTTGGTACCCATGCAGGAGGGCATGCCATGGCCAAAAAGTTGTTAAGATCAGGCTATTACTGGATCACAATGGATGCAGACTGTTGTGCCTATGCCAGAAAATGCCATAAATGCCAGATTTATGCGGATAAGGTGCATGTGCCTCCCAATCCTCTGAATGTGATGTCTTCACCCTGGCCCTTTGCCATGTGGGGCATTGACATGATTGGCAAGATTGAACCGACTGCTTCAAACGGTCATAGATTCATCCTGGTTGCCATTGACTATTTCACCAAGTGGGTCGAAGCAGCTTCCTATGCAAATGTTACAAGGCAAGTAGTAGCCCGATTTCTGAAGAGAGATATCATCTGTTGGTATGGAGTGCCCGAGCGAATCATTACTGACAATGGTTCCAACTTAAACAACAAAATGATGGCAGAACTGTGTCGGGACTTCAAGATCCAACACCACAATTCTTCTCCTTACAGGCCAAAGATGAATGGCGCTGTTGAGGCAGCTAATAAGAATATCAAGAAGATTGTGCAGAAGATGGTAGTCACTTATAAGGACTGGCATGAAATGCTACCGTTTGCCTTGCATGGGTACCGTACATTAATCAGAACATCCACTGGGGCAACACCGTATCAGCTTGTTTACGGTATGGAAGCAGTCCTACCTGTTGAAGTTGAATTACCCTCATTGCGGGTATTAATGGATGTTAAGTTGAACGAAGCAGAATGGGTCCAGTCCCGGTACGAACAACTGAGTCTGATTGAAGAGAAGAGATTGGCCGCAATCTGTCATGGGCAGTTATATCAGAAAAGGATGAAGAAAGCCTTCGATCAGAAAGTCAGGCTCCGAGAATACCAAGTAGGGGATCTTGTGCTGAAAAGACTCCTCCCTCCTCATACAGACCACAGGGGCAAGTGGACTCCGAACTATGAAGGGCCGTTCGTAGTAAAGAAAGTTTTCTCCGGTGGAGCACTCATGCTCAGTACTATGGATGGTGAAGACTTCCCGTCCCCTGTGAATTCAGATGCAGTTAAAAAATACTTCGCATAAAATGACCCGCTGGACATAAAAACAGAATGTAAGTCCAGGCAAAAATAGGGCATCCCGGTGAGTCAAAAACAGAATAAAAGACTCGGGCAAAAATAAGGGAAAATAAATAAAAAATGTACACCCGCTGAGTTGAAAAGCCGCATCGGACAACTCAGGCAAAAATGGGTATCCCGGTGGATTGAAAACCTGAAAGGGCGATCCACGCAAAATAAGGGAATAAGCGAACAATTGCATTCTGAATTCGTCTGCATCACTTACAACTTGGTAAGCTTCAAAAGGATCAAGCCTCTTTCAGAATCAGCCTTCTTCAGAAAGCAAGATGAGAAGAACGTCAAATGTCATACGATTCATAGCAAAGGGAAGCTCCTTGAAGCGTCATCAACATTGCCAATACCTTTTATTTCTCAATTTGTAACAATCTCCTCATTTTAGGGGATTTGTTTCTTTGACTGTATCTCGCCGATTCAGGGAACATGAATTAATAAAATTAGATTTTCAGTCGTGTTTCGTTTCGCACATTTTATTTTCATTTGCAAAAATGTCTGATGTCTTTAGGTTACTGATTGCATGAATATAGATGTTTCTCTTCTAAAAAATACGTGCTCGCAGGAAATATACTTACTCCCGGGGGTGTCTAAACTCCTATGATGGAATCTGGTAAGGGATACCTCGGGATTACTTGTGCGCTTCTCTATCTTTTCAGGATTGCAGGCATTCAAAGCACAGCATGGGGCATAAAAGCTTCACCCTAGCAAGCTGGCAAATCATTATCTACTCAGTCTTAGCGCCGGAGGTGTTTTCTCCCCAGTTGAGTTGCCAGTTGTAATTTCCTCCTCAGCCAAGTGCAAAAGCCAGGGAACCATCTCCCCACAGAGTCTCAACCTCTATCCAGAAGAGCAACGCCTGGAGATCTCACAACAGGGTGAAGAAAGCTTCTACAAACCCTAATTGGGTCCCTCATTACCAAAATAGGTCTATCAGTGACCTATATCCCCAAGCAGAGTTCCATATGTCCGATCTACCAATGATCTCATCCCCAGCTGGGATGTCCACTCCAAGCAGATCAGCCGAAGATCATCACAGCATTGGGATCCGAATCCCGAGTCGTTATCTTTGCATAATCATAGCATTCTCATCACATTTTCCCCACGGAGCGTAGCATTCCGTCTAATACGGAGCATTACGGCAAAAATCAAACATATTGCATAATCATAAGCCATGTTCTGAATCAAACACTTGTGAATACTGACAATCCGTCAGCAATATACAGAGAACTCCCCGGATTCCCCGGCAGAGAGCCAAGGCACTTTCCCTAAAGATACAGATACTTCCTGACACCCGTCCGTGTCATATCCCCAGTAGAAAGCCAAAGCGTCCTCTTTGCACTCACAGATACATATATCTATACAAATTCCCTGACACCCGTCTGTGTCACCTTCCCCAACATAGATACCTGAAACATTTCGTAAACCATACACTTTTTTGTGTCATTCTCCCCAGCAAGTTTAAACACTCCTGTACACCACTCATACTTATTACTCCTATTTTACTCATACAGATACTCGTTCGTATCTTGTATACACCACTTATACCCCCTCAGATTCGACACTCGTCCGTGTTCTTTGTTAACCAGTTGGTACTCGTCCGTATCATCATCTCAGAACATGCGTCAAGCGTTTGTTTCTACCCGATACTCGTCCGTATCGTAGTCTTAAGGATGCTCGTCCGCATCTTTAATCTATACACCGTGTCAAACACTTATGTCTTCTTGAATTTAGACACACGTCTGTGTCTACTATTCCCCAGAAGAGTCCCCGCAGAATCAATACTCGTCTGTGTTCTTTGTTAACCAGTTGGTACTCGTCCATATCATCATCTCTGAACATGTGTCAGCATTCGTTTCTACCTGATACCCGTCCGTATCATAGTCCTAAGGATGCTCGTCCGCATCTTTAGTCTATACACAATACCCAAACACTAATACCTCTCATTCCTTGGATATAGACACTCGTCCGTGTTTACTTGTCCCAGCAAATCCCAGTGAACTATTTCCTTTCCATCTGACATTCGTCCTATGTCATGATACCCGTTTGGCGGCCGTACCCTGCCAGGTGATCGTCCTTCACCTTTGGATGACCGTCCCTCATCCTTTCCCCAGTGGAGTCTCTATTCATTAGAACCCCTTTTCTATCCGACATTCGTCCTATGTCGTGATATTTTTAGCAGCCGTACCCTGCTAGGTGATCGTCTTTCAACTCTTGATGATCGTCCTTCATCATTTTTATCCGATGGCCGTCCCCATCATTGATCTTGTTATCTGACATTCGTCCTATGTCATGATACCCTCAGAGCAGCCGTACCCTGCTAGGTGATCGTCCTTCACCTCTTGATGATCGTCCTTCATCATGCTTATCCGATGGCCGCCCCCATCGTCGACCTTTTATCCGGCATTCGTCCTATGTCGCGATACTTTTGGCAACCGTACCTTGCCAGGTGATCGTCCTTCACCGTTAGATGACCGTCCCTCATCTTATCCCCAACAGAGCAGCCGTCCCCTGCTAGGTGATCGTCCTTCACCTTTGATGACCGTACCTCATCACTTATGTCATTTATGCCTCGAGCTTGGTGGTCGTCCCCATCATTTACCTATAATCCCCAGAGAGTCTTATAGCTTTGCCTGATGGTCGTCCCCATCACAGACTCTTATATCCCCAGCATGTCGGTCGTCCTCGTCATCGCTTTATCCCCAGCAGTCGTCCTCTGCTCGACGGTCGTCCTCCGTCGCCCGCACTTTATAAATATACTTTATTTTGTTTTACAATCTATATCCCTTTTCTTCTTCATTCTGTGAGTGCAAATTTTGGACTGTCTTTGGTATTCAACCACAAGTTATCTTGTTTGCCTGTTAAGCCGTTGCTTACATTCTACACAGCTAACTCATGCTTGAATAGGGGCAGCTGTAAACACCCAAAATTTGCCCTCACCCACTCACACCATGGCTTGTGATCTCTTCACATGCATAAGTTCAATCATAGCATCTCATACCACATTTTTGATTCACTGCATTTCTTCTAAGTCATCTGCATCTAGGGTTTGTGACCTGAGCCATCCTGAGCCATTTGAGCCACTCCAAAGGTCATCAATCCCTTCAAAGGGGTCCATGTATGTTCAAGCATCATATTGTATCCCCATAAAGTCAAGAAAGTCAAAGAATCACAAGAACTGAGAATGGCATGGAAGCAGAGCCAGGTTTGACTACACAGATGACCTAGAATTAGGGTTTTAGTTTCAGAGGCCATAACTCCAAATTTTTTGGTAATTCTTGTTTCTATTGGTCTCTATATGGTATAGGGATCATGCATATCAATTTTCATGAAGAAATTCCATGGGGAAGGCATCTGATCAAGAGTTGACTTCTTGAGCAAGTCAGTGTGAAATCAGGGCATCTGAGGCCCCCAATGACCCAACCAAGGGGTGTTCTTCATCATCTTGAATGTGTATGATCTTTATTTGATCATAGAAGATGTTGTAAGTTCACAAAATTGAATAATTTCAAGCCATTTGCAAAGTTGCCTTTTTGGGAAAATGACTTGTAATGGAAACTTGCCATTTTGGGAAAGTTTTTCAACCCTTGCTTTTTGATTCAAAAATGCCTCAAATAAAAAAACTTTGGTCATTAAAGTTGTAGAATGGATCATTCCCTTTTCAAAAAGTACAAGAACTCATTCTAATTCATTTTGAATCAAAAGTTATGGCTTGTCAAAGTTAAGAAAAATCACATAATTTCAAGTCTTGCACCAAAGAGGCAAAGTTGCAAAACCCCTTGCCAAGGAAAATTGTTCTTTCAAATGGACCTCTAATCTTTGTACAAACATGAACCAAGGCCTAAAATTCAGAATGCACCAAGAGTTTGCCCATTTCCATGACTTGTGGATCAAGAAACTTCAAAAGGGCCAAAGTTGGATAAAGTTGCAAAACATCATACAAACCCTAATCCACTTGCTAATTGGATTCAAGACTGATCCCATGGCTCTCCTCATTCCTTGCTGCGTAGGACACCCCTATTGTCCTTGGCCTACTATTGACCCATACCTCTCTTACACAAAACTTGACTTTTTGCATAAAGACTCATACCAATCAAGCTAGGCCACACCAACTCCTCTTACCTATCCAAGAGTGATAAGTGGACCAAATGCAACATAACACACCACACACACAAGCCTGAAACACTCTCCAAGCCATAGCACCAAGCTTTGCCCTCTTATGCATTTCCATTCGAAACACATCACACAAGCATCAAACATAAAAACAAACTTCATAGGATCACTCAGCATGCTCCCCTGATCATTTCCCTACCCTCATTCATCCTTGAAACCTCCTCAAACTGAAACACGATTCCTTCCCTCCCCTGAACAGAACTTCTTCAAACTCACAAACCAACCATTTTAAACTCCAACCAAGCTTCATAACTTCATCAAGAGGACCATTGGGACCATTTTGAGGCAAAGAGGCAAGCAGAAAGCTCCTGGACTGAAAGCTCAATCTCAGGTAACATGATGAACAAATTTTCCAGAACTTTGATTTCTTGTTAGAATGTTGTTCTATATGTTGCCCTGATCATGGGGATCTATTTATTTTTGAAAATGAGCCAGAAACAAGCATGTTGTGATGTTCTGAAAGTTTGCCCGTGAAAATGTTTTTGCTTGTTTCCTTTGATTCACGAAAAATAAATGTTGTTTGTTTTAGGGTTTATGTTTAGTGATGTTCATAGTTTGATTCTGGAGAGTTTTGTGAGGTTTTGATGCGTTTTGAGAGAGATTGAGATTTTGGCTGGCCGGAGAAGATGACCGGAACACTGTTCCGGTCATCTGAAAGTCATTAGGGCTCCTGATTAGGGTTTAATCATAATTAGGCAAGTTTGAATGTGAGTCGTTCGTTTGCGCGCCAGGTCAATTCCCTCCCCTGTGAGTTTGAATCTCAGCCATCAGATTGGCTGACTTTCTCCCTTTTTTATTTAAATTCATTTTATTTTCATTTGTTTTGCATTTATTTGTACGAATTTTTAAAAATAGTTAAAATCATCTAAAAATTATGAAATTTTTTGTCAAAGGTTTCATGAATTTTCAGAACACAAAAATATTTTTATCTTTATTTTTTGCATAAAAAAATATTTTTAAATCATTTAAATGTTTATTTTTAATTAGTTAATGAAAATTAATTAATTAAAAATACATTTAGGTATTTAAAAATCACAAAAAAATTCACATAGCATTTAAAAACATTTAGAAACATTGTCCAACTCTCAAACCAAATTTATTTTTTGTTCTTGATGCCTTTTGATCATTTTCATTGGATTTAATTTCATTTCAAGGCAATATTTTATGTCAAACTTCAAAAATTTCTTTCTGCCTAACCATTGAGAGTTGGATAATGATTCCTTTTGCATTGCATCTTGTATAGCATGTAGTTTATAGGATAAAATTGGTTTGAATTGATCTTGCATTTTCAATTTGTTTAGCATTTTTCTTGACAAGGTACATTAAAACCCTAACAATCTTAGGAAATTCATAACATTCATTAGGTTAAGAGTTGGATCCTCTCCTTTGGGCAGTGAGTTTGTATAGGTTTAGGGTATCTTTGATTGCACTTTCAAATTTTTATCATGTCATTTGCTTCTGGTTTTGAATTTTTGCTTTGCATGATGCATGTAACCCTAATTTGTGCCTTCCTTTGCATCATTTTTCATTTGCTTGCATCCAATGACTTGCCATGGCATTTTGTGCATTCACATGATTCATAATACCTCTTAGGACATATTAGAATCATGTTTGATCATTGCATCTTTCATTTGCCATTTTGTATGTCCACTACATTTCATAACTTTTCATGAACATCCATGGTTCAAAGCATGTTTCTTTTGCATCCATATGCTTGTTTGATCATTCTCATGCCTTGTCTCATGATTGTATCATATCTTAGCATCATTGACATCATGTTTATGCTCCTGGTTTTGGTTTACATCATCACATTGCATCTCATTTGCATTGCATTTCATTTCTTATGCTAACATTTCAGGTGGTAAGTTGTTTGAGAAGTGAATTTGCCTTCACTTCTCATAATCTCCTTTCATCTCTTTCATACTTCCTTGGCTGCATTTTTATATGTGTATTGGATTGAGCTTGCTCATTCATGTTCATCTTACTTTCTTCCTTCAAGCAACTTGTCTTCTTAAGTGAAGCAAGTTGTCTTGCTTCTCTCTGCTTCTTCCTCCTTTCATCTGCTTCTTTCCTGGTGGCTTCTCTCCTGAAGATCTTCTTGCAAACCTCATTAACCCTAGGAATGACCAAGCATGATAATAATTAGGGTTTGATTAGTCCCCCATTTAGTTTTACCTTTGTGTCATCTTTGAGTCTTCTCTTCTCACCTCATAATCAGGGACTAAACCATAAAGGCTTTAAGGCTTTGTGATTAAGCTTATGCCTGCATCCTTCTATTAGGATGGAGTGTGTAACTTTAATCCTAAGTGTTATACCCTTAATGTGTTTAAATCCTTTAATCAATCCATCTAATAATCATCAAGACATCAAGCTTGTAACTTGGGCCTTGCATTTGGGTTCTAATTCTTCCTTAATTGGTTAAGAAGGACTAACCCTAGTGTTAATGGACAAGTCCCCCTCAAGTTGTCTTACAAACCATAAAACTCATTTCTTCATCTTATCATTAACTAAAATCCACTTAATAAAGGCTTTGTTTTGTCATGAGGTTAATCCCTAATCATGGATTAAGTTGAGGAGTCTTTCTCAGCTTAAATGTTCTCATCTATTATCCTTCTATTAGGATGGTGTAATGAGTCCATTAAATCCTTGATTATGGCTTAAACTCATTACTTAACACTAAACAAAAACAACAAAAACATCTAAATAAAGATAAGTAGGTTAATGATCTTA
Organism: Lathyrus aphaca; assembly: GCA_963966055.1. Lineage (NCBI taxonomy): Eukaryota > Viridiplantae > Streptophyta > Magnoliopsida > Fabales > Fabaceae > Lathyrus > Lathyrus aphaca. The sequence continues at coordinate 137,255,275 of OZ014521.1, read as the reverse complement.
ACCCTACATCATGGTGTCTAAGTGTGAGATGCTGACTTCACACTTAAGGTATTCTCATTACCCCTAATCAGAGGGAGGATGTGATGAGTTTACTAATCCATTGGTTTAGGCTTAGGCTCATTAACTTATGACAAACACCAAAAAGCAATAAAAGATTGAAAGCACAAAACAAACAATAACCGTCTCCTCCGGGATTCTTTTCTCACCTCATTCACTCACAAGCGAGAACTTGCTTCTTCCGTCTAATGCAAGACAGTTTGCACCTGAGCCAGACAGGTCATACACTTGAGCATTAGACAAGTAAGCAGTTCACAAGTCAATTTATCTTTCAGTCTCTTTGAGTCGAACTACGGTGTTCTGACTTCCTCATTGCACGAGAGGATACATAGGCATAACTTAACAGTTATCGAACAAAAGTCTCTGTACATTCCCCCTCCTTCCTGCATCATTCTTTAAGCCTCATAGTCTTGAGCTTCATTTTCTTTTCCTACACTGACACTTCTCTTATACACTTCACACCTTTTCTTACACTGACACTTGCATTCTTTCCAGCTTTGATGCACAAATTGCACTGACACTACCCCTTTAAAACACAAATCTTTTAAGCGTGGATCCCGTCGAGTACGGCGGACAATCTGGGTGCTAATACCTTCCCAGGTTGTAACCAACCCCCTTTCTCAGTCTCTCTGGTTCGCAACCGTCTTATCCATATCTTTCTAGGTCTATGCAGCATTACCTTTCCTCCGGGATAAAAATGCCTAGCTGGCGACTCTTGTCTCTCTGAGTTCACCCTTGTGTGTTCTCACCCCTTTCGCCGACCGTTCGCGTATGTACCCCTTCTGACCATGTGTCATTTGGTGGGGGCGACACGACATTTTCATCCAGTTGTAACTATACTATAACCTAAAACAAGCTCGCTTCAATGCACATCTAGAATGATGTCTCGGTCTCTACCATGGACCACTCTCTTCATCACTGTTATGCCTCTTCTACTCTCGTCTTTCGTAGATACATTTTTATTACCTCCTTCATGCGTAGAATGATCATCATGTGGGTGACCATCATTAGTGGCCATATCTAACTTGTAATAAAGAAACCAAGGATATTAAATATAAATTATATTGAAAGAAATTGAAAATGAAAAATAAAGAAACCAAGGATATCAAATATAAGTTATAATGAAAGCAATTGAAAATGAAAAATAAAGAAACCAAGGATATCAAATATAAACTATAATGAAAGCAATTGAAAATTACATAATATATAACATTTTACTATATTACCTCTTTCATTAACATCTCTTTCTTTTCTTTGTTGGAATATTAATTACTTGTTTCTTAGCAATGCGGACGAATGAATTGATCTAAATTCCCTCGTTATGATCATTTGTGATATATGACTCATCCGCTATAATATCCTCATCTTGATCATTTCTATTCAACTCATTTCGTCTAATGCATGACTCATTCTCAACATCAATATCACATTGATCGACACCGCTATCATCAACCACTTTGTTAGAGAAAAGCACTATAGACCATTTTGTACTCGCCGGGTCATTCACATAGAACACTTGTTTAGCTTGAGATGCTATAATAAAAGGTTCATCTTTGTACCCCACCCTAGTAAGATCAACTTTCAAAAATCCATACTTATCCATTCGTATGCCACTACTATTTACCCACTTGCAACCAAATATGGGAATCTGAAACTTCTCGTAATCAAACACCCAAATGTGCTCAATAACTCCAAAATAAGACAAATTTTCATATTTGGGGTTTAAGTCCCTCATACTTGATATATGCATTGCTTCAGCTAGCACGGTGACACCACTATTTTGCATAGTACTCTTATCATCTTGTTCTTTGGTATATATTGTGTATCCATTAATTGCATATGCGCTATGAGAAAACACATGCAAACTTGGACCATATGCCAAACATCTCAACCTTTATGTTACCAAAGCATGATCTGAAGAGCGCTTCGAATAAATATGATCCTTTAACCATTGTATGAAACTTTGATTGTGCTCTCGTACTATCCAATTTTCATTTCTGTTCGGATTTAACCTTCAGAGTACATCCTTGTGCATTTCAACATATGGCTCAACCTCATTATCATTGTGCAGAATATACAAATGCACTTGATCCCGTTCATCCCTTGATATTGTCACAATTTTATTTCCAATTAATTTTTTACCTTCCTTTTTTTCAAAAATCTGAGCTTTGGGGAGTCCAATCGATTGAACGTTTGACAAATATTCAGTACAAAATTCAACATTTTCTTTAACAATGTATCGTTCAATAATACAACCCTCTGGTCGACTTCAATATTTCACATACCCTTTTAATATTTTCATATACCGTTCAGCAGGGTACATCCATCTCATATAAGCTGGTCCACACAACTGTGTCTCTTTCACAAGATGAACAACTAGATGAACCATTATGTCAAAAAAAAGAGGGAGGAAAATACATTTCAAGCTCACACAAGGTAATTATAATCTCTTTTTGTAGTGTTGGTAAGATCTCGGGATCGATCACCTTACTACAAATTGACCTAAAGAAAAAACACAATTTAGTTATTGCACTTCTTACTTTTTATGGAAAAATAGAACGTATACCTATTGGTAGAAAATGTTCCATTATAACATGGCAATCATGTGTCTTCAAACTCTTCAACTTGAGGTCTTTCATAGACATAAGTCTTCTAATATTTGAAGAGTATCCTTCTGGAACCTTAACTTAACTCAGAAACTTACACAATTTTTTTTTCTCCTTTCTAGATAGAGTAAAAGTAGCAGGTGGTAGATATGTTCGTCTTCCTTTCTTCACGGGTGCTAATTCAGTTCTCATTCCCATTTTTAACATGTCCTCCCTTGCTTTAAGGCCATCCTTAGACTTCCCTTTTATATTGAGTAACGTATCGATAACACTTTCAAATACATTTTTTTCAATATGCATAACATCGAGAATATGTCTCACGTACAAAGACTTCCAATATGGCAATTCAAAAAATATCGACCTCTTCTTCCACCCACCTTTGAAAACCTTATGTGCAAAAGGCGTACCAAACTCAGTACGCACATCTTTCACCTTTTCAAAAACATGGTCACCTGACAATGCGGGTGGAGCTTTATGTTGTTCGGTGTCTCCATTGAATGCTTTTCTCCACCCACGGTAGTGATGTTTTGAATGTAAGAATCTATGATGACCAAGAAACACATTCTTCTGACAAAGTTCCAATCGAATTGTATCGGTTCCATCTTCACAAACAGGACACACACGTTGACCTTTAATGTTATACCCAGATAGATTCCCGTATGCTGCAAAATCATTAATTGTGCCAAAAAACATCGCCCTTAAATTGAAACTTTCTTTCCTATATCCATCATAAACCTCTACACCGTTCTCCCACAAAATCTTTAAATCTTCGATCAAAGGTGTCAAGTATATGTCTATGTCATTCCCTGTTTGTTTAGGCCCAGAGATTAACATAGATAACATCATGTACTTACGCTTCATACATAGCCATTGAGGTAGGTTATAAATCATAAGAATCACAGGCTATGTGGTATGTGAGATACTTTGAAGACCATGCGGGTTCATTCCATCAGTAGATAATGCCAAGCGAAGGTTTCTTGCTTCTTCTCCAAAGTCAGGATAATCATTATCAATCTTCGATCACTGTGGTGAATCAGTCGGATACCGATACTTTCCATCAATAATTCTTTCTTCTGCATGTTAAGTCAGGTGTCTTGCATCGGTTTCACTACGAAACATGCGCCTAAATCTCGGAATTATAGGAAAATACCATAACACTTTTGCTGGAGACAATCTTTTCTTATATAGAGACAAACCGCATTTAGGGAACTCAGTTAACGATGCATATTCGTTACAAAACAAAACTCAATCTTTAGGACAAGCATGTATCTTATAATAGCTCATGCCAATAGAGCACAACATTTTTTTGCCTCATAGGTTCGATTAGGAAGAACATTATCCTCCGGTAGCATTTCTCTCATAAGGGCCAACAACTCTGTGAAACTTTTATCCGACCATCCATTGCCTGCCTTTAAGTTGTACAACTTTAATACCGCAGACAGTCTTGAGAATTTAGTGCAACCTTTATACAACGGTTTCTCTACATCGCTTACCAACCTCTCAAACATTTCAGGACAATCATGAAGATCTTCTTCAAGTGCTTCTACAATCTCTTCAACTCGATCACAATCGTATGTTTCTGTGTCTTTGTCGTTTGAAGCATAGGTCATATTACTTTTCCCACTCGGTTCAACATTCTCGTTAATTTTCTCACCATGAAATTTCCAACACTGATAACTTCGATCAATTCCATGCCTCAGTAAATGCGATTTCAATCCATCTGCGTCAACCTTACCAATATAACAACACAAGCAAGGACATTTCATTCGTCTAGGGTTTTTAACGTGTTGAACAACAAACTTAACGAATTTCGCAACCCCATTCTCATACTCTTTGGACAATCGATCGACACACATCCATGTTTTATCCATGGTTTTCCTACTTATTAAGGTAAGCAATCAATATCAACTTCAATAACATATATATAACCAATGTAAATCCAAACTATAATAACCTATACATAACCAATGTAAATCCAAACGACACTAACCTATACTATTTTCACAAAATCAGTCAAGAACGAAAACTATTGTATTAGAATTATAGTGTTTTGGACATGAGAAGCAACTAGATTGATATTGCAGCAGACAACAAGCTAGATTAATAGTCGGGTAGTATCTTCGAATATCCTAAATACAATGCTACTAAGTATTACAATCTTACTACACTTGCCATACCCATGTGCCGCATAACGTTTAAGAAAGAAACTAAACAATTGCCTTAAAAGACTAAAAATTACATTGGATGAGGTATCATCACAACTCACTTCTTAATTTTGTCCCCAAACAACAAACCTTCCAAAATGATTGAAACTTGAACTTCAAACATCATATTAGAGTCTTTCATAAGGAAAATAAACTTATCATCTTATAAAAATCATTCTCAAATCTCAATCATTGTTCATCTAAATGACAAACAATTTAGCTTCTAACAACTTTCAAGTTCACTTCATTTTCTCACAATTAACAGATATTTACACCATTCAAGTTGAAAATAGAGTTACATATAATAACAACAATATTAGACTTATAGAACATAACAACAAAATAACAACAATATAACTGATATTACAATCAATAAACAACATTATAACCAAAAACTCAGTCAAGAAAATAACAATAATATTATGACTTATTGAACATAACAACAATAATGTACCTTATGAGAACTCAGTAGAGGACGAACTCAGTCAAGAAAATGGACGAAATCGGTAGCTTATCGAACTCGGTCTACAGATTATCCAAAAACTCAGTTTCTTATACAAACAAGCAGATATATCAGATGGTTAAAATGAAATAACCTAAACCTCAACTAAAAAGAGACAAAAACTCAGTCAACACCCAAATGTTATGAAGAAATATGTACCTCTTCTTCTACACGATGGAACAAAACCTCAGTCAACACCCAAATGTCCTCACGATTCTTCAAAGCAATCTTCACAAGAACCACAATGATCGAAACCGAAAACAAAAAACAGAAACGAAGAACAGAAACGATTCAAGGTTTATGGAGGTTTTTCAGGTTAGGTTTTGCGTTTGCATAAGGGGAAAATAAGAACAGAAACGAACGAAAATAGAAACTGAGGTCTAATATTTTAATTTAATTAGATCTTAGACAACACTTTTGAGGAAAGAGTTGTCTAAGGGCGACCTTTAAAAGCGCTTTTGAAAAGCGGTGTCTAGGGTTGACCTTATACAACTCTTTTGATTTTTTTTAAATTTTAATACCTTAGACAACGCATTCTCAAAAGCGTTGTCTATGATATACCTTTAAAAGCGCTTTGAGAAAGCGCTATCTAAAGAGCACCTCAGACAGCGCTTTTTAAAATATTTAGTGAACAGTTTCCGTGTTTTATATTTTTTTCACTTATAGCAGCGCTTTTTTAAATAAGCGATGTCTAAGGTGCACTGTTAAATGTCATTTTTGGCATAGTGTATATACATTAAATTCACCTTGCTAATGAAGTAACAATATAGAAACAATCTTAGAATCTTATTCTCATTTCGCTATAATTCTTTTGACATGATGAAACCTTCGGTTCAAAGAAAAATGATACCATGCTTTGTAACTTCTTGCAATTCAAGAAGGGCATCAAGGCTTTGATGTGTTTTCAATTGTTCGGGTACGGGTTCCCCTTCTCATGTGTAAACAATTGGCGCTATTAAAAAACACCAACCAAACGTAGTACCACGAGCTACGAAGCTCTGACTTTCCTATTGCACGAGGGAATACGTAGGGACGAGGATCTTAATCCTTGCTGAGCACCCTAGGATCAAAACATCCCATTCCCCGTACTCATTTACTCCTAAGAAGAAGACATTAGCATACGTTAACACCCGGTCACAAACTAGACTAAGAGGTTCCCGTTGAGTACATCGAACGTAAGAGGTGCTAATACCTTCCTCTTGCGTAACCGAATCCCGAACCTAGAATTTGGTTCCAACGAACAAGTTCTTTCCAATTAGGTTTTATCTATATTTGCCTTTTCTTTCGTTAGAATAAACAAAATTAGGTGGCAACTTTATTTGTTTGTTTTTTTGCATCCTTTGAGAGGATCGTATTTTTCGAGATACGACAATACTCTACTGAGGAAAAATTATGATGGGGAATCACTCAGGCAGAAAGTTCTCTGTTAGGGAGAGATGCAATGAATATTGGACTTTGGTTGGGGAAAATTGCGAACAACACCATGCAAGAAGGAAAAACATCTGACTTTTCACTATCTTCGCCACTGCTAGGAACTAATTAATCCACATGTACTATTGAGGATAAGAAGACTCTTGTGAAGGATACTTCTCCGTTTCAGGAAGACTCTCTGCTTGGGGATATCAGCCTTCAGTTGCCCTGCTAGGGAAAACTTCAATCTCCGACTCCACTGGGGATGATGGGGTATGAACTACCTTTAATGTAGAATGCTTTATGTCGAGGATAAAAAATTTAAGCATCTCTTGCTGGGGATAAGAGATATAAAGCATCCTTTAATAATGATACCCTCTGCTTGGGGAGTACTGACCCTTTTGTTTCCATGTTGGCGAAAGGTAATCCACTAAGACCTACTAAGGAATCATGATCAATGAAACCTGTTGAGGAAAAGGCTCCTTGATGCCTTGTGTTGGCCCTGGATTTGTTTTACTTCGTACCTGAAAAAGAGAATATTAGACAAACCCACGTGCCTCAGGTCTATGGTTTGAGCTTACCATCCCCGTTACTCAACAATTAAAGCATATGTTAAGAGTTTTACTCTTAAGCATATATTATAGGGCATCAATATCTTCGCAATGCAATATCCATCACAATATTTGGACATTTTTGCAATCAACAATGGTAAATGAAAACAAAAACAACAAAAGCTATTTGTATGAAATGCAATTCATTTATTGAAAGGTAGCCGTGAATATGCGTTACACCAGGAAGCAATTCCTAGAAAGAGGAAATTGCACAAAAGGAAAAATAAACCATCCTAATGGCAATGTGAAATTGGATCTCATCAAGTTCTAACCCGACTATGACCCGTATGTCCTCGAGACTCTCCCTATACTTCACTTTTTGAGGACAATGAATGGACTGATTCTTAACCTTCCGATTATCCATTGTTATAGATGACGAATCATAGATCACGCAGATCACAGATGTTCGTTTAAACCCCTCTTTTGCGTTGATCTCCCTTTCGGGTTTTCAATCCACCGATATACCCTTTTTTGCCTGAGTTATCTAATGTGGCTTTTCAACTCACTGAGTGTACATTTTTTGTTTTATATCCCTAATTTTTTCCCGAGCCTTTTATTCTGTTTTTGGCTCGCTGAGATTCCCCTTTTTGCTTGGACTCTTTATTCTGTTTTTTTCTAACGGGTCTCATTTATACGAAGTATTTTTTAACTGTGTCTGCATTGATAGGGGATGGAAAATTATCTCCATCCATGGTTGTTAGCATTAAGGCTCCGCCCAAGAAGACCTTTTTAACTACGAATGGACCTTCATAGTTGGAAGTCCACTTTCCCTTATGATCTGTTAGAGAAGGAAGAATCCTTTTCAGCATTAAGTCACCGAGTATGTAACATCGAGGTTTTACCTTCTGATCAAACACTTGTTTCATCCGCCTTTGATACAATTGTCCATGGCATACAACTACTAAACATTTCTCCTCGATGAGGCTCAACTGGCTGAATCTGGACTGAAGCCATTCGACTTCATCGAGATTAACATCCATCATTATCCTCAATGAAGGAATCTCAACTTCAAGTGGTAGGACTGCCCCCATACCATACACTAGTGAGAATGGGGTTGCCCCGGTTGAGGTGCGTACGTATGTCCGGTACCCATGCAATGCAAATGGAAACATCTTATGTCAATCTTTATAAGTCATAAACATCTTCTGTACGATCTTCTTGATGTTCTTGTTGGCCGCATCGATGCTGCCATTCATCTTCAGGAAGTACGAAGAAGAGTTGTGATGTTAAATTTGGAATCCCGACATAGCTCCGCCATCATTTGTTATTGAGATTGGGACCATTTCAGTAATGATTCTCTCGGGTATTCTGTATTGACAAATGATGTATTTCTTTATGAATCCATATACGACCTGTTTGGTGATGTTAGCATAAGACGCTACTTCTACCCACTTAGTGAAGTAGTCAATGGCAACCAGAATGAAGCAATGACCGTTTGAAGCAGTAGGCTCGATTGTTTCGATCATTTCAATGTCCCGCATTGCAAAGGGCCAAGGAGAAGACATGACACTCAACGTATTAGGAGACACATGAACCTTATCAACATAAATCTGACATTTATGGCATCTGTGAGAGTAATTGAAACAGTTGGATTCCATGGTCATCTAATTGTACCCTGATCTCAAAATATTATTTGCCATGGCATGTCCTCTAGTATGGGTACCAAAGGATCCCTCGTGAACTTCCTACATTAACATGTCTGCTTCGTGTCTATCCACACATTTGAGCATAACCACGTCGAAGTTTCTTTTGTATAACACATCATCCTAATATAATAAGAACCCACCAACCAACCTCCTCAAGGTTTCTTATCTTTGATGGATGCCCTTATCGGCTATTATTGACATTTCAAGAAACATTTGATATCATAGTACCAAGGCTTATCATCGTCAGTAACATTGGCTGTGAACACATAAGTGGGCCTTTCGAGACGAGATACCATAATTCTGGGAACATAATTCCATTATTGGGCTTTAATCATGGAGGACAAGGTTTCTAAGGGCAACAACGAACTAATTCTCGTCATGAAGCATATAATGAAGCTTTACCATCCTGAAGAATGTCAACAACCTCTTTGTGTAATCCCTGTATGGAATCAAATGTGGTTGATGAACAAGCCACTTTCTGTTAACTTGATTAATGACCAAAGTTGAATCCTCAAAGATATCGAGGGTCTTAATTTGAAAATTAATTGCCTCCTCAATCCCCATTATGCAAGCTTCATATTCTGCCTCATTGTTAGTGCATTCGAAAGTCAAACAGGCAGTGAAGGGCATGGTGAACTCCTTCTGGTGTGATAATGACAACACTAACTCCGCTGTCATTCATGTTAACGGCCCCATCAAACATCAGACTCCATTTGGACTCAGGTTCTGGCCCCTCCTCCAGGAGTGGTTCTTCGCAATCTTTCAATTTGAGGAACATGATGTCTTTATCAGGAACTCAAACTTCATTGGCTGATAGTCATCAATCGGTTGTTGGGCCAGGTAGTCTGACAATACGCTTCCCTTAATGGCTTTCTAGGAAGTATATTGGATGTCATATTCAGTCAAGACCATCTTCTAATGGGCAACCCTTCTGGTTAGTGTTGGGTTCTCAAAGATATACATGATAGGATCCATCTTGGAAATCAATAAGGTCGTGTGAGTAAGCATATATTGCTTCAATCGCTTAGCAGCCCATGTCACCGTGTAATATGTATTCTCAAGCATTGAGCATCTAGACTCACAGTCCGTGAACTTCTTGCTCAGGTAGTAGATGGTGTGCTCCTTCTTACATGTCCGATCATGTTGACCGAGAACGCAACCCATTGATCCTTCAAATACTGTAAGATACATAATCAAAGGCCTCCCTGGAACTAGAGGCATGAGGATTAGAGGCTCTTGTAAATACATTTTTATTTTGTCGAAATCCATTTGGAAATTGTTGTTTCACCTGACAGTATGATTCTTCCTCAAGAGCATGAATATTGGTTCGCATGTAGCTGTTAGGTGAGATATGAACCGTGCGATGTAGTTCAATCTTCCTAAAAATCCACACACTTCTTTTTCTGTTTTAGGCTATGGAATTTCTTGAATAGCTTTCACCTTTGTAGGATCAACCTCAATCCCCTTTTCACTTACAATGAAACCCAACAGTTTACCGGAGTGCACTTCGAAGGTGCATTTGTTTGGATTCAGCCGCAGTCTGAACTTTTGCAGCTTGTCAAACAACTAGGTCAAATTGACCAGGTGTTCTTCCTCTGTTTGTGACTTTGCAATCATGTCATCAACATAGACTTCAATCTCATGATGAATCATATCATGAGAGAGACTCACCATTGCCCGTTGGTTAGTTTCCCCAACATTCTTAAGACCGAACAACATCACTTTATAACAGAACATCCCCCAAGGGGTGATGAACATAGTTTTCTCCATGTCATCTGGCGACATTTTAATTTGGATGTATCCCGAAAAGTCATACATGAAGGAAAACTCCTAGTATTGATTTGTGTTGTCGACCAACACATCAATGTGAGGCAATAGGAAATCATCCTTGGGACTAGCTCTGTTTAAATCTCGGTAGTCAACACACTTCCGAACTTTACCGTCCTTCTTTAACACCGACACAATGTTGGCAACCCATGGTGGAAACTTGTAACATCCAAAATCCCAGCATCAAAATATTTATGAAACTCTTCTTTAATATTTATTTCCATATCAGGTCGAGTTCTACGTAGTTTCTGTTTCACTATAGGGCAGTCTTCTCGGAGCGGTAGTCTGTGTACTATATCAGTGTCGAGCCCTGGCATATCTTTGTAAGACTAGGCAAAGATATCAACATAATCTCGGAGCATGGCAATCAATCAGCTCTTCACGAACTCTTTTAATGCGGACCCAATCTTTACCTCTTTCTTAGCCTCTTCGGTACCCAGATTCATGATCTCAATAACCTCTTCATGCGGCTGAATCACCCTTTCCTGCTGCCTTAACAACCTGGCTAACTCTTCAGGAAAATTCAAAATCTTCTTCACCTTCCTTGTCGGCTTGGTAAATTGGATTGTCAAAGTCATAGCGAGTCATAGCAGGATTGTCATCAATGGGACCCAATGGGGTGCATCTGCATGAATGATGATTCATTCTTTGTTTTAGAATGAGCGTGAAAAATGAAAAATGTAATTTGCCATTTATTATTTAAGGAAAAATAAAAAATGAAAGACATGGAACAACATATCATGAATGCAAAAATCATCCATTTTATTGATGATTAAACAATTTATATTGAAACAAAGATGCCCTTATAATGAGCTAATATGCTTTGGGAAAGACGTAGAGCTTTCACACAAGTAAGGAAAACACAAAGCGATTACTCTTGTTGCTGCAAAACAGTGATGATCTCTTCGGACGACCAGTTGTTGAGCTCCACTTCTGGGACACTCGGCTTGATCCAATCGTCTATTTCACAGTCACTGTCAGCTATATCATCTTGAATGATGGAGATACGACTATGATCCCCCAATCTAGTAGTTGAGAAAGTGATTGGCCCTTTACAACCTCTGGAATTCTATGTTGTTGCTGCTTGAGCATGGTGATAATTGAATCCAAGCATATCTTCCTTTTTAGGGACTTCGATCATCTTGCCACAACCTTCACTATTTCCCGATTCAATCACCTTGAGAGCTTGTTTGTAGGACGCAATGAATACTCCCTTCTTTTTCTCCTTAGATATTGGTGCTGATGATGACACTATTTCAGCTTTGATCGACTCAAAAGCTTGGCACGGAGTATCGTATATCTAACCATCCATTTCCATGTACTAGAAGGAAGATAAATGGCTTATGAAGATATCCTCTTCCCACATACTCTAACGATGTGTCCGTCCATCACGAACTTCAACTTTTGATGTAAGGTAGAAGACACTGCCCCTTCCGAATGAATCAACGAGTGTATTAGCAGACAACTATATGTAGGCTGAATATCCATTAAGTAGAAGGTTGTGTTGAAAACTTATGGGCCCACATTGATCGGGAGTTCTACCTCTCCGAATACGGATCTCTTTGAGCCATCGAATGCCCAGACCACCAGATCACTGAGTCGAAGCACTACGCCATCATAGTCCAACTTAATCAAGGCCTTTTTCGGGAGCATGTTTAATGAGGACCCCGTGTCAACGAGCACATGTAAAAGCACAACCCCTTTGCTCTCCATTGAAATATGGAAAGCTCTATTGTGATTCCGCCCTTCTGTAGTCAAATAAAAATTTGTAAAACCCAACCTGTGACTTGAATTTACATTTGCGACAACCGTCTCAAGCTGATTTACTGATATCTTTTGAGGAACATAGGCATTATTCAATATCTTCAACAACACATTCTTTTGGGACTCTGAGCAAAAAAGCAAGGACAAGACAGATATTTTGGAAGGATTCTGGTGAAGATGGTCAACTATTTTGTAGTCACTCTTCTTGATGATTCGTAGGAACTCCTCAGCTTCCTTCTCAAAGGTGGCTTCTGAATTAGGTGCAGGGACTTCATTGGACACAAACTGTTTACCCTTGGCCTTAGCCAGGGGCTCTGCATTTTCACTTGGTGGTGCCCTACTATTTCTCAATGTTTGTGGTGCGAACAGTATTCCGCTTCTGGTCAACCCTCCAACACCTACATTTTCAACTTGATGTTGCACCGTTCCTGAAGCCGCTGTGTCTTTCCTCTGACCATTGTAGTAGACTTCAGCACAATAGTTCCATGGAATGGCTCTCTCACTTTGATATGGTATTAATCCTAGAATATTAAACGTGACAAGTGTTGGTCTTTCCGGTGCTGCAATTTCGACAGGGGTGAAATATATAGTCAGTGTAGAGATCTCGTCTTCTTCTTTAATGACCCAATCAAATTGAATGCCTCCTTCATTAATTAGTTTCTGAATACCCATCTTCAACTTTTCACTCCCATTAGTAGACTCTTCACAATCTTGACAAACCTCCCCGCAACCCGGGAACAATCCTTTCTTCGACAAACAGTTCTTCACTGCAAACAACAAAGTCTTTATGGAATTGACATCATATATCAAGTTCAGTATGTCACCATCTTCTACAGTCCCTACGGATTTCCCATGCAGAGGCATGGGATTCTGGAGAGCATTAGGAGTGGGAGCAAAGTTGATAGCTTTCGACTCTAACATGTCTTGGATCAGGTGTTTAAGAGCCTTGCAATTCTCGGTGGTATAGTCAGGAGCTCTATAGTGAAACTCATAATAAGTGTTAGCATCATAACCATCCGAGATTTGTTCGGGCTTTGGTGGTTGTAAAGTTCAGAGTTGGATCATCTGTAGTTGTAGAAGATTTTGAAAAAGTTGAGAATATGACATTGGAGGTGTTTCAAAATGTCTGTCTTTCGGCCTTGGTGGATAGTGTTGCATAGGAGTTCTTTATTGCTGGAAGTTCTACTGACGTTGTTATTGATGTTGTTGTGGTTCAAGTTGATTAGTTGCGGCTGGAATAGTGACAACTGCAGTATGGTAATAAGGACCCTGATTTCCCCTCTTCTGTTGGGCGTATACTGCCCCAGCTTCACCATCCCTTCTCTTCTGACCATTCGAGAACGACTTTTTAGTTCCGAATGTGGAAGCATCATTGTTATGGATCTTTCCTTGATTCATCCAGTTCTCAATCCTTTATCCTGTCAATATGTCAGAAAATCCACTTGATGAACACCCGACGAGATGCTCCATGAATTTTCCTGGAGAGTATCTTTGAACAAGTCTACCATTTCTATTTCAATTAGAGGTGGTTGAACTCTAGCAGCTAGCTCGTGCCACCTTTGTGTATATTCCTTAAAGCTTTCAGATTTCTTCTGCGACATGCTTTGCAGTTGGGTCCGGCTATGGGCCATGCCAATGTTGTACTGGTATTGCTTCAGAAATGCTTCCCAAAGTTCCTTCTATTTGTGGACGACTGTTCTTTCCAACTTCTTATACCACTCAAGAGATCCACCAAACAAGTTGTCTTAGAAGAAGTACATCCTGAGCCTTTCGTCTTTGGTGTATGCAAATTTTTTGCGATAGTAGGCCTGAAGATGGATCTTGGGACAAGAAGTTCCGTTATACTTATCAAACCTACGAGCTTTGAACTTTGGCGGGATCCCCAACCCTTGCATGAACCCTATGTCAGAGACATCAATCCTTAAAGTGTCCCTGCATTCGAGAGCCCGAACTTTTTCTGCCAGCATTTGGAAATCACAATGACTACTACCAGCACCAAAACTCATGTCCTCATTTAGCATTGAGAACTAGTCATCTTGGTTATCTTTCACATGGGGAATTGGAACAGGAATACCTACCGGGGTAGGGGTCTTTCATCTCCTGCAGGCTCACCATCAACATTGATAGGATTCCCTTATGCATCTAGATTGACCCATGTGCCTAGAACCTCCACTTGTGGCGCATCGAGCCTTTGAACAACAACCTACAACTCTTGTTTCCCCAAGGCAACCCCTTGCATCATGTTCTTGAACTTGTTCATGCGTAGGTGGAGCTAAGCCAATTCAGTCTGCACAACATCCATGATGTATCGTTGATTTTGTCTAGTGGCGTACCTGTGAGGGTGATGGTTTGCAATCCTCCCTGAATAATCAAATAAGTTAGGAAAACCAAACAACCTGTTAAAATTCAAGAAATTATATGCATGATATGCAAATGTTATGTTTTTCATTCTCAAGGTCATTTATGTCTCAATTATGGTATTTAACAATATGGAAATCTAGATGGCCTTTGGGGCTCTGACTTTTGGGAATAAACATTCACACAAAGCTCAAATAAGATGGTTGTGATGAAGCAGTGTCTGGAACATGTGTTGGTGCATAGACAATAATCAGAAAGCTAAACAAGATTGCATAACATAAGATAAAACTCAAGAGCGACAAAAGATCTCCCCGAAGGGTTACAAGTTCTTACAATAAGGAAAAACATAAGGAGTATAAAAGGTTCCCACAACAAGCTCGTGGGTAATCATGTACAATCAAAGGAAACTAGGCCCTATGAAAACCCACATCCTTCAACCTCCAACTAAACTGCTTGACAACTTCGAATAGTTGGGCAACATCCGGATGTCTTCGGTCTTCAGATAGCTTCTGAATGAGCATATCTCTTTGGTAAAAAGAAGCATGCAACTCACTAATTTTTGCAAAAACACTTAAAGGTTATAGCCTCATTGGCCTCAATCTTCTACTTGTATTATTTTTCAATCTCCTTCTGCTTTTTCTGATTAGCCTCCCATTGTTCGTGCCAAAGGGTTATAGCCTCATTGGCCTCAACCAAAGACTTCTTGGTCCTTCGATGCTCACCAACTTTGTTGATTTCAGCTAAACCCTTCTTTTTGAAGTAAATCTCCCTATCTGTAAACTCTTTCTTCTTATCCTCCATAGCCTTTTGAATGATATGAATTCTCTCTTCCAATGCCTTGGTAGCATGGACCAGATGCTGATGAAGATTGTGGATCTCAGAGTTTTCAATTTTGGCCTTCTGAAGCTCAGCTTCCAACTTCTGATACTCTGCAATAGGCATTGTATTCTGAGGCTCGACCACTTTGGGATACAAAGGAGGTTCCACTAAAAATGGGAGAAGCCTAACTCCGACGCGATGTCTTATCCAATCAGCATATGGTGCATAAGTCTTGGGATCTACTCTCCCAAACTCTTTATTTCCTTTCTTGACCCTGATAGTCCAAACATTAGAAACCTGGATATACAAGTCTTCATTTCCTGTGGCCGGAAAGTATAAGGATTCCATAACATCTTTTTCCTTGGGACGAGTCTTCAAAGGACACCCGAACTATTTGATAGCCAATACTTGATTATGGTTAATTCCCCATCTTCTTCCAAGCAAAAGCACATTTGGGAAATTGCCACAACTAGTAATCAACTCTTTTTCCAGCTAAATCCTTGTTCTAACACCAAGTGATGTCATCAGAAGTCAGGCCCATCAACCTCTTAGACAACTTAACATCTCTTTTGAGCTCTACGAAAAGTCATGACTTAGGAAGATGGCAAGCAAACCAAGTGTAGAACAAAGGTGCACAACAGAGTACCGGTCCTCCCTTCTTTCTTTCATTATTGTAATGGACAAAATAACATAAATATCTTAACAAGGTTGGAACAGGGTTTCTTCTGATGAAGATGGTTATTGCATCCATGCTCATAAATTCTTTCTCATTTGGGAGCTGTAACACCGTAAAATGTTCCCTCCCATTTTATAACATTTGGCATACCATTCTCATACATTGCATTGCATCTAAATCAAAAGAAAAGAAAGTATACTTTCATTGGTTGGAGCCTAAGGTGTGTGATCAGTTGATTTGCAAAGTTCTGGTTATTCAAAGTCAAATATTAAGATCCAAGGGTCTCCTAACAAGCCTCAAGGGTCTCTCACATCCCATACAACCTCAAATGATACTTCAAGTCATCCGAAGAAGTGGATTGATAAAAGAGTCCAAGCCATGCAACACCTCCTACACACCTGGTCTAAATTAGGGTTTTGGTTCAAGGGGTCTCTTGAAGGATTTTTAATTCTAACTTGTCACCATGGTCTTCTATATGTTACCAAGTGTTTGTGGATGAAATTTGGTGCATTGGTTCCTTGAGGAAGGTTTTATATCAGGCAGTTACTTGTGATCTAAGAAAAAGTCAACTATGGAGAAAGAAAAGTCAACTATGGATTCTTAAGGTATAAATCATGATTTTCATGGTCCTATATCTTCATATGGTCCTAAAATATCAATATTTCCATCATTCATCAAGAATCAAAGCTCATGGAAAAAGTTACTCAAAATGGAAATGACTTGTAATTTGAACTTTCCATTTTTGGAAGCTTTCTAAGCCACATTCAACTTGACCTTTCACAATCAAATATGCTTCAAATGGAATTTTTTTCAAACATGAAAGTTGAAGATCATTCTCTTCCCTTTTTAGAAAGTACTAGATCATCCTTATACCATTTGTGAATCTCAAGATATGATCAAAAGACTTCAAGGTATTTTAGGGTTCCACATGCATTCAAGTTTGCCACCTTTTGCAAAAAGTCACAAAATGGTTTGTACATGACTCCACTTACCAAATTCATCTCATAATGTCCAAGTACACCTCATTTAACACATGTTTGGTTTTTGAAGCATGGCATTTGATGCATTATTTCACACTTATTCCATAAAGTGCAAAAATACAAGAAGGATCAAAACTCATAAACCAAGCAAATACAAGCATTGCACTTATTCCAATACTGATCAGGGATCCAAGGGAAGGCAATGCATGCACATGATAGCTCTCATGCATGTTTGAACCATGACATACACTCCAAGTTGCATTTTTGCAAAATCACATGAAACTAACTAACCATGGATCCAATGGTTTCCTAACCATGGTTAGGCCCAAAATCCATCAAATAAAAGCTCTCAACCCCACTGGTTAGAGCTAGAGAGGAAAAAAATTCGAGATTTCATAAAAATTGCACCAAAATTCATCTCTTCGATTCTCTCTCATCTAAAGGAGTTTTTTCAATTTTCTTTCATATTCATGATCAGTGAAGTCTACTGAACAAGAATCAAGCATCACATGGAGCTATAATCAAGGTTTTCATCAGGTTCGAGTTTGGAAGCCTCTTCTTTAAATCTCAAGATCTAGACCACATTCAAGCTCTAATTGCATTTATTTTGCAATTAGAGGTTCCAAGCACTGGATCTGCAGCTTCCAAAGGAATTTCTTAGTGTATTTTCACTTCCGCAAGCTTCAGTTTGGTGCAATTCTTGAACTCTTGGATCTTATTTATTTTGTGTTCATTGTGTTCATGATGATGTGTTGGTTACTCTGATGTGTTTAGATTAAGAATTGTACGTATATCATGGATGTTATGTTGATATGTAATTTTTCAGATCAAACTTGTTGCTTTCGATTTGCATTATTAGTGCATTATTTGTTGATCTCCCTCCAAACCTTCACCGGAGCCTTATAAAAGGAAAGATAGAAAATTGGAAGACTTTCTAAAACCAATTTTAGAAGAGTAATCCTACCTCCAATACTTAGAAACCTACCATGCCAAGAATACAACCGTTTATTAAGCTTAGATATAAGAGGAGTCCAAGATGATATTCTCCTAGGATTCGAACCAATAGGAATCCCAAGGAAAGTAAAATCTTTTGATTTTGTCCTACACGATAAGAATAATGTCGCCACTTTAAGATACGAAGAACAAGCATTAATCCATATCAACTTACTTTTATGAAAATTAATACTAAGTCCCGAAACCAAATCGAAGCCTCTAAGCACCGCCTTTATAGCCCATAAATGATTCCAACTACAATTCCCCACCAAAAGAGTATCATCCGCGAATTGAAGAATATCAATGAAGCAACCATGATTCACGTTAATGCCCACAAAATCTCCATTGTCTACCGATCTTCTAATCATCATGGCTAACCCTTATGTGATCAAGACAAAGAGAAAGGGAGATAAAGGATCGCCTTGTCTCAATCCTCTTTCCACCACAAATTCTTTAGTAGGACTTCCGTTCACCAATACGAAAATTTTGCTAGAAAAATCAAAACCTCCATCCAAAGAAGCCATCTAGGACCAAAACCCATCTTCCTCATCATAAAACGAAGAAAATTCCAACTTACTTTGTCATAAGCTTTCTCAAAGTCCACCTTGAAAAGAGATACCACTCTTTCCTCTTTACACGCAAAATCCACAAACTCATTAGCTACCAAAACTCCATCTAAGAGTTGACGACCCGGCACGAAAGCACTTTGGCATTTAGAAATTAAAGAATACAAAACTTCCTTAAGCCTAGTCTCTAATAGCTTTGCTAAAACCTTATACAAAATTAAGTGTTGCTTCATTAAATTCACAATATTTTTCCAAACATAAAATGTAATGTTCGTTTAATGATATATTTATTTGTTAAGATAATTTTGATTTTTCCTATTTTATTTTTTAACAAGAGATAATTGATTAAGGATTGATGATGATCTTTGTGAAAAGATTTATGATGTAGTGACAATTCTTCGTGTCGGAGTAAATTGTAATAATCATTTAATAATGCATGTATTTGCTTTTTATTATGAAAAATATTAATATGTGTATTATACTCTCTCCATTCTCTTTTATAAGCAAATTTTGAGTTTTTAAATTCATTGAATATATATTGTATTTGGATAATATATAGATTAGATAGATCAATTATTTAATGAATGTAAAAAATTAAAATTTATTTATTTGGTTTTGTCTAACCTATGCAATATTGCATAGGATAAAGGTAATTAATACTCTATTTTTATTGGAATATCATGTATTAATTACACTTTATCCTATAAAATACTGCATAACAATGCTTCACTAATAAATTATCACAAATAAATTATCACTAAAATGATAACTAATACATGATATTTCAATAAAAATAGTTTATTAATTATCCCTTATCTTATGCAATGTTGCATAGGTTAGAAAAACCCTATTTATAAAAGAGAATGAATGGAGTACATATTCATTAGCTATTGTATTTAATGTGTTATTTCTATATGACATAATTAATTTTCATAATAGTACATAATGTGTAACTTAATTGTGAGACATCATTAAATATAATGATGATGTTATTATTAAATTATTTGTAGTCAAACTTTTTTATCCAGTACGATAACAATATTGCATTGAAACTATTATTTTAGTATATTGATTACTGTATCTTGCAGACCTGAGTATGAGATGATACAGCTTTACATAGATATAAATATTAAAAGTAATATTTATACTAGATTGATCAACCATGAGAAAACCATGTAGTGTGTTGTTATATAAGTGTTAAACGTTATTCTTATTGTGATAGTGGAGTATGTGATATGACCCTTCAATCTGAAACTATTATGGACCTTAAATATGGAGTGAAGTACTTTATTATCATTTAAATATTGGCATTACAAAAATCCCATAAGAAGATTACTACGTACTCCAAAAATTGTGTTGATAGGCATAAGTGATATAGACGAGATTTGTTCCTCCTACATATATGAGAATAATGTCTGAACCATTTGATTGAGTATTGCTATAAAATACATTTTCATGTTCAAATTAAGTCAATATGAGATGAAAAAAATTTACCAAATAATCACCCTCCTTTTAATAAAAAAAATCTTTGAAATACATCTTTACATCTCCAAAATGAATGCAGTAATACTTTTGAATTTAGTTAAAGGATATATAGTTCACAACCCTTAATAGGTGCATAATAAATCTCCTCCTAGTACTAGGGAAGCCAAACCTTATAAGAATCATTATACATAATGTGAGATATTTTAACGAACTCTAGATTTAGCATGTCGTCGAGTCCGCTTACATGTTGTTGTCAAATTGGGCCTTGTGTTATGGATCCAATTGTTTAAGTTAACTTGTACCCTAAGTTAGATATTAATGGGTAATTGTTAAAAAAACCATTAGGTTAGTATGTTATTTTTCTTATAAATAACATACTAGTCTCTCATCTTTTGTATAAGGGAAAACAAGAAGATAAAACCCTAATTCAAAAGTGAGAGAGATTATTTGTTATTCTTGTATACTTGTAATCTTGTTTGAAGAGAAAGAAAATAATATCAATTTATAATCAATCCTTGTTGTTATCCTTGGTTACCCTAAACTCTAACCCTTGTGGGTTTCTTGATCATAAAGAAACCTATCATACTTTGTTTCTAAGGTATCCAATTTCACAACAAATTGGTGCGATGAGCATGGAGAAGATGCCTTCAACAAAGTATGAGATTGAAAATTTCACCGGAGTGAACGATTTTGGTTTGTGGCACTTGAAGATGAAAGCCCTACTTATTCAGCAGGGTTGCTTGGAAGCATTGAAGGGAGAGGCAGACATGCATGTTGCGTTAACGACATCTGAAAAGAAAACCATGATTGAGAAAGCACACAACGCAATATTGTTGAGCCTTGGTGATAAGGTTCTCCGACAGGTTTTAAAGAAGATGTCAACATCAGGATTATGGTTGAAACTAGATGGTTTTACATGATTAAATTGCTGGTGAATCAACTCTACCTGAAGCAAGCTTTGTATTCATTCAAAACGAGCAAAGATAAAATGTTGGGTGAGCAGTTGGATATGTTCAACAAGCTCATTCTTGATCTTGAAAACATTGATGTGAAGATCAATGATGAAGATCAAGCGTTGTTGTTGTTATGTGCTTTCCCCGGAACACATGTTCACTTCTAAGAAACCCCATTGTATGGAAGAGAGTATCTGACCTTTGAAGATGTTCAATCTACCTTGTACTCTAAGGACTTGAACGAATGAAAGGAGCATAAACCTTCGACAGTTGGTGAAGGATTGACCGTTAAGGAAAAATTCTTGCGAAGGGATGGTAAGTTCGACAAGAAGAATGGTAAAAGTCAGCAGAAGTCTTATGATGGTGAAGCATCTAGTGTTCGATGCTATCATTGTAAGAAGGAAGGTCATGTAACGCCCCGATTTTATTTAATTATTTTATTCGGAATATTGTGTGTTGGTGTGTGTAGAATAATAGATTATCAAATATAATTTTAAATTGAGAATTATATTGTGGTGGATGATTGTATTATTAAGTAATAAAATAAATTGAATAAAATATGAGGTGGAGGGACAAGGTGGTCACTTAGTGGGTTTAGTGAGGGTAAGAGTGGAAATCCCTAAATTGGTCTAAGGGATTAAGTTGTAAAAAGAGAAAAGGATCATATTCTGAGAAAAGGGAAGAAAGATTGTAAAAGTTGTGAAGGGGATAGGACGAGGAGAAGGATCGTGAAGAAGAATCCGCAAGGAAGAGAAATTATCGACAAAACCAAAGGTAAGGGTGGAATTCTTCCATCTCCAATGGGTTTTATGATGGGAATTGGGTAGCTTGAGGATTAGGGATTGATGTTCTGGTGGATTGAGGAAGAATTGTGTTGAGTAATGAGTAGTCTGTTATTGTTAGTTGATAATTGTATGAATTAGATAGTAAAATTGGTAATTACTATGAATTATGGCTGGTATTGGTGTTGTGGTATGATGTTTTTCGTAGCAGAATAGTGCAGAGCATAGAGCAGCGATTTGCGAAATAACAAAGCTCGCTTAGAGAGATGGAGCTTCCTTAGTGAGCGAGTTGGAATTTGGAAAAGTAAAGAGTCAGTGAATTGCTCGCTTAGCGAGTAATGAACCTCGCTGAGCGAGACCTGGAGCATGAAAAGTTGATTTTTAATTCTGAAAATTTACTAAAAATTACCTAATTATTTTAGTAATGCTTAGGAATTGATGTGGTGTAGGTGGAGGTAGTGAAAGAAGAGTTATACACATAATTGTTGGGATAATTAGTGTAACTTGACTATAAACATAATTGATATGTTTGTTGGCTTCAATGTTGTTGTTGTTATGAGTAGTTTTTGTAGTGATGTGCTTCATATGTTTGTCGATGATACATGTGTATGTAATATGTTGTAGTATGTGTTGTGTTGCATTTGTCGTTGTCGAAGTTGATTTATGTGATTATATGTTAAAAATACATGATGATCATGATGGTAATAAATTGTTGTATATTGATCGATGTTGTGATAAATCATTGTTGTTGTTGTTGATGTTGTATGATGTAATCATTGTAAGTATGCATGCATGTTATTTGTGTTGCATGACATGTTGCATAGTTGAATAACATACCAAGGTGAGGTATGTCAGTTGTTGTGATGTTGGTGCGATCATGAAATAAGGATCGTACGTGGTCATGAAATAGGGGTCGAGGGTATGATCATGAAATAGGGAACATATTGGACCACATAAGAGGGGTCGAGAGTTCCGGCGGGAACTGGATCTTGAAATAGAGATCGGATATGGTACCGCATGCATAAAGTCAAGTAGGGTCTCATTTCATGGTTGTTGTTGTATATGATGTTGTTGATGTGTATGATGTTGTTGTATGTATAATGCGGTTGAATAACTGTTGTTAAGAAGTGGGTTTTTGTTTCTGATACTTACTAATTCTTGTTATATTACTCTTTTATGATGTAAGTATCTCACCCCTTCTGTTTGAATGTTACCCTCATGTTGGTAACGTGCAGGTGAGTAGGATAAGACAAGTGGTGGTCAGTGAAGTCAGTGTACTTTTCGTCATTAGGATGTCGGCTCTGATACGTCGCTTTGGTTGTCGGGACGATGTAGCATTTTATTTGTTTTATTTTATGAATTTTTTTTTATAATTGAGTTATGACTGATGTTGTTTTAAGAATATATATTTTTCTGCATGTCGAACAATTATTTTTGAAAACGTATCATTGAGCCATTTATGGTGTTTTGAAGTTGATTGTAGCACTCAAATAGTTTTTAACAAAAATTTTACTCTGATAATTATAAATAATTCTGTGGGGTAATTTGGGTGTTACAAAATGGTATCAGAGCAGGTCGGCCCGCTCGACCGAGTAGTTGAGTCGTCGAGTTGTAGAGTCGTTGAGTTGTTGTATCGTTATGTTGTTGTTGAATGTTGAGTGTTGTTGATGAGTTATTGTTGTGTTGTTGTTGTTGATTCTAAATCGTTGTTGATTATGTTGTATGACAGACTTAGAATGGATGGGAGGAATGATGGTGCGGTTGTCGCTGTTATGCAAGCGATGGCACAGGCCGTGCAAAATCCGATGAATGTTGGGGATCACGAAAGTGATGAATTCAGGAATAATGATCCGCCAACGTTCATGGGGAAGTACAGCCCTGATAGAGAACAGGATTGGCTCAAGGAGATTGAGAGTATCTTTAGAGTCATGGAGTGTTCAGAGGGAATCAAGGAGCGGTTGGGTGCGCACATACTGGTAGTTGAGGCTGATGAATAGTGGGTTGGCACTCGCCAACGATTGGATGCATCTGGTGAGGCGGTCACCTGGGCTGTGTTCAAGAGGGAATTCCTGAGGAAGTATTTTCCTGAATATGTTCGGGAAAAGAAGGAAATCAAGTTTTTGGAATTGAAGCAGGGAAACATGTCTATGACTGAGTACGCTGTGAAGTTCACTGATTTGGCAAAGTTTTATCCTTATTATAGTGAAGCAACTATTGAGTTATCGAAGTGTGTTAAATTCGAGAATGGTTTGAGGCCTGAGATTAAGTAGGAGATTGGCTATCAGAGAATCCATAGGTTTCCGGATCTGGTGGATTGATCTAGGATCTCTGAAGAAGACAATAAGGATCGATTTGAGCACTTTAAAGGTTTAGCTGAGAGAAGAGGTAAACAACAAGTGAATCGTAGAAAATCTTATGCTGCTCCTGCTGATAAGGGTAAGCAGAAGAAGAATGAAGGAAAAAGGCCTGGTGGGGAAGGTGCTCCTACTTCGCTTAATTGTTATAGGTGTGGTGAGATGGGTCATCGTGTCAGTGAGTGCATAAGTGACATGAAGAAATATTTCAAGCATGGTCAGCCTGGACACTTGATTGTTGAGTGCAAGACAAATTTAGTTACTTGCTACAACTATGGGGAGCAAGGTCATATCAGCAAGCATTGTCAGAAGCCAAAGAAAGCTTCAATTGGAGGAAAGGTGTTCGCTTTGACAGGGACACAGACTTCCATCCAGGATCATTTGATCATAGGTATTTGTCATATTAATAGTATTTTGTCGATTTCTATGATTGACATAGGTGCAACACACTGTTTTATTTATCTTGATTGTGTGAGGAGATTAGGACTTGTTGTTTCTCCGATGCAAGGAGAGATGGTTATCGAGACTCCTGCTGACGGGTCGTTAACTACTTCTCTCGTTTGTCTGAATTGTCCATTATCGATCTATGGTAAGAACTTTGGTAAAGATTTGGTATGTCTGCCGTTGAGAGGTATGGATGTGATTTTAGGTATGAATTGGTTGGAGTACAACCATGTTCATATCAATTGCTTCAGTAAGTCGGTTAGGTTTCTTAATCCTGGTGAAGAGGAAGAAGAATCTAGGTATTTATCTTCTTGAGAGTTGAAAGAGCTTATGGAAGAGGAAGCGCAAGTTTTGGCGCTATTTGCATCATTGTCAGTGGAGAATTATATGGAAATTAGCGAATTGCAAGTGATGAGAGATTTCCTGGAAGTGTTTCCAGATGATGTGATGGATGTGCCGCCAGAGAGAGAGGTGGAGTTTAGTGTCAATCTTGTGCCAGGAACGAGACCTATTTCAGTGGCACCGTATCGTATGTCGACTTCCGAGTTATTTGAGTTGAAGAAACAGTTAGAGGAACTGTTAGAAAAGAAATTTGTGAGACCGAGTGTATCGTTGTGGGGAGCACCGGTATTGTTGGTAAATAAGAATGATGGTAGTATGAGGTTGTGTATTGACTACAAACAACTGAACAAGGTGACAATCAAGAACAAGTATCCGCTTCCAAGGATAGATGATCTGATGGATCAGTTAGTTGGTGCTCGTGTGTACACTAAGATCGATTTGCAATCAGGTTATCATCAGATAAGAGTGAAGGATGAAGATATTCAAAAAACTACTTTTAGGACTCGGTATGGACACTATGAATATGTGGTGATGCCATTTGGAGTTACTAATGCACCTGGTGTATTCATGGATTATATGAATCATATTTTCCATGGATATTTGGACCAGTTTGTTGTTGTGTTTATAGATGACATTCTGATTTACTCTAAGTCAGAAGAAGAGCATGTTGAACATTTGCGAATTGTGTTGCAAGTGTTGAAAGAGAAGCAATTGTTTGCTAAATTGTCAAAGTGTGAATTCTGGTTGAAGGAGGTGAGTTTTCTGGGTCATGTGATTTCGGAAAAAGGGATTGTTGTGGATCCGTCCAAAGTAGATGCAGTGCTACAATGGGAAACTCTGAAGTCAGAAATAGAGATTAGAAGTTTCTTGGGATTGGCCGGTTATTATCGGAGGTTTATTGAAGGAATTTCGAAGTTGGCACTTCCATTGACCCAATTGACTTGGAAGAACAAAGCGTTTGTGTGGGATTCTCAGTACGAGAAAAGTTTTATTGAGCTAAAGAAGAAGTTGACTATTGCGCCTGTTTTGATTTTACCGAAAGCGGATGAATCGTTTGTGGTTTATTGTGATGCTTCTTTGATGGGTTTAGGTGGAGTACTGATGCAAGATGGTCAGGTTGTGGTGTATGCTTCGCGTCAGTTAAGAGTTCATGAGAGGAATTATCCTACTCACAATTTGGAGTTAGCAGTTGTGGTTTTTGTCTTAAAGATTTGGAGACATTACTTGTATGGTTCGAGGTTTGAAGTTTATAGTGATCATAAGAGTTTGAAATACTTGTTTGATCAGAAGAGCTGAATATGAGTGATGCGTGTTTTTCGCAAGTGTACGAACACGTCAGAGTAATATAAAAGATTGTCGAATCCACAGAGACCAAGTGTCAATCTATCGTACCTGTTGTTATGGTGTGTATCTAAGGCAACTAAATATAAGGGTTTTAGTAAGGGTGCAATGGTAAATAAAATAATAATTTTAAAATAATAAATAAAAGACAGGCTCGAATGTAATTCACGTAATCAATGATAATCCAGTACTTGTTAATGGAACTACTTATGGGTAATGTTTTCTCCTTTGAAAAGAACTAATTTAACAGGAACTGTCGCTTTCGCGTATTCAGAACCGAGTTGTACTCTCTAATCAACCCCTCCTATTGTCACGGATAAAAAGGTGCGTACTGCGTTAGAGTAGTAAACCTATTTTTAAGAAATGTAGTATCTTAACTAAGTCGAAAAGTACTTTAACTTGGATTTCTTAGCAAAAAGAGGTTCTTATGAACCAGACTCTAAACTTCATAACGCGTCCGAAAATCGTTTTAAAATCTCTTTTCTTTTTAATCTAAAAACTCCTAATGAACTAGACAAAGCGCTTTTGGCTGTTTTTGAAATAGTTAAAAACAATTAGATTGAAAGATAAAATAGCCCTTAAGTGTTTCCACGAACAATTATACGGATTACTGGTTCAATTACGATCCTTACATTCTAACCTTTATGGAATTAGTAAGACATGATAAAGTAAAGATTCTTTTTATAATTTTTCATAAAAGTAATTTAGTGCGAGTGCGGAAAGTAAACGAATTTAGTGCGAGTGCGAGAAATAAAGTAATTTAAAGCGAGTGCGGGAAATAAAGGAATTTAGTGCAAGTGCGGGTAATAAACGAAAGTAAAGCGAGTGCGGGAAATAAATAAAGTAAAGTGAGAGTGCGGATAATAAATAAAGTAAAGCGAGTGCGAGAAATAAATGAAAGTAAAGCAATGCAGAAAAGTAAAATACGAACTGGAATTAAAATGGCGGCAGGATTAACTTCCTCCAGAGTGCTCCAAAACTCGATCACACAGACAGATTACAGACTCGATCACTCGATTGCAGAAACACCCCGATGTGGAATGGTAACTGCTTTGAAACTGATATATGCCTAAAGAAATCTAAGTTTGGATGATTAAAAACGAAAAACTAAAGTCCTATTTATAGGAAAACTAAATGCGGGAAATGACCAGGACGCCCCTCCACTAAAAAGTGGAGGGAACTAAATTTTGCCTTGTGGCGCCCGCCATAGTACTAATGGAGAATGAAAGAGTGGGGATCGTGGGTCTTGGCAGTTGTGGAGTGGTCTTGAGACGTGGCCACGTCATGGCTAACCCCATGGCGCCCGCCACGGTGGGTGCCGTAAGTGCAAAACGCTGAATTTCTAGGTTTTCGTCCGTTTCCACTCCTTTTTCGCTCCTTTTCTCGATTCAAGCCCTGATTACAATAAAAACCTGAAAACAAAAGAAAACAAAGTAATAACATAACAAAATAACAATAAAAGCTAAGAATGCATGCGAAATCGGAGTCAGAAATACGGTGAAATTTAGTGTGATCAAATTCTCCCACACTTAAACCTTTGCTTGTCCTCAAGCAAACATTAAAGCTCAAGAAAATATGGTGTCAACACGTGTCTTTGGGCTAAAGGGCTTCTAAGTTCAAGTCAGGATGCAGTGACAGGTACTAACTAAGTGAACCAAGGGTACCATAGTAACACAAACACAAACTTCAATCCTATATTAACCACTCCATGTCATCCCACAATACCTAGGCCTATCTTCTCATCTTTTTGTGTCCTCTTCATTCAGGCGCAATCACATTAAGCCCGTTATCCGTACATGCTCCATAGTAGAGTGACCGGTTAGTGATTTTGATCCATAACATAAGGTTTCTGGCACATAAGCATGTGTAAACCTGTTTTATTTGACCTAATTGTAGCTGCGGGGGATCGGATCGTAATCCGCCCTAACAAGTTCAGTGCCAGATACCTCTGAACCAACTAACAATAGGTGACTTGCAATTTTTTCTTTTTGTGGCCAAAAAATTTTTCTTCTCTTTTTTCGGTTTAAATGACTTTGTGAGGGTCACCTGTACCAGAGTTTTGCCTTTTTTCTTTTTTTATTAGCACTGGATCATTCACTTATGTTCATCGGCCCCCTACGTAGAGCATGCTTAGGCCGGAGCTGACTGCTAAGATAAACTACTTAGGACAATTTTTTAAATGATAATAAAGGCCATGGTGGTGGGGTTTAGGAGTGATTCCTATATTCAAGAGGTATATGGTGCTAAATGGTTATGATGTTTCAAAAAGTTGACCTAAGTCACCACATCCTAATCTAAACATGTCTCAAAGCCCAAAAAACATGTGAAACAACATTATTTTCTTTTTAAAATTTTTCTGGTAAGGCTAAGGAAATGGGAAAAAATGAAGATGTACTAAAAATACACTATAGTGGTGACTCGTCAGACTCATGCATTATCTAAGAAAAATAAATTACTGAAAAGGGAAATAACTGAAAGTAAATAATTAACTAAAAAGGGAAATGACAGAAAGCAATAAAATCCCCTCCCACACTTAAATCGAACATTGTCCCCAATGTTTCGAAATAAGATAAGGGGGTAACCTGAAAAAGACTACTGAGGAGGGGCACTGGTGCCCTCGCCGTCCTGCTGTGATGGTCTGGAACGACGGGATCTAATACGATGTTGGTCCCTCCGGTCGAGTCGTGCTGATAAAGCAGCCTGAGCACCCCGGACCTCTCGAAGGTTACCTAAGATGGAACCTTGAGTGGCCTCTACAAGCTGGTAGTGCCGACGGTTGAACTCTCTCTGACGGTTCTGCTCTAATGAGACATCGTTCAAGGTATGACAAACGTTGCTATAAGCACGATCCGAAACCAATCGCGATTGTTGCATGAAGCTCATGTTGTCCGTCAGCTGTTGAGAAATAGTAGAGAGAAGGCCATCTCGCCTTTCCTCTCTAGCTGTCATATCACGCCACATCTCCTCCGTGACATAGAATCCAAGAGCAGCACCTACAACAGGGTTAGAGGAAGATGGTGCGGTGTGTGACTGTGAAGGACGATGGGGGGACATGTGAGGGATGGGAGACTGCTCTCTCCGATCATACTCTTCATCAGTGTCATGTGCCTCCCCATCGGGAATATTAGGAGGAAGTGGACCCAAAACACGTGGAGCATTAAGATCATAGGTCCAGTTCCTTTCATCACGTACATCAGTATGTCTACTGCATGGTAAAGCAACAGATGGGATAGCTACCCCATGAACCATCAACTCATAACCACCTTCTCTCCTCGTTCGGCATAATTTCATGTCTTTCAGAAATTTTAAATTAATTGTGCGAGGAGGTAGTGGTTCAAGTGTAGGTATCTCATCGTTCAGGCCAAGAGCCCGAGCAATAGACGTAACAAGCCCTCCAAAAACAATTGCTCCTGTTTTATTAGTAAGTAAAGACATGTGTGCAAGCATAAACGGGACCGGATTGATATGGGTTCTAGTGAGGCATCCTTGCAAAAATAGGAGTTCTCTAGCATTTACCTTGTTTGGACTTTCCCGGCCAAAAATAGTACATGCCAAAAGATATCTAAAAACTCTTATGGCCGGGTTGTGAATGGTCGACGCAAGTATCCCTTCAAAAGAATTAATTGAAGTACTTGAAAGCCTTTGCCAGAAGGTAAATACCTCGGCCGACCATTCCGCATCCAAAGGTGCCTCACAAATCGCACCTTCCCTATGAGGGATTCCTAACAAGCCTGCTAGCTCGTTGGTACTGAATTCATATTCAATTCCAAACAGTCTAAAAATAACAGTACCGACAGTGCTAGCAGTGTTAGGACTGACAGTGTATATCAAAGAACTCAAAAACTCAATTGTCAGTTTCTCATAGGTAGGTTCCTGATTAATGAAAATATTATGCAAGCCTAGAAATTCTAATAAATTAAAAACACTATGATAAATACCCAAAGCATACAGACAGTTATCGTCAACGTACCTAGTCGAGAGAATTTCTCGACTTTGAAGCCTCTGAATAATCTTCCGTTGCCTATCACCCGGTCTTCCATCACGAAGAAGAAATCCATTGAACTCCATTGTTGATTGCTCCTTAGGAAGTGAAAATGGTAGAAAAATGGTTTATGAGAGGAATGATAAAGTTTTGATTTTTATGGTTTGTGGTGGATGAAAATGAAAATGGATTTTGGATATGTTTTATGGATGGAGGGTATTTTTGAAATGGGGGAGCTTTAATGGGGTTCAAGGAGGTTTTTGAAAGATGCAAAAATGGGTTTTTGGAGAAGAAAGGTATGAAAATGGAGGAAAATGAAGTTCAGCCCCGAAATAGGGGTGAACGCCATGGCGCCCGCCATGGGCTTGTGGCGCCCGCCACAAGGCTATTTCCTGGGCCTTGGATTTTTTAAATCCTCCTTTTGGGCCTTCCTTGCACCTCTGGTCTTCCGGGGGGGGGGGGTCTGGATAGCGTTTTCTTCTTCTTTTCAAGGCATGAGGCTTGCATATTTTTTTTGAAGACAAAAATGAAAATATTTTTGTCTTTTTTTTTTCTTTGCACGACAAAAATAAAATAATTAAAAATCAAAAAGAAAAAGAAAAAATCGACATTAGTGCATAATATGTATATATAGGAGGAATTCAAAGTACATGAAAATATAATAGATGCAATAAAGTGAGATATGTCTGGAAATGCGATAAATAAAATAAAGCATATAAAAGGAAATTAAATACTAGGGTAGCGCTGTCAGTGTAGAATGAATCATGTGGTAGGCTTCTTCTCCTGGCTTGATCCACGAATCTCAGCTATCTCCCTCCGAAGCTCTTCAATCTCCTGATATAGAGAATCGGCCTCTGAGGCATGAGTGAGATCAGAAACCTGAATCTGTAATTCCAAGTCCGCCACTTCCTGCTTGAGCAGGGCAGTCTCCTTACGGAGCTCATAAATCTGTGTTTGTAGGTCAGGCGGCTGCAGAGACATATTGTTAGACATAACAGTGATTCGGGGAGTAAGAGGTGTAGGGGTGTACTCAGCGGCGGGAGGCGATTTCGGCTCTTCGACAGTCTCTCCATAACCCTCTAGAGCATAACTCCAATTTGCAGGATCATGGACACTAGTCATCAGCGGATCTGGTAATGTAAAGTAGTGTATCGCTTCACCGTCGATCAGTAATCTAAACATGATGGGCTCAAAAGAAGCCCTCCTCATCAGTCCTCTATCAAGACAAAAATCAATATCCAGGGTGGTGTAGCAGCAGAAGGTCCTGAGATGCAATAATTTGCGAGACAAACCCAATGCAGTAGCTATCTGTGTAACAATCCCACCGACATGTATGATGCCTATAGATGATCTGGCAACACTAGCAAGGCCCTTCAACAGAAAGTTGCCACAAGCAACTGAGCGAGACTGAGTCGCACAAAACAGTAGGAAAATCTCCTCTTCACTTAGCAGGGTCTCTGTATCTGGAAAACCTAGGAAAGAATGCGCTAGAATCATCTGGAAGTACCTTAACGCAGGGTTGTGGATTACCTGAGAAAACTGGGTGGAAGGATCTTGGCTTCCTCCACCTGATATTTTAGACCAAAACTTTTCCACTTCTCTGCTCATATAATATCCCATTGGTGTCTCTGGAATAGCATCAGGAGTAGTCTGGAAACCTAGCAAATCACCAAACTCTTTGTGAGAGAATGAGTAGTCAATCCCGAACAACCTGAAAACAGCGAGTCCATCGGGTCCAGCCCAAGGGTCATGATGAAACGAGCTGAGGAACTCAAGAGTCAAGTTCCTATAAGTGTTGTTCCTGTCGTCAAACTGGTCCCACTGGAGTTTATGGCATAAGAATCTGACACTTGACTCTATCCCCAAGGCATCCATGCAGTCATGGTCAGGGTACCTGGTAGGAGCCATAGGGCGTCTCATGTGGACATAGTAACGCTCTCTCTGTGCGTCGTCTCTAAAGGCCACGTGCATGTCATCAGGGTTCTGCATTCTGTACAAGGTTAGCAAACAAGTCCTGAAAGCACATAAAACATTCAATCGTTAGTCCTGACATAATAATAAAATAAACAAATTAAAATAAAGTAAAAATAAATAAAAAGTACATAAATAAGAAAACCATCGGTTGCCTCCCATGCATCGCTTGTTTAACGTCATTAGCTCGACGACCGATATTTAAACATCATTGGAAGGATATGGTGGATCACTCAGAGTATGACAGGTGTATGTTGTTGGGACGTCACCTCCTTCGTAGGGCTTCAACCTCTGTCCATTGACGATGAACGGTTTACATGTTTGGTTCTTGATTTCAATAGCACCGGATCTTAGGATCTTAGATACTTCGAAAGGGCCAGTCCATCTCGAACGAATTTTTCCTGGAAAAAGTCGTAACCTAGAATCGAACAGGAGAACAGGATCGCCTATTTTGAAGTCTCTTCTTATGATTCTTTTGTCATGCCAAGCTTTTGTTCTTTCTTTGTATATGATGGCATTTTCGTAGGCGGATTGTCTGAGCTCTTCTAATTTGTGGATATCAAGGATACGTTTCTCACCAGCAGACAAGTAATCCAAATTCAAAGTTTTGATGGCCCAATAGGCCTTATGCTCCAACTCAAAAGGTAAGTGACATGATTTTCCATAGACCAGTTGATAAGGGGTTGTTCCTATAGGAGTTTTGAAAGCGGTTCTATAGGCCCATAATGCTTCTTGAAGTTTCTGTGACCAATCCTTTCTAGATATAGAGACAGTCTTCTCGAGGATCTGTTTGATCTCCCTATTAGATACTTCCACTTGTCCATTGGTCTGTGGGTGGTATGGTGTTGCTACTCTATGCTTAACTCCATACTTGCTTAAAAGTTTATCAAATATTCTCGATATGAAGTGTGATCCTCCATCACTTATGACTAAACGGGGTGTTCCAAACTTGGGAAATATATAATTTTTGAATAATTTGATGACTACTCTGGTGTCGTTTGTGGGTGCGGCGATAGCTTCAATCCATTTGGACACGTAGTCAACGGCTACTAAGATGTACTGATTTCCAAAAGATGGTGGGAACGGTCCCATAAAGTCTATACCTCATACGTCGAAGAGTTCTACTTCTTGGATATTTCTTAACGGCATTTCATTACATCTTGAAATATTTCCTGTGCGTTGGCATCTGTCGCACTTGACAATGAAAGCATGGACATCACGCCACATAGTAGGCCAGAATAGGCCAGCTTGAAGAATCTTGGCGTAGGTCTTAGATGTGCTTGCATGTCCACCATAGGGTGCAGAGTGACAATGCTCGATTTTATTTACCTCTTCTTCTGGAACACAACGGCGGAAAATGCCATCTTTACCTCTCTTGAAAAGAAACAGCTCGTCCCAATAGAAGTTTCTCACATCACTGTAGAACTTCTTCTTCCGGTGGTAGTTTAGATCAGGGGGTATGATGTCAGCGGCTAGGTAATTAACAAAGTCTACATACCAAGGTACAATACTTATAGCTAAGGATTTATGAGAATGCTCATGTAGGTCTGGGTTATCATCTTCAATAGTTTCTAGTTGGGCTATCAGTCTATCATAGGCAAAATCGTCATTTATGGGTACTGAATCAGGTTTCAGGTATTCTAGCCTGGATAGGTGATCAGCTACCACATTATCAGTGTCTTTCTTATCACGGATATCCAAATCAAACTCTTGCAATAATAGAATCCATCGAAGTAACCTAGGCTTGGCATCCTTTTTGCTTAGCAAGTAACGAATGGCAGCATGGTCGGTGTAAACTATAATCTTGGCTCCTACTAGATAAGATCTAAATTTGTCTATTGCAAAAACTACAGCTAGGAGCTCTTTTTCGGTTGTTGCGTAGTTGAGCTGTGCAGCGTCTAGGGTTCTACTGGCATAATAAATTACGTGTAACTTCTTATCTTTTCTCTGACCTAGAACGGCTCCAACAGCATAATCACTGGCGTCACACATTATCTCAAACGGTTCTGACCAATCAGGGGGTTTCATTATAGGTGCTGAAATCAGAGCTTGCTTCAGAAGATTAAATGCTTCAGTACATTTTTCATCGAAGATAAATTCAGCATCTTTCATTAAAAGACCAGTTAAGGGCTTTGTTATTTTGGAGAAATCCTTGATAAAACGTCGGTAAAATCTGGCATGTCCAAGAAAACTTCTTATCTCCCTGATAGTCTTCGGCGGTTTTAGATTCTCTATGACTTCTATTTTTGCTTTATCTACCTCTATACCTTTTTCGGAAACTATATGTCCTAAGATAATCCCTTCGGTGACCATGAAATGACATTTTTCCCAATTTAGCACAAGGTTTACCTCCACACATCTCTCCAGGATTTTCTCAAGGTTGATAAGACAATTTTTGAAATCTGATCCACAAACTGAGAAATCGTCCATAAATACTTCCATGATTCCATCTAAATAATTAACAAAGATAGACATCATGCAGCGTTGGAAAGTGGCGGGAGCATTACAAAGTCCAAAAGGCATTCTTCTATAGGCAAAAGTTCCAACTGGGCATGTAAAGGTAGTTTTTTCTTGATCTTCGGGGTGAATAGGTATTTGGAAGAATCCTGAATATCCATCTAGGTAACAAAAGTAAGAGTGTCTGGCTAGGCGCTCCAACATTTGGTCTATGAATGGTAATGGGAAATGGTCCTTCTGTAACACGGTGGGAGAACTGACTTTAGTTATGTTGCGGATAGCAAGAGTCGCCACCGACTTTTATTTTATCCAAAGGAAAGGCATAAAAGAACAGGAAAGACCTTTTAAAAGATTTTTGGGTCCGGGGGGTAGGTTATGTAAAGGGAAGGTGTTAGCACCCTTTACATCCATGGTTATCCATGGGCTCTTAGTTACTTAGCTCACTTTAAAATGTTTTTGAAATGTGAAATGTGTGAATAAAAATTTTCATAAGAGTTTGATAATGATCCATGTACGGATGCGTAAAAAAACCTTTGTTTGGAAAATTTGTTTGAAAGTGTGAAGTGTTTGAAAAGTTTTGAAGAGTGAGCAAGTAACTATGAGGAACCTACCCTAAAGTTTAAGTCTTTTCTGTTCTTGGATCCTTTAAATGGTAAGACTATCCCTATTATTAAGGAATAGGTAGTCATTACCTTGGATGTGTTAAGGGACAAACGTAGGGTCATCGTATGGTCAATGAAGGCAACTTAAGGGATGTCTTTAGCAATTCGTAGGGACTATCATCATTTATTCGAAGGGACTCGATTCGTAAAGGCAACCATAAGGGACTTTGATGACTTTCTTTCGAGGGACTTGCTTTATACACCCCACTTAACCAATATTCGTAGGCAACTTGAGGGATAACCTTAGAAAGTGAGACGGCGATTAAAATCGACTTACGTGTGTGTGAGTGTTTATTTTAATTATCTTATGATTAAAAATTATCTAAATTTATTTTAATATTGCATACATGTTATTACACTCCCTAATTACTAACCATAGCAAAAATAGTTAAAATAATTACAAAATTACAACCGAGAAACAATTACAAAATTATATAATAAAAATAGCAAATTAAATAATAAGCAATAAATAATAACATATAAATAATAAAGGGGTTAGTGATAATAATAAATAATAATATAAAATTAATAAAGCAAAATAATATGGTTAGTAAAATAATAATAAGAATAATTAGAATAAATAAGGTTAGAAACATAAAAATAAATAATAACATGGTTAGTAATAAAAATTAATTAAAAGGTTAATAAAATTATAATAAGCAAAAATTAGTAACAATATAGTTAATAGAAATCAAAAATAATATAAGAAGAAATTAACATGCACAACTAAATAAATTTTTAATTCATATAATATTTAAATTATTACAAAATTTTAATTATTATAAACATATATTTACATTTATATACATATTATAAGAAAAAGATAGATTTTAAATATCATATTAAAATTTAATTTTATTAGTCATTATATTTACAAATTATTTTTAACCATATACAAAAATATAATTATCCTAAATTAAATTATTTCTAAACATTAAAAGAAAATTAATTTGACTTATAATTATATTTACAAAATTTTATGAAAAAAAATTATAGCTATATTAGGAATTAAAAAAAACAGAATTAAATTTTATTTAGAAAAATATTTTAGGATTGGAAAATTAGGGTTTTATATTTTTTAGGGTTTGAGAATTAGGGTTTATATATATATACAAAAATTTATTTTTAATAATCACATAACATTATTTTAATTAATATAAACTATACAAATAAAATTTTAAATTAAAAAAAAACAAGAGTTTTATATTTTTTTCTAGGAAATTATTTTAAGAGCAATTAGATTATATAATATATATACATATTATGATATAGAAAATAATAACATTTAAATTAATTAAATTAAATGGAAAACAAGAAAATAAAAAAAAAAGAAAGGAAGAAAAGGAACCTGATGGGATTTGATCCCAGGACCTCTTACTTGCAGGCAGCAACAAGAACCACCAGGCCAGCCAGGCGCAGGTGATAAAAGGATGAGTCAAATTTGTTTTGTGCTTTGCTCCAAAAAACCAGGAAAATAAAGAAATAAAAAAAGGCCTGGGGTGGTTTCGTACCCAGGACCTTTCAGTGACAAGCATGCATACGTAACCGCCTGGCTGGGAGAGCCTTCCTGGTTATTGAATGGCTACAACTAATAATATATGAAGTCTCTTTTTATCCTGTAAAAATAAAACAAAATATTGCCATGGCCAAGAATCGAACCAAGGCTCTCACAACATACACAGACAGAGTTTACCACCAGGACACACGCGTGTGTGTGTAAACGAAACAGCAAAACAATATAAAATATATTAACATAAATTTGAATTCCCAGGCGCGGCAAACTTCATCTTCTACATTCAAATTTCCTGCGAATTCAGGTGCGAATTCTCCTGCGAATTTAGCTGCATGTTCTTCAACATTCAAAACCTGCGAAAACCAACCATTGACAAAACAGTACAGATTCATGGAATTAAAGATGTCATTGAGTTCCTTACGATTCACCCAATCAATCTACGTCATTAGAACTCATTTATATTACTTGAATCAAAAAACCCCAAATTTGGAGCTTAAACCCTAACTATGGCAACCTGCGGATTAGGGTTGTTTTCTTTGATTTTTGTGCCCAGAAACAATCTAAGTATCACAACAAACACATATTAATCATCAAAAACAGTTTATAACGCATATATTATTGAATTCGAAAATTTTAATATCAAGAGAAAAGTGGATTCGGTATGAACAATATGGCACGGTTTTGATGCATATGATGAATGGT
This sequence comes from Lathyrus aphaca, assembly GCA_963966055.1. Classification (NCBI taxonomy): domain Eukaryota; kingdom Viridiplantae; phylum Streptophyta; class Magnoliopsida; order Fabales; family Fabaceae; genus Lathyrus; species Lathyrus aphaca. The sequence continues at coordinate 137,217,268 of OZ014521.1, read as the reverse complement.
TCATGATCAGGGAAGTCCCATGAAGCTTGCTATGTACTTGTTTTACCTTCAAATGCCTCAAATCCAAGAATCCGAATGTAACTTATGGAGAGATTTTTGTGCTTTTGATCTTACCTTTAGGCTGCTCAATTTCGTCCCTGAGGCTAGGGTTTTTGTTTGTTATATATATGTGATTGATTTAGGTCAGAAATATCACTTGGTTGTGTGAAAATTTGGATCAAAAAAGATTGAAAAAGATCAAGTTGTAAATTTCAAATATTTGACTATGAAGACTTGCTATCTTTGGAGATTTCATATGATTTTCTTCTCATTCTAATTCAATCACCATTTAAGAATTTCTAGAAATAAAATCTTCACCCAAAAATAGATTTTCATATTTTTTATTTATTTAAAATGATTTTTATGAATTAAATCAATAATAAATAAATAAAAAATAATAAAAATGATGAATTTTGGTCAATTGGGTCGTGCACCATGTTATGAGATGGATTGGGTCATAAATTAGGCAGCCCATTTGGAAAGAAATACTTCTAAGCCTCCATTTTCAACATAAACCATCACAAAATTGCCCAACTTTGCAAGGGCACATCTCCCTCAATTTTAAGAGTATGAGGGTGTTCTTGGACTTTTTGGAAAGCTTGAAGAGTCCTCTAAACAACCCCATTGGTTTCAGGTCCATATCATTTACCAATCTTAAGTTATGCCCTTTTGAAGCTGTTGACTTTTTGTTGACTTTTGAAATGACCTATAATGTCTTAGATCATATCTTTCAAATGAAGCATTTTTGGGCTTAACCTTCAACATCAAAGTTGTAGAGAATTCAATTTCATTCAAAATGAGCTTTGGATGGAGACTTGGTGATGAAGTATGTGAAAGTTATGCCTGGTCAAAGTTCAGTTGACTTTTACTGAGAAAACCCTAATTTAGAAACTCCTGATTATTGATGATCTGGAATCTCCTTAATGAATCATGATCAATCCTTGATCAAATGATGAATTTTACTTCATATACTTGATGTTGGCAAAAAATCATGAAGTTTGACTTTGGTTTGACCACAGTTGACCTCAGTTTGACTTTTTAACTGCATTGACTGATTTTGACTTATCTGATCATCTGACTGAGCAAACTTTTGAGAAAAGTCTTGAAACTTGACATGGGGGTTCTTACACACATATAAGATGTTATGAAACTCACTTGAGGTCTTGGAAATCCATTTAGCCTGATTAAAGTCAAAACCCTAGTTTTGGATGCACTGCTTAGGAGGTGCATTGTCTGAGAGAATTGTCAACTCTTCTGACCAATTGTGAACTTTGTGAACCTTGTGAATCTTCATAAAATGTCTTGTGATACTCATGAGAGGTATTGTGAATCTTGTGAACCTTGTGAACCTCATGAAGTGGCTTTGTAGACCTCGTGATCCTCAGGGAAGCTTTGTAATCATTGTGTAACTTGTGAACCTTGTGAACCTTCAAGAAGTAACTTGTGGACTTCATGAACCTCATGAAAGGTCTTGTAAATGTTGAGAAGCTTGTGAACCTTGTGAACCTTCAAGAAGCAACCTATGGACTTCATGAACCTCATGAAAGGTCTTGTAAATGTTGAGAAGCTTGTGAACCTTGTGAACCTTCAAGAAGTGACTTGTAGACTTCATGAACCTCATGAAAGGTTAGATAAGCATTGAGAAACTTGTGAACCTTGTGAACCTTCTTAGAACACAAAGTCTTGTATTGTGAGGGCAAATTTTGGGGTGCAACAGCTGCCCCTGTTCAATTTTCTGAAGCCTGAGGGGTTAGATTGGTATATTTGTCAGTCGTAACCTGGAAGGTTGAAGGGGATTGAACACAAAAGCCCAAAAATTTGCACTCACCAGTGCATGATATTGATGGTTAGTTGAACATGATTGAGTGGGCTTAAAGATGCCACTAGGGGAAAGTTCTTCAGTAGTATAATGAGAGCTGTCAGGAGTCTGGAGTAATATTGATGTAGCAGCATGTCTTCATGAGGATAGAGCAATCAATAATGATAACCCTAAAGCAGTCTTGAAGTAATGATATGACTCCAGGAGGATAGAGCAATGGATAAATCTAAGGCAGTCTTGAAGTAATGATATGACTCCAGGAGGATAGAGCAATGGATAAATCTAAGGCAGTCTTGAAGTAATGATATGACTCCAGGAGGATAGAGCAATGGATAGTTCTAAAGCAGTCTTGAAATTATAATGTGATTTCAGGAGGATAGAGCAATGGATAGCTCTAAAGCAGTCTTGAAGTAATGATATGACTCCAGGAGGATAGAGCACTGGATAGCTCTAAAGCAGTCTTGAAGTACTGATTTCAGGAGGATAGAGCAATGGATAGCTCTAAAGCAGTCTTGAAATTATAATGTGATTTCAGGAGGATAGAGCAATGGATAGCTCTAAAGCAGTCTTGAAATCATAAGAAGCTTATCAGGAGGATAAAGTAACCCTGAGGTGACAATAAAGCAGTCCCAAAGAAGCTCATCAGGAGGATAAAGTAACCCTGAGGTTACAATAAAGCAGTCCCAAAGGTCATAAGTTCGTTTGTTGAATAATTAACCTGAAACAAAGTAGCTTTTGTATAATAATATTAGTCTATGCATTATGTATGCATGTATGATATGATGCACCTAAGTAATGTACTTTGTATCTATGGATGTATATGTTATGGTATGATGTAAATGATGTATGTATGATATGATACTGCCGGAAGCGTCTGGATATCTTCGTATAACAACTGCTGGCCAGGGAAAATAAATCCCGATTCGATGTTGAAGAATATATAACCCTTCGTCTGCTGGGGATAACAGGGTATAGATAACCTCCCGTATGCTGGGGATGGTAAGGTATATATAACCTCCGTCTTCGTTTGATAGTAGGATAAGTATAACATCCCGTCTTCGTTCGTCGTACCCTTATTGGAAAGTAATTTCCCGTATATCCGTATGAGGATAAAAGAGATGGACATAAATTCCAGGGGAGATTAGACTTTATGAAGATGGATTAGTCCTACTGAGGGTTTGTAACTGTCTTGTAAGGTGAACTGGCAAAGTTTCGTTGAAATCCTTCCCTCGTTCGTCCTTAGTAAATACTATTACTGCATTTTCATGCATTTCTGGTAAACATTAATCATATTAAAAGCATACATGCATTCAAACACAACCAATGGACGTTTCGCTTAGGTAAATAGGGTAAAAGTAAATCTGGATTCAAAAGATGGAATTTATTTATATCAAAAGTGACCCATACACGGGTAAGTTTGTACAAGGAGACATAAACCCTAGTAAGAGGATTTTGCCATAAAGTTTTACAAAAAGAATCAGCTATGTGGGAAATAATCCTATTGAGTTTCAATTCTACTATTGCCATTCAAGTATCTCATCTTCTTGCTGTTGAGACGGAAACGATTGAATTGAGCTTTATCTGTTTGAGCTTGAGTAAGTAGTACAACTGGTTGCAGTTTCATGAGTGATCCAAACGAGACATAGTCATACGCTTTAATCCCTAACTTTTGCCTGGATTGCCCTTTCAGGTTTTCAATCCACCGGGATACCCTTTTTTGCCCAAGCCGCCTTTTCAGGTTTTTGACTTGCCGGGTGTACATCTTTTTATATATATCCCTAATTTTTGCCCAAACCCTTTTGGTTTGCCGGGATGCCCTTATTTTTGCCTAGGCCTGTCAACCTAGCGGGTCTCTTTTTATGCGTAGTATTTTTTAACTATGTCTGCGTTTACAGGCTGTGGGAAGTCTTCACCATCCATTGTAGTCAGTATCATGGCACCTCCTGAGAATACTGTCTTGACTACAAATGGTCCTTCATATGTTGGAGTCCACTTGCCCCTAGGATCACCCTGTGGTAATATGATACGCTTGATTACCAAATCACCAGCCTGATATACCTTTGGCTTAACCTTCTTGTTAAAAGCTTTGATCATCCGTTTCTGGTACATCTGGCCATGACAAACTGCTGCTAACCTCTTCTCATCAATCAAATTTATCTGGTCAAGTCGGGTCTGAATCCACTCATCTTCATCCAAGCCTGCATCCTTCATAATTCTCAAGGAGGGGATCTGAACTTCAATGGGCAGAACTGCTTCCATACCATAGACTAAGGAGAATGGGGTTGCCCCTGTTGAAGTACGTATTGTAGTACGATAACCATGAAGAGCAAATGGTAACATCTCATGCCAATCCTTGTAAGTAACAGTCATCTTCTGTACAATCTTCTTAATGTTCTTATTAGCAGCTTCAACTGCCCCATTCATCTTTGGACGATACGGAGAAGAGTTGTGATGCTTAATCTTAAACTGCGTGCAGAGATCAGTAATCATAGTATTGTTCAGATTAGAGCCATTGTCAGTGATAATCCTCTCAGGGATACCATACCTACATATGAGATTATTCTTAATGAACCGAGCCACAACATTCTTAGTCACAGATGCAAATGAAGCTGCCTCTACCCACTTCGTGAAATAATCAATAGCCACCAGGATGAAACGATGCCCATTGGAAGCAGTAGGTTTGATCTCACCAATCATATCAATGCCCCACATGGCAAAGGGCCAAGGAGCAGTCAACACATTCAATGGTGATGGAGGTACATGAACTTTATCAGCATAGATTTGACATTTGTGACAAGTTCTGGAGTGTTGATAGCAATCAGCTTCCATGGTAGACCAATAGTAACCTGCTCTCAAAATCTTCTTTGCCATGGTATGACCACTAGAATGAGTGCCAAAGGTCCCATCATGCATCTCTTCCATAATCTCAGTTGCTTCCTTCTTATCCACACAACGGAGCATAGTTGAATCATGATTACGCTTGTACAGAATGCCATTACTCAGAAAGAACTTGGCAGAAAACCTCCTCAGAAACTTCCTATCTTTGACAGATGCCTCTTCCGGAAACTCCTGAGCTTCAAGATATCTTTTTACTTCATAGAACCAAGGCTTCTCATCTGCCCCTTCTGTATCAATCTCATTGCAGTATGCAGGCTTCTCAAATCTATCAATAGTAATCTTGGGAGCTTCATCATCCCAGCTGATCTCAAACATAGATGCCATGGTGGCCAATGCATCTGCCAACTGATTCTCTCTTCGTGGAATATGTCCAAAGGTAATCTCTTTGAAACGTGGGATCAAAGACAACACATGTTCTCTGTAAGGAATGAGATTATCATGCTTGGTATCCCAATCTCCTTTAATCTGACTCACTACCAGGGCTGAATCTCCATACACATCAAGGAACTGAATCTTCATATCAATAGCAGCTTTAATACCCAGGATACATGCCTCATACTCAGCCATGTTATTGGTACAATGGAAACAAAGTCTAGCAGTAATCGGGGTATGACAACCTTCAGGGGAACTAATCACAACACCAACACCATTACCAAGTGTATTAGAGGCACCGTCAAAAACCATAGTCCATCGGGATCCTTGTTCAGGTCCGTCATATTGTCCAGGTTCTTTGGTAATAATCATAATGTCTTCATCAGGGAACTCAAAATTCATTGACTGGTAATCATCTACTGCTTGATGAGCCAAATGATCAGCAACAACACTTCCTTTAATGGCCTTCTGAGTAGTATACTGTATGTCATATTCTGTCAAGATCATTTGCCATCTTGCAATTCTTCCGGAGAGAGCAGGTTTCTCAAATATGTACTTGATTGGATCCATCTTCGAAATCAACAAGGTAGTATGGGTCAACATATACTGTCTTAGTCGGCGAGCAGCCCATGCCAAAGCGCAGCAAGTTTTCTCGAGCAGTGAGTATCTTGTTTCACAGTCGGTAAACTTTTTGCTAAGGTAGTATATTGCCTGCTCTTTTCGACCAGACTCGTCATGTTGCCCCAACACACACCCCATTGAGTTGTCTAACACTGTTAAGTACATAATCAAGGGTCTTCCATCAACTGGTGGCATCAAAATTGGTGGCTCTAGTAGATATCTCTTAATTTCATCAAAGGCAGTTTGGCACTCATCATTCCATTCCATCACCTGATCTTTCTTCAACAACTTGAAGATTGGCTCACAGATGGTAGTTAATTGGGAAATAAATCTTGCAATGTAGTTCAATCGTCCCAAGAAACCTCTAACCTCCTTCTCAGTACGGGGAGCTGGCATCTCTCGTATTGCTTTCACTTTTGCAGGATCCACTTCAATACCTTTTCCACTGACAATGAAACCCAGGAGCTTTCCAGATCTAACTCCAAAAGTACACTTGTTTGGATTCAATCTCAACTTGTATTTCTTCAACCTCTCAAACAACTTGTGCAGATGATCAAGGTGTTGCTCTTCATTCTGAGACCTGGCTATCATATCATCCACATATACCTCTATCTCATGATGAATCATGTCATGAAACAAAGCCACCATAGCACGCTGATATGTTGCCCCTGCATTCTTCAAACCAAATGGCATCACCTTATAGCAAAAAGTGCCCCACTATGTCACAAATGTTGTCTTCTCCATATCTTCAGGTGCCATCTTGATCTGATTGTAACCAGAGAAACCATCCATAAAAGAGAATACCTTATGCTGAGCAGTGTTGTCTACCAGAATATCAATATGAGGAAGTGGAAAGTCATCTTTGGGGCTAGCCTTGTTCAAATCTCTGTAGTCTACACACATACGCACCTTACCATCTTTCTTTGGAACCGGTACCACATTTGCAACCCACTGAGGATAAGAAGTTACTGCTAAGAACCCTGCATTGAACTGTTTCATTACCTCTGCCTTGATCTTTTCTGACATTTCAGGACGCATACGACGAACCTTCTGCTTCTTTGGACGACAATCTTCTTTCACTGGTAACCGGTGAACCACAATGTCTGTATCCAACCCTGGCATATCTTCATAAGACCAAGCAAAGATCTCCACATAGTCACGCAACATCTGGATCAACCTGCTCTTGACACTGTCCTCTAAATCAGCCCCTATCTTGACCTCTTTTCTGTTTTCTTCAGTTCCCAAATTCACAACTTCGACTGGCTCTTCATGTGGCTGTATAGCTTTCTCTTCTTGTTGTAACAACCTAGCAAGCTCTACAGGTATTTCACAATCGTCCTCATTTCCGTCTTCAGTTTGATAGATCGGATTCTCGAAATTGTAATTGGCAATAGTAGAACTGTTATCAACAGGATCCAGAGTGGATGAGGATCTGCATTTTAGTGATGTGGGTGTGTGTAAGAACACATAGCTGATAAAGCAAAAATAAAGAAAAGAAAGACAAGGAACACAATATTTACTAAAACGAAACATCCACTGATTTTATTGAATGAAGTATGCAAATGAAATGACAACCCGTAACATGCACACCATTGTGCCCCGGGTAAGGCACATGGCTTGAAAGTTTTATTGTTCAAGAAATTACAAACTTAAAAAGCAATAACACAGTAATAGTATTTACTCCTGACTAAAGGAGATAGGGATAACATCTTCAGCTTTCCAATTATTGAGTCCAGCACCCACAGTAGGAAAAATCCATGCATCCAAGTTGTAGTCTTCATCTTGATCTCCCACAGCATTAATCACCCCTTGATTGGTGATACGAGCAGCACGAGCACGACGAACAGCCTTCTGGGACTCTGCAGTGAAACCCAAACCAAACTTGTCAGACTTGTATGGAATATCAGGAAGCTGACCCCAAATAGTACAACCACCTTCATCCACCACAGCTCTAGCATCATTGAGGGAGGCCATTGCCATTGTTGGAGATTTTCTGATGACCACAGGAACCTTCTTCACAGCAGGAGGAGTCACACAATCATTACCAACCCAGGGAACCACTTCAAATGACTGACATGGAGTCTCAATGTATTCACCTTCTACTTCCAGATATTTGAAAGTGTTTACATGGCTGACAAAGTATTCTTCCTCTCCAAAGACAGTAACAACCTTTCCATTCACCGGATATCTCAACTTTTGGTGTAATGTAGAGGTCACAGCACCTGCCCCATGGATCCAGGGACAACCAAGCAGACAAGAGTACGAAGGACGAATATCCATCACATAGAATGTAGCAGTAAACACCTGAGAGCCAACCTTGATTGGAAGATCAATTTCTCCATGTACTACTCTTCTAGAACCATCAAAAGCTTTTACCACAATATTACTGGGCTTCAACACAGTATCTTCAGGACTCAGCTTATTCAGGACTTCCTTGGGCAACACATTCAGAGATGAACCATTGTCTATTAGCACATGTGACAGGGTAGTGCCCCTGCATTCAAATGAAATATGCAAGGCCCTGTTATGATCCCTCTTGGCAGGGGTTAAGTCAGCATCAGAAAATCCTAACCCGTTGTCATAGGTCAGGTGGGCAACACAGTTCTCAAATTGGTCCACAGAGATTGCACTGGGCACATGAGCAGACTTCAGAAACTTGATCAAGGACTTGGCATGAGCTTCAGAACACAGCAACAAGGACAGCATAAAAATCTTTGAGGGAGTATGCCCCAATTGATCAACAATGTCATAATCACTCTTGCGAATGATTTTCAATACTTCTTCCATCTGCTTAGAGAGATCATCAGCAGCTGGCACATCAGTAGATACAGGCTCAATAACAGGACCTTTGCCCCGAGCATCAGTGGTGGTAGTAGCAGGAGTAACTGCACTCTTAGAAGCAACTGGAGGAGAGAAGACTCTTCCACTACGAGTGATCTTGCTAGATCCAGCAATATTATCAATGTCAGCAGGTATATCAGGTAAAGGCTCCTGCTTAACACCATGGATGTAAACATCAGACCCATAGTGCCAAGGCACAGCTTTGTCAGATGTATAAGGAATAGGACCAGGAGTGGTAATGATCAGAGGAGCCACTCTGGCTTCAGCAACAACTTTCACAGGACCTTCAGCAGTAATCTTGATTGGGCCCTGACGAGTGATTTTAATAGGACCCTTTGAAGTGATTCTTACCGGTACTTTGTCAACCATATCAACCTCTTCAATCTTCTTACCCCGAGTCAGATGATCCACCATATCTTCTACAGATGCTGGTCTTCTTTCAAACACTATAGTATACTTATCCATGAGACGTTGAATTCCATCTCTCAAAATGAAGCAACTATCCGGTTTATAAGTACAATACAGACAATCTTCACGACAACCTGGAAAGATCCCAGCTTGTACTAACCTCTTTTTGATAACAGACAATGGTGTGGTCAACTCCATAACTGAATAGACATGCAGATCTTCATCAATGTCTTCATCAATGGCATTGATAGTCTTCTCGTGATTTGGCAGTGGTGCTGTAATCACATTTGGTGGATCAAACTCAATTTCTCCAGCATCAATCATATCTTGAATTTTGTTCTTCAAGACCCAACAGTTATTAGTATCATGTCCTGGACAGTTTGAATGATATGCACATCGTGCATTGGGATTGTACTTGGGAGAGGTAACATTGGGATTCTGAGGAGCCTCCCTCAGGGTAATAAGTTCAGCCTTCAACAAGTGTTGCAATGCCTGAGCCATTGACATGTTGATCTTCGTGAACTGTCTTCTAGCCCTCTGTTGGTTGCCCTGTGGCTGCTCTGTTGTTGCAGGAGTTGGATTTGAAATATGAACTGCACTAACAGACTGATGTCTTCTGTTACGATCAGGTTGACCATAAACAGCATTGGATTCCTTCTTCCCAGTGGGAGGCTTCTTTGCAGCACCTGATGAAGAAGTGCCCACCTGGATCTTACCATTCTTGATACCATTTTCTACCCGCTCTCCTGTCATGATCAACTCAGTGAAGCCAGATGATGAGCTTCCAATGAGATGACTGTAAAACGGACCATTCAGCGTACACATGAACATATCAACTAGTTCCCTGTCAGTTAAAGGGGGTTGAACTCTTCCAGCTAAATCTCTCCATTTCTGAGCATACTCCTTAAAACTTTCTTTGGCACCCATGGACATGCTCTGAAGCTGCATGCGAGTGGGGGCTAAGTCAGCATTGTATTGGTACTGCTTATAGAAAGCTTCAGCAAGATCATTCCAGTCTCTGATGTTAACACTCTCCAACTGATAATACCACTCCAGCTGAGCTCCAGATAAGCTCTCTTGAAAGAAATGGATCCACAACTTTTTGTCAGCAGTGTGAGGTTGAATCCTTCTGACATAAGACCTCAAGTGCAGCTTGGGACAAGAGACCCCATCATAAACAACAAAGGTAGGAACTTTGAAACCAATGGGTATCACAACCCCAGATATCAGACTCAAATCTTCAAAATCCAGCCCAGATGATTTCTGCAATTCCATAGCATCCATCCTATCCACCAGCATCTTGAATTTGTCTTCATTAGGCTCATGGTAGTAATTAGCCTCAGAATCAGAGTCCCCTATAGTGTTGTGGAGACTGCCTCTCTCTTTCTCAGATTCCTCAGATTCATAGTCTTCAACCTGTTCCTTGGTCTTGACAGGACCCTTGAACCTTCTTCCCATGTTGAGCAACCCAGCAGACCTTCTAGTCTTCTTAGTCTTCTTGGCCAGCAGTGCCTTCAAATCATCTTGCCCCTTGGACAGGTTCAAGATCAGCTCTTGGAACTGTGCATTTTGTGCCTGAAGATCCTTAACTGATTGTTCAAGAGCCATTGCTGAAATAAACAGCGAGAAGATGAGAAACCTGTGCACAATTATAAACCTGTGATGCAATGAAATGATATGGGAATGCATATGAAATGTTTTCAAGGACCACAGAATTTAAATTTGCTTAAACAAACAAGAAAGTAACTTTTTATTAGTAATAACTTGTTTTGCCTTTTAGGCTTACAAAAAATGGAAATGAAATAAGTACAAAAGATGGGGTTTTAAGTCTCCCATGGACGTTTCCTCTTTGTGTTGAGGTATGAGTTGAGGTTTCGTTCCTCGTGAAGTTGCTTTGTGAGCTCTAGAATTCTTGCTTGGCTTGCTTTGTAATGAGCCTCGAAAGTATCCCTTTGCTCCTTCAGTTGGATCCATGATCTCTGCAAGTCTTCCTTATCAGTAGGCATGTCTGGGTGAAGGATGGTATAAGATGTGTCTCCTTCAGCAACAGGTTCCATGGTAACTGGTAGGACGGCAGGATATGGCATCATGAGTGTCTGAGCACGAGAGCGTACCCATCTGAGATAAGCCTCCATAGGAATAGTGTACTTAGGCTCCAGTGTCTTGCTGTCAATCCTGTTTACCTTTCCCCAAGCTCGTATGAATCTCTGACGGTAACCCTGAAGATCGTTGTCGTAATCAAACACAATGCCCTGAATCAGCATGTCATGTGGACCATCACTCCGAGCGTAACCAAACTGTCGTAAAGCTAGAGAGGGGTTGTAGGTGATGCCTCCTCTTATGCCTAGAAGTGGCACATTAGGAAACTCCCCACAACGGTCAATGATGGTGACATTCTCCATAGATCTGGAGCACCAATGGATATCTGAGTGAGAAAGTGACATGATCCTCTTGGACCATCTGAACCCTTGCTCATTCTTCATTACTGAGCAAGGAAGGTGAGAAATAAACCACCTGGAAAGCAAAGGTATGCAGCACATCAAAGTTCCTCTTGCCCTTGTAGTACGGGTATGAAGAGAATGCAGGATGTCTCCAAGCAATGTAGGCACTGGATTGTGACTCAGGAAAATGTTGATGGCATGAACGTCTATGAACTGATCTGGATTGGGGAACAATACTAAGCCATATATCAGCAAGGCTAAGATCTCCTCAAAAGCATCATAGCTCATGGCCTTCAAGAACATTTGAGCTTTATCCACTAATACCTTAGCAAGAATACCCTTGACTCCACTTCTCGTTTCTAGAACAATGTCAGACTTCTTCAGATGTAGAGCTGCAGCAATAACCTCAGGTTTAAGTTCCTTCTCCAAACCTGTGAAGGGTCTTTGATCAAGAATAGGTATACCCAGAAGCTTAGAGAACTCCTCCATGGTAGGGACCAACTGATAGTCAGGGAATGTAAAGCAGTGGTGCTTAGGGTCAAAGAACTGAAACAGGACACTCATCATATCTTCACTGAACCCTGAAGTGACTAGATCCAATAGATGACCATGTCTCTTGTTGAATCAGGAGTGATCATGCATTTGAGAAACCAACTCTTTAAGCTTAGGAGGTATCCCTACAAAGTTGATCCTGATGGTGTTTCTACGAGCAGAAGCCATGACCTGCAACAAAGAACAAAGATAAATCCCTTGGTCCTTGAAATGGTTAGGGAAAATGATATGCTTATGATGCATGATGATGTAATGATGTTATGCTCGATCACAAACATGTGGCACACACAAACAAGTCACACCATAGCCCTAGGTTTAAAGGCTTGCATGAGGTTTAAGGTAAGTACCCTCCCCTGAAGTTAGATGGTTCATCCTGTCCTACGAAAGTAACCGGGTTCTAAGGGATCTCAATATCATTGATCCTTCACAAGGGTGGTTGTTCAGAAGGCAACTTACTTGCCAATCAAAACCCTCCAAGTTTAAGATCTCAATGAGCGTAGTATCGAGTGTCAACCAACTTCAGTCTGCACCAAAGCCGGTTACCTCACTACTTTCTAAAGGCCAAGATGAGTTAACTAGGGTTCTAAAAGTTAGTTAGTGCATTGACAACATATGGCAGCCTCATATTATCCTCAACTTGACTTAAGGAATATAAGCACCAACCAAGAAGTCGCACTAACTATGGCCACCAGATCAACCGTATCGATATACGTCGTACAGTTTCCTTGGTCTATTGCCATTTACCTAAGGTACACTAGATCCGGGTTAGGACCTTTCACACATAAGAGCACCCCAACAAGTAATATAAAACAAACAAGGCAAACAATTCAAAGTGATCTTAATTCCTAAGGGTACCCCTCTTAAATAGATCCCCAGCAGAGTCGCCAGTTCTGTAACACGGTGGGAGAACTGACTTTAGTTATGTTGCGGATAGCAAGAGTCGCCACCGACTTTTATTTTATCCAAAGGAAAGGCATAAAAGAACAGGAAAGACCTTTTAAAAGATTTTTGGGTCCGGGGGGTAGGTTATGTAAAGGGAAGGTGTTAGCACCCTTTACATCCATGGTTATCCATGGGCTCTTAGTTACTTAGCTCACTTTAAAATGTTTTTGAAATGTGAAATGTGTGAATAAAAATTTTCATAAGAGTTTGATAATGATCCATGTACGGATGCGTAAAAAAACCTTTGTTTGGAAAATTTGTTTGAAAGTGTGAAGTGTTTGAAAAGTTTTGAAGAGTGAGCAAGTAACTATGAGGAACCTACCCTAAAGTTTAAGTCTTTTCTGTTCTTGGATCCTTTAAATGGTAAGACTATCCCTATTATTAAGGAATAGGTAGTCATTACCTTGGATGTGTTAAGGGACAAACGTAGGGTCATCGTATGGTCAATGAAGGCAACTTAAGGGATGTCTTTAGCAATTCGTAGGGACTATCATCATTTATTCGAAGGGACTCGATTCGTAAAGGCAACCATAAGGGACTTTGATGACTTTCTTTCGAGGGACTTGCTTTATACACCCCACTTAACCAATATTCGTAGGCAACTTGAGGGATAACCTTAGAAAGTGAGACGGCGATTAAAATCGACTTACGTGTGTGTGAGTGTTTATTTTAATTATCTTATGATTAAAAATTATCTAAATTTATTTTAATATTGCATACATGTTATTACACTCCCTAATTACTAACCATAGCAAAAATAGTTAAAATAATTACAAAATTACAACCGAGAAACAATTACAAAATTAGATAATAAAAATAGCAAATTAAATAATAAGCAATAAATAATAACATATAAATAATAAAGGGGTTAGTGATAATAATAAATAATAATATAAAATTAATAAAGCAAAATAATATGGTTAGTAAAATAATAATAAGAATAATTAGAATAAATAAGGTTAGAAACATAAAAATAAATAATAACATGGTTAGTAATAAAAATTAATTAAAAGGTTAATAAAATTATAATAAGCAAAAATTAGTAACAATATAGTTAATAGAAATCAAAAATAATATAAGAAGAAATTAACATGCACAACTAAATAAATTTTTAATTCATATAATATTTAAATTATTACAAAATTTTAATTATTATAAACATATATTTACATTTATATACATATTATAAGAAAAAGATAGATTTTAAATATCATATTAAAATTTAATTTTATTAGTCATTATATTTACAAATTATTTTTAACCATATACAAAAATATAATTATCCTAAATTAAATTATTTCTAAACATTAAAAGAAAATTAATTTGACTTATAATTATATTTACAAAATTTTATGAAAAAAAATTATAGCTATATTAGGAATTAAAAAAAACAGAATTAAATTTTATTTAGAAAAATATTTTAGGATTGGAAAATTAGGGTTTTATATTTTTTAGGGTTTGAGAATTAGGGTTTATATATATATACAAAAATTTATTTTTAATAATCACATAACATTATTTTAATTAATATAAACTATACAAATAAAATTTTAAATTAAAAAAAAACAAGAGTTTTATATTTTTTTCTAGGAAATTATTTTAAGAGCAATTAGATTATATAATATATATACATATTATGATATAGAAAATAATAACATTTAAATTAATTAAATTAAATGGAAAACAAGAAAATAAAAAAAAAAGAAAGGAAGAAAAGGAACCTGATGGGATTTGATCCCAGGACCTCTTACTTGCAGGCAGCAACAAGAACCACCAGGCCAGCCAGGCGCAGGTGATAAAAGGATGAGTCAAATTTGTTTTGTGCTTTGCTCCAAAAAACCAGGAAAATAAAGAAATAAAAAAAGGCCTGGGGTGGTTTCGTACCCAGGACCTTTCAGTGACAAGCATGCATACGTAACCGCCTGGCTGAGAGAGCCTTCCTGGTTATTGAATGGCTACAACTAATAATATATGAAGTCTCTTTTTATCCTGTAAAAATAAAACAAAATATTGCCATGGCCAAGAATCGAACCAAGGCTCTCACAACATACACAGACAGAGTTTACCACCAGGACACACGCGTGTGTGTGTAAACGAAACAGCAAAACAATATAAAATATATTAACATAAATTTGAATTCCCAGGCGCGGCAAACTTCATCTTCTACATTCAAATTTCCTGCGAATTCAGGTGCGAATTCTCCTGCGAATTTAGCTGCATGTTCTTCAACATTCAAAACCTGCGAAAACCAACCATTGACAAAACAGTACAGATTCATGGAATTAAAGATGTCATTGAGTTCCTTACGATTCACCCAATCAATCTACGTCATTAGAACTCATTTATATTACTTGAATCAAAAAACCCCAAATTTGGAGCTTAAACCCTAACTATGGCAACCTGCGGATTAGGGTTGTTTTCTTTGATTTTTGTGCCCAGAAACAATCTAAGTATCACAACAAACACATATTAATCATCAAAAACAGTTTATAACGCATATATTATTGAATTCGAAAATTTTAATATCAAGAGAAAAGTGGATTCGGTATGAACAATATGGCACGGTTTTGATGCATATGATGAATGGTTCATGATCAGGGAAGTCCCATGAAGCTTGCTATGTACTTGTTTTACCTTCAAATGCCTCAAATCCAAGAATCCGAATGTAACTTATGGAGAGATTTTTGTGCTTTTGATCTTACCTTTAGGCTGCTCAATTTCGTCCCTGAGGCTAGGGTTTTTGTTTGTTATATATATGTGATTGATTTAGGTCAGAAATATCACTTGGTTGTGTGAAAATTTGGATCAAAAAAGATTGAAAAAGATCAAGTTGTAAATTTCAAATATTTGACTATGAAGACTTGCTATCTTTGGAGATTTCATATGATTTTCTTCTCATTCTAATTCAATCACCATTTAAGAATTTCTAGAAATAAAATCTTCACCCAAAAATAGATTTTCATATTTTTTATTTATTTAAAATGATTTTTATGAATTAAATCAATAATAAATAAATAAAAAATAATAAAAATGATGAATTTTGGTCAATTGGGTCGTGCACCATGTTATGAGATGGATTGGGTCATAAATTAGGCAGCCCATTTGGAAAGAAATACTTCTAAGCCTCCATTTTCAACATAAACCATCACAAAATTGCCCAACTTTGCAAGGGCACATCTCCCTCAATTTTAAGAGTATGAGGGTGTTCTTGGACTTTTTGGAAAGCTTGAAGAGTCCTCTAAACAACCCCATTGGTTTCAGGTCCATATCATTTACCAATCTTAAGTTATGCCCTTTTGAAGCTGTTGACTTTTTGTTGACTTTTGAAATGACCTATAATGTCTTAGATCATATCTTTCAAATGAAGCATTTTTGGGCTTAACCTTCAACATCAAAGTTGTAGAGAATTCAATTTCCTTCAAAATGAGCTTTGGATGGAGACTTGGTGATGAAGTATGTGAAAGTTATGCCTGGTCAAAGTTCAGTTGACTTTTACTAAGAAAACCCTAATTTAGAAACTCCTGATTATTGATGATCTGGAATCTCCTTAATGAATCATGATCAATCCTTGATCAAATGATGAATTTTAATTCATATACTTGATGTTGGCAAAAAATCATGAAGTTTGACTTTGGTTTGACCACAGTTGACCTCAGTTTGACTTTTTAACTGCATTGACTGATTTTGACTTATCTGATCATCTGACTGAGCAAACTTTTGAGAAAAGTCTTGAAACTTGACATGGGGGTTCTTACACACATATAAGATGTTATGAAACTCACTTGAGGTCTTGGAAATCCATTTAGCCTGATTAAAGTCAAAACCCTAGTTTTGGATGCACTGCTTAGGAGGTGCATTGTCTGAGAGAATTGTCAACTCTTCTGACCAATTGTGAACTTTGTGAACCTTGTGAATCTTCATAAAATGTCTTGTGATACTCATGAGAGGTATTGTGAAGCTTGTGAACCTTGTGAACCTCATGAAGTGGCTTTGTAGACCTCATGATCCTCAGGGAAGCTTTGTAATCATTGTGTAACTTGTGAACCTTGTGAACCTTCAAGAAGTAACTTGTGGACTTCATGAACCTCATGAAAGGTCTTGTAAATGTTGAGAAGCTTGTGAACCTTGTGAACCTTCAAGAAGCAACCTATGGACTTCATGAACCTCATGAAAGGTCTTGTAAATGTTGAGAAGCTTGTGAACCTTGTGAACCTTCAAGAAGTGACTTGTAGACTTCATGAACCTCATGAAAGGTTAGATAAGCATTGAGAAACTTGTGAACCTTGTGAACATTCTTAGAACACAAAGTCTTGTATTGTGAGGGCAAATTTTGGGGTGCAACACCTTCCTAGTTGCTTTATTTAATTTTCTATAATCTATGCACATACGCCAACCTCCATCGGTTCTTTTTGCTACAGGTTCGCCCTTCTCGTTTTGCACAACTGTGATGCCTCCCTTTTTAGGTACTACATGCACAGGACTCACCCATTTACTGTCCGGGATCTGATATATTATACCTGCCTCTAGTAACTTAAGAACTTCAGTCTTAAGTACAGTACTCATTATAGGATTTATTCTCCGTTGGTGTTCTCTGGAAGGTTTTGAATCTTCTTCAAGCAAAATCCGATGCATGCATACGGATGGGCTTATTCCTTTTAGATCAGAGATCTTATATCCTAAGGCTGAGGGGTACCTACGTAAAACATCTAATAATTGATCGGTTTCTTCTTGGTTTAAGGTAGCACTGACTATAACTAGACGGTTCATATCTTCATCAAGAAATTCATATCTCAGGTTTCTAGGCAGTTCTTTAAGTTTTACGGTCGGTTTCATAGGGCAAGGCATAGGATCTGGGGTAAGAGATAAACATTCGTGAAGGTTATCATCAATGTAGGGTCTTTTATAATTGTCATCTTCCAAAATAAGGGTTGACGACAATTTTATAGATTCAGTTTCTTCTTCTTGTTCTAATTCCCTAATGCATTCTTCGATGATATCTAAGGCATAACAAGCATCTCCTATCACAGGTGCCATAAGAAATTTTGAAAGTATAAATTCTATCTTCTCATCACCTACCTCAAAAGTTAGTTTTCCCTTTTTAACATCTATTACGGCTCCAGCAGTCGATAAGAACAGTATACCTAGGAGGATTGGTATGTCGTCATCTTCTTTAATGTCCATGACAACAAAATCAGTAGGTATAAACAGCTGACCTATCCTAACAGGGACGTCTTCAAGTATGCCTATAGGGTATTTAACAGATCTATCGGCTAATTTAAGTGACATCTTAGTAGGTTGTAATTCTCCTAAGTTTAATCTCTCACAAACTGCTAAAGGCATTAAGCTCACACTAGCTCCTAAGTCTAGAAAAGCTTTTTCGATGACATGATTCCCCAAAATACAAGGAATGGAAAAATTTCCGGGATCTTTATCTTTCTTTGCTAACCTATTTTCGGAAATAGAATTACATTCCACGGGTTTCGGATCTTCAAGTCTACGTTTATTCGTAAGTATGTCTTTGAGAAACTTAGCGTAAGAAGGTATTTGGGTGATGGCTTCTGTAAAGGGGATTTCTACGTGATGTTTTTCTATAACCTTAACGAATTTTTGATATTGATTATCGATTTGGGTTTTCTTTAATCTTTGAGGGTATGGTATAGGTGGTTTGTATGGCGGTGGTGGTACATAGGTTTTATTTTTAGGTTCTTCTCCTTTTTCTTGACTTTTCGGGGTTTCAGGCTCCTCTGGTTCCTTCTCCTCATTCCTCTCCAAAGTTTCGGGCTCACTTAATCTAGGGTTTAAAGGCTCTTTATAAGCGGTTCCACTTCGTAGAGTAATGGCATTTGCTTGCCCTTTCGGGTTTTGTTGAGGTTGTCCAGGGAACTGTCCTCCAGGTGTAGTCTGTGGAGCTTGGTTTAACGCTACCTGAGAGATCTGGGTTTCAAGCATCTTATTATGAGTAATAATTTGATCAACCTTGGTTCCTAACTGGGTAATTAGTTTGTTAACATGGACGTTTTGGTTCATGAACTCTTTGTTTTGTTGTGTTTGAGCAGCGATAAAATTTTTTACAACTTCATCAAAGCTCGGACTTGGTGGTACAGGTTGCATAGGTTGATTTGTTCTTGGGGCTTGGTAACCTTGTTGTCTCGGAGGTGCGGTATTTTGAATAGGGTTATTATTTTTGTAGGAGAAGTTTGGGTGATTCCTCCATCCAGGGTTATATGTGTTTGAAAATGGGTTCCCTTGGGTATAGTTCACTTGCTCAGTGTTGGTTTCATTCAATAGATTGCATTCGGCGGATTGGTGTCCTTGCGTTCCACATATCTCACAATTCGGCGAAACTGCGGCTACAGTATTCGGAGTTGTATACATATGTTCGACTTTAAGGGCCAACGCGTCCATTTTAGCCTGCATCATGTCTATAGAGCTTAGCTCATGTATTCCTCCTTGGGCTTCCTTCTTTCCCACTGTCGCTCATTCTACTCCCCATGATTGATGGTTTTGGGCCATATCCTCGATAAGGGCACTAGCTTCAGGGTAAGGTTTGTTCATCAGTGCGCTACCAGTGGCAGCGTCAATGGTCATCTTAGTGTTATAATGAAGTCCATTATAGAAGGTTTGGATGATTAGCCAATTCTCTAAGCCATGATGAGGGCATGCTCTTAATAGTTCTTTATATCTCTCCCAGGCTTCGAACAACGACTCTCCTTGGTGTTGGGTAAATCTAGTTATTAGGTTTCGAAGAAGAGCGGTCTTACTTGGGGGAAAATATCTAGCAAGGAAAACTTTCCTAAGGTCATCCCAAGTTGTTATTGAATTGGGTGGAAGGAAATCTAACCATGATAGAGCTTTATCTCTGAGGGAAAAGGGAAATAATCTTAAGCGTATTTCCTCGGGAGAAGCTCCATTGGTTTTAAAGGTGTCTGCTAACTGAAGAAAGTTTTTTAAATGTTGGTTCGGGTTATCAGTAGCGAGACCTGCGAATTGTCTCTGTTGCACTAATTGCAGCAGGGATGGTTTAAGTTCAAAATTATTGGCTGGGATAGCGGGGTTTACTATACTGGAACTAGGTTCCTCGTTTGATGGTTGGGCGAAGTCCTTAAGAGGTCTTAGGTTTTGATCTTCGGCCATAGCTTTCCTATTCCTATGGAAAAACAAACGTGCGCGAGCGTAACGTTCAGGTTCAGCTAGAGGGTCTACTAAACTTCCGGCACTGCGAGTCTTTCGCTTTGACCGGTGGGTAACAACCTTAGTCTAAACGGTATAACTACAGGGTAATGAAATTTGACGATATTGGTCCTCGGCAACGGAGCCAAAAACTTGATGCGTGTTTTTCGCAAGTGTACGAACACGTCAGAGTAATATAAAAGATTGTCGAATCCACAGAGACCAAGTGTCAATCTATCGTACCTGTTGTTATGGTGTGTATCTAAGGCAACTAAATATAAGGGTTTTAGTAAGGGTGCAATGGTAAATAAAATAATAATTTTAAAATAATAAATAAAAGACAGGCTCGAATGTAATTCACGTAATCAATGATAATCCAGTACTTGTTAATGGAACTACTTATGGGCAATGTTTTCTCCTTTGAAAAGAACTAATTTAACAGGAACTGTCGCTTTCGCGTATTCAGAACCGAGTTGTACTCTCTAATCAACCCCTCCTATTGTCACGGATAAAAAGGTGCATACTGCGTTAGAGTAGTAAACCTATTTTTAAGAAATGTAGTATCTTAACTAAGTCGAAAAGTACTTTAACTTGGATTTCTTATCAAAAAGAGGTTCTTATGAACCAGACTCTAAACTTCATAACGCGTCCGAAAATCGTTTTAAAATCTCTTTTCTTTTTAATCTAAAAACTCCTAATGAACTAGACAAAGCGCTTTTGGCTGTTTTTGAAATAGTTAAAAACAATTAGATTGAAAGATAAAATAGCCCTTAAGTGTTTCCACGAACAATTATACGGATTACTGGTTCAATTACGATCCTTACATTCTAACCTTAATGGAATTAGTTAGACATGATAAATTAAAGATTATTTTTATAATTTTTCATAAAAGTAATTTAGTGCGAGTGCGGAAATTAAACGAATTTAGTGCGAGTGCGAGAAATAAAGTAATTTAAAGCGAGTGCGGGAAATAAAGGAATTTAGTGCAAGTGCGGGTAATAAACGAAAGTAAAGCGAGTGCGGGAAATAAATAAAGTAAAGTGCGAGTGCGGATAATAAATAAAGTAAAGCGAGTGCGAGAAATAAATGAAAGTAAAGCAATGCAGAAAAGTAAAATACGAACTGGAATTAAAATGGCGGCAGGATTAACTTCCTCCAGAGTGCTCCAAAACTCGATCACACAGACAGATTACAGACTCGATCACTCGATTGCAGAAACACCCCGATGTGGAATGGTAACTGCTTTGAAACTGATATATGCCTAAAGAAATCTAAGTTTGGATGATTAAAAAAGAAAAACTAAAGTCCTATTTATAGGAAAACTAAATGCGGGAAATGACCAGGACGCCCCTCCACTAAAAAGTGGAGGGAACTAAATTTTGCCTTGTGGCGCCCGCCATAGTACTAATGGAGAATGAAAGAGTGGGGATCGTGGGTCTTGGCAGTTGTGGAGTGGTCTTGAGACGTGGCCACGTCATGGCTAACCCAATGGCGCCCGCCACGGTGGGTGCCGTAAGTGCAAAACGCTGAATTTCTAGGTTTTCGTCCGTTTCCACTCCTTTTTCGCTCCTTTTCTCGATTCAAGCCCCGATTACAATAAAAACCTGAAATCAAAAGAAAACAAAGTAATAACATAACAAAATAACAATAAAAGCTAAGAATGCATGCGAAATCGGAGTCAGAAATACGGTGAAATCTAGTGTGATCAATGAGGCAGAGACGTTGGTTAGAATTTCTGAAAGAGTATGACTTTAATTTGAATTATCATCCAGGTAAGGCTAATGTTGTGGTTGATGCCTTGAGTTTGAAGACATTTCATATGTAGGCTATGATGACTAGAGAGTTAGAGTTGATTGAACAATTCAGAGATATGAGTTTTGTTTGTGAACAGACACCTCATAGTGTGATGCTGGGAATGCTAAAGGTTAATAATGATTTCTTGATCGTGTTCGGGAAAGTCAGAAGTCGTATGTGAAATTGGTAGACTTGATGGTTAATAATGAATGTATTGGGAATAATGAGTTTCGGGTTGATGAGCAGGGAGTGCTTGGATTTCGGGTTCATATATGTATTCCTTATGATCTTGATTTGAAGATAATGATTCTCGAAGAAGGGCATATAAGTGGTTTGAATATTCAACCAAGAGCGACAAAAATGTATCAGGATTTGAAGAAGATATTTTGGTGGCCTGGTATGAAACGAGATGTGGCTCAGTTTGTGTTTGCGTGCTTGACTTGTCAGAAGTCGAAAGTGGAACATCAGAAATATGCTGGTTTGATGCAACCATTGGATATACCCGAGTTGAAATGGGATAGTATATCGATGAATTTTATTACAGGGTTACTTACTACTCATAGAGGGCATGGTGCCATTTGGGTGATTGTTGATAGGTTGAATAAGTCGGCATATTTTATTCTGATTGGTATTACTTATTCCTTGCAGAGATTGGCAGAGATATATGTTGGTGTAATTGTAAGGTTGCATGGAATACCTTTAAATATTGTGTCGGATAGAGATATGAGGTTTACTTAGAGGTTTTAAGAGAGTTTTTAAGAGGCATTGGACAGACGGAGAGGACGATACAATCTTTGGAAGATTTGTTGAGGGCTTATGTGCTCGAATAAGGAGGTGCTTGGGATAGTCACTTGTCGTTGATTGATTTTACTTATAATAATAGTTATCATTCCAATATCGCAATGAAACCGTATGAAGCTTTGTATGGACGAAGATGTCGGACACCTTTGTGTTGGCATGAGTCAGGTGAGAGCGTTGTACTTGGACCTGATATTGTGTAACAAACTACTGAGATGGTGAAGTTGATTCGAGATAAGATGAAGACTTCACAGAGTAGGCAGAAGAGTTACCATGATAAGAGAAGGAAAGATCTTGAGTTTCAAGAAGGAGATCATGTATTTTTTAGGGTTACTCTGGTGCCGGTGTGGGATGAGCTATGAAGTCGAGAAATTTTACTCCTAAGTTTATTGGACCGTATCAGATTTTGGCAAGAGTTGGACCTTTTGCTTATATAGTGGAGTTGCCACCGAGATTGTCAAATTTGCATGATGTGTTCCATGTGTCGTAGCTTTGGAAGTATGTTTCGGATCTTTCGCATGTGATACTGATGGATGAAGTTGAGGTATAAGATAATATTACAGTTGAAGCATTACCAGAACAAATTGATGAATGAGAGGTAAAGCAGTTGAGAGGCAATGAGATTGTCTTTGTGCGAGTGTTTTGGGGAGGAGCTGCCGGTGGGCATATGACTTGGGAATTGGAAAGCAGGATGCGAGAGTCATATCCGCATCTTTTTGCTTGAGGTAAGTTTTCGAGGACGAAAACCTTTTAAGTAGAGAATGTTAGACGGTGTGGCTAGTGATCTAGAGGGGGGGTGAATGGATCACCTCCTTGTTAACAAGGTTTTAAAATATTTTTCAGAGTTTTTTAAGATTAGCGGAAAAACACGGTCCCTAATCGACTTCCGTCTATTCTGGACTAGGCACTAGAAAACCGGACATGTGATAAAGTGCTGGATTTGCAATTGAGATGTTAAAGACTTAAACACACAAGCTGTAAAAGTATTGAATGCACCTATCACAAAAACTATTTCCAATGAATCAAAACCGATTAAAAACGTAAATAGAGATGGAGAAGGAATACAATACACAGATATTTGGTAAGGAAGTTCCCCACGTTCGTCCTCGCGTGTGGGTACGTCTCCCTCTCAATTTCAAACCGAAATTGAGAACTTTTATATCGATATTGCTGAAATCGTCGTTTACAAGGTTGCTATACAAAAACCAGAAATCTATACACCTAGATTTTCCTATTGTATGAACCTTCACTTGATCTGAGCCAAATCAAGATTCCCTTGCAAGTAATACAAACAATTCACCGGTTCCACGATCTATTTGCGAAATCTCCCAATTTCCAAACCTTACGCTGCGGCTGAATCTGTTTTGTAAACGTGACTAACAAACCTTCAAGAACACACCCGTTCTTGAAGGACAAACCAGATGGTTTTTCCTTGAAACCTTCTTTCACTCTTCAACTCAGCTAGATCATCGATCGTTCCGCTGAACGTTATCTCTTGATCCTCTAATTCACAGAACAACAATGATTATGTGTTGATGTTCTTGAATCAAAGTGATTGAGAAGATGATGAAGATGAATTTTCTCTTAGGTTTCAACCCTGATCACAATTGAATGCACACCCAAAAAACTTCTTCTTTTATTGTGTTCTTCAATTTTCTTGACCTTGAATTCACTTTCGATTTATCCCTGTGTATTATCTGCACTAACAGAAACATATATATACTTGACAAAGTTTGTTAGAATAGAAACAGATTAATGCATCGATACGAAGTGCGAATGTATCGATACATGATGGTTTTTACACTGTTATGTATCAATACATAATGGGATGAATCGATACATACTGAACCAATGCAAAAGAAACAGAGAAATGAAGACATAATGTATCGATGCATGTTGAGAGTGTATCGATACATAGCAGATATTCCATAATCATATCTACAGCATGTATCGATGCATGTTGCGAATGTATCGATACATAGCAGATATCACAGACGCATACCACAGCATGTATCGATGCATATTGAGAATGTATCGATGCATTTGACTTAATTCAGAACTTCAAGGAAATTATGTATCGATACATCTTGCGAATGAATCGATACATACAGAAGCAAAAGTCAAATTTTTTGTTTAAAACAAGACATGTGTTGATACAAAAACTCATGTATCAATGCATACATAGATAAGGTAGGTTTTTTAAGCTTGCAATGTCAATTCAATACAAAGTGTATGTTAAAAGCACAAAAGCATACAAAAACATATACTTCTTCATTTATGACACCATTTAAAAACGCACTCTTTACGTCCATTTGGTAAAGCTTGAAATTCATAGAACATGCATAAGCAATCAAGAGACGTATAGCTTCAAGGCGAGCCACTGGAGCATAAGTCTCCTCATAATCTATGCCTTCCTCTTGGTTATACCTTTGTGCTACCAAGCGTGCCTTGTTCCTAGTTATCACTCCGTTTTCATCAAGTTTATTCCTAAACACCCATTTAGTACCTATGATATGATGATCTCGCGGACGAGGGACAAGTTCCTAAACGTCATTTCTTTTAAATTGATTAAGCTCTTCTTGCATGGCCATTAGCCAAAATTCATCAATCAAGGCCTCTTTAGCATTTTTAGGCTCTACTTGTGATACAAAAGCGAAGTGAGAACAAAAGTTACTTATCTTAGAACGAGTCAACACACCCTTTGAAATATCTCCCAATATATTGTCTATAGGGTGGTCTTTAGAGGATTTCCAAGCTGGTGGAAGTTCATTCACTTCAGATGTTCCTTCCTCTTTATCTTTTTCATGACTAGTATCTTCCTCCTTCTCATTTTCAGCAATTTCAGATTGATCAATTTCCGTAACAGCTTCTTTGAGTATGTCTTCTGTAGATACACCTGCATCATCAAAAGAGATACCTTTTCCGACATTTTTTGGATAAGACTCATCAAAAGAAACATGGACAGATTCTTCAACAGAAAGTAAAAGCCTATTATACACTCTATATGCTTTACTTGATTGAGAGTATCTAAGGAAAATACCTTCATCAGCTTTGGCATCAAACTTCCCAAGGTTTTCCTTACCATTATTTAAAACAAAACACTTACAACTGAACACGTGAAGATGAGATAAGTTTGGCTTTCTACCTTTTAAAATTTCATAAGGGGTTTTATCCAAAATAGGACGAATTAAAATCCTGTTCAGAACATAACAAGCTGTGCTAATTGCATCAGCCCAAAAATATTTTGGTAATCCACCCTCATTGAGCATTGTTCTTGCCAATTCCTCTAAAACTCGATTTTTGCGCTCCACAACACAGTTTTGTTGTGGAGTTCGAGGAGCTGAAAAGTTGTGCTCAATGCCATACTTGTCACAATACTTATCAAAGAGATGGTTTTGAAATTCACCTCCATGATCGCTTCGAATTGTAACTATTTTAGAATTCATTTTGTTTTGGGAAAGTTTTGCAAAACTTTTAAAAGCAGAAAAAGTTTCATCTTTGCTATGAAGAAATATAGTCCAAGTGAATCTAGAGTAGTCATCTACTATTACGAAACCATAATAGTTTCCACCTAAGCTCTTTGTCCTAGATGGTCCAAAGAGGTCCATATGGAGAAGCTCAGGGGGTCTTGAAGATGAAATTATGTTTTTAGATTTAAAGGAGACCCTTGTTTGTTTTCCCATTTGGCAAGCATCACATAGGTGGTCTTTTGAAAATTTTATTTTTGGAATACCTACTACTAGATCCTTAGATACAACCTTATTAAGCAAATCGAAATTAACATGCGCTAAGCGTCTATGCCATAGCCATGAATCATCATTTAGGGCAACTAGACATTTAGTGCTTGTTAAAGATACATCCAAAAGATCAAGCATATAAATGTTGTTTACTCTTACACCTTTAAACACAACATTATGTTCAGTATGTTCAATTTTGCAACAAGTTTTTGTGAAAGAAACTTTATAACCTTTGTCACATAATTGACTTATACTCAACAAATTGTGTTTAAGTCCCTCTACAAGATGGAAATCAGAAATAGTAGTGGTAGAGGGATTACCTACACTACCTTTGCCAAGTATAGCTCCTTTGTTATTGTCTCGATAAGTGACATACCCCTTCTTCTTTGCTTTGAAGTCAATAAAAAGTGATATGTCACCTGTCATGTGCCTTGAACACCCGCTGTCCAGAAACCATCTTCTTTCCACGGATGCAAGACACTCATCCTACAATATCAAAAGAGAGAGGTAGGTACCCAATTTTTATTGGGTCCAAGTGGGTAAGTGGTAACATGGTTGTCTTTAGGCTTCCATTGATAAATACCTTTAGGCACTAGGATTCTTCTAAATTTGCATTTTTCAATGGTATGGCCAGCATGACAACAATAATGACATACACTACGACAATGTTGTTGTTTATGTTTGGTCCTTAAATCCTTTGGAATAAAAGAGTATCTTGCATATGGTATATTTAATGACTTTTTAAACAACCTAGTGTCAATGGCATAAGTAATCTTAGGTTGTAAAGCTTTTTCCAATTTGACCTTAAGAGAAATGACCTCTTGTTGCCAAATGTGACAAGCTTCACAATAACTCATTTTACTACAACCATCAATATCAATAGCTTTTGAATTTTCTGCAATGCTAGCTTTCAAGTACTTTAGATCTTTTTCAGCATGGAGTACTTTACCTTCCAAGTATGAAAAAATTTGTTTATCGGAAGATAATCTTTTAAACGCTTCTATAGCTTCATTATGCAGTTTTTCAAAAGCTATTTTCAATTCAGAAAAGGACATAGAAGAGAAATTGTTATAGTAAGCTTGTTTTACCCTTTTATCATCAATTTTCTTCTTGTGGTGGGACTGATTTTTGGTGTGAGCCATAAGACACAAATTTGCGGTTTCATCACTATCACTTGAGCCTTGTGTACTTGATGAATCACTATCACTTTCCCAAGCAATGTAAGCTCTTCTTTGCTTATTGTACCTTTTTGGTGGAGCTTTTCCTTTATCCTTTTTCTTCAAAGGACAATCCGTCTTATAATGTCTGAACTTACCACAATTAAAACAAGACCCTCTTTCTCTATTCTTCTTAATCTCTTCCTGTTTTGAATCTATAGATTGTCTTCTAAAATTTATGAGATTTTTGTCGGAATGCTTGATTCCATTCTTTCGAATGAATCTATTATATATCCTAACAAAAAGTCCCATTTCTTCGTCACCGGAGTCTTCGTCACTACTTGACTCATTGTTGCTTAGCTCCTTTTGTGAGGACTTTGAGTTAGAAGCCACAAGAGCTATAGGCCTCTTCTCACCCTCTTTGTCTTTATTCTTATCCTTTCCCTTTTTACTCTTGTTCTCAAACTTTTCTAGACTTTCTAGTTCTTGCTGATGTTCCTCCAGCTTTCCAAACAAAGTAGTCATTGAGAGTGTCGTTAGATCGTTGGCTTCCTTGATAGTTGTTACTTTAGGTTGCCATTCCCTGCTAAGACATCTCAAAATTTTATTAGTAGCAATTTCATTGGAAACAGGTTTTCCAAGTGCATTCAAACGATTGATGAGATGAACAATTCTCTTTTGCATGTCGGGGATAGATTCTCCTTGTTTCATGCGAAAGAGTTCGAACTCTTGATTAAGTGTGTTAATACGGGACTGTTTTACTTCAGTTGTACCTTCATGTGCAATTTCTAAAGTGTCCCACATTTCTTTAGCTGTCGAGCAATGGGATACTTGATAATACTCATCAGCACTAAGCGCTGAAATTAGCATATTTCGAGCTCTCCAATCACTTGACCACTTTTTCTCATCTTTCTCATCCCAATCATCTTCCGGTTTAGGTACTATGGCACCTTCCTCATTCATCATGGTGATTTGAAAAGGACCATTTTGAATGGCAGTCCATACGTGCCTATCCACAGAATTTATGTGAACTCGCATGCAGTCTTTCCAGTAGCCATAATTTTCACCATTTAAAACAGGAGCTCTATTATACGCCCCCTTTGGTTCAGAATCCATATCGTTACAGGCAGCCACAAAGCACCAGCGAACCGGTGCACTGATACCACTTGTTAGACGGTGTGGCTAGTGATCTAGAGGGGGGTGAATGGATCACCTCCTTGTTAACAAGGTTTTAAAAGATTTTTCATAGTTTTTTAAGATTAGCGGAAAAACACGGTCCCTAATCGACTTTCGTCTATTCTGGACCAGCCACTAGAAAACCGGACATGTGATAAAGTGTTGGATTTGCAATTGAGATGTTAAAGACTTAAACACACAAGCTGTAAAAGTATTGAATGCACCTATTACAACAACTATTTCCAATGAATCAAAACCGATTAAAAACGTAAATAGAGATGGAGAAGGAATACAATACACAGAGATTTGGTAAGGAAGTTCCCTACGTTCGTCCTCGCCTGTGGGTACGTCTCCCTCTCAATTTCAAACCGAAATTGAGAACTTTTATATCGATATTGCTGAAATCGTCGTTTACAAGGTTGCTATACAAAAACCAGAAATCTATACACCTAGATCTTCCTATTGTATGAACCTTCACTTGATCTGAGCCAAATCAAGATTCCCTTGCAAGTAATACAAACAATTCACCGGTTCCACGATCTATTTGCGAAACCTCCCAATTTCCAAACCTTACGCTGCGGCTGAATCTGTTTTGTAAACGTGACTGAAAAACCTTCAAGAACACACCCGTTCTTGAAGGACAAACCAGATGGTTTTTCCTTGAAACCTTCTTTCACTCTTCAACTCAGCTAGATCATCGATCGTTCTGCTGAACGTTATCTCTTGATCCTCTAATTCACAGAGCAACAATGATTATGTGTTGATGTTCTTGAATCAAAGTGATTGAGAAGATGATGAAGATGAATTTTCTCTTAGGTTTCAACCCTGATCACAATTGAATGCACACCCAAAAAACTTCTTCTTTTATTGTGTTCTTCAATTTTCTTGACCTTGAATTCACTTTCGATTTATCCCTGTGTATTATCTGCACTAACAGAAACATATATATACTTGACAAAGTTTGTTAGAATAGAAACAGATTAATGCATCGATACGAAGTGCGAATGTATCGATACATGATGGTTTTTACACTGTTATGTATCAATACATAATGGGATGAATCGATACATACTGAACCAATGCAAAAGAAACAGAGAAATGAAGACATAATGTATCGATGCATGTTGAGAGTGTATCGATACATAGCAGATATTCCATAATCATATCTACAGCATGTATCGATGCATGTTGCGAATGTATCGATACATAGCAGATATCACAGACGCATACCTACAACATGTATCGAAGCATATTGAGAATGTATCGATGCATTTGACTTAATTCAGAACTTCAAGGAAATTATGTATCGATACATCTTGCGAATGAATCAATACATACAGAAGCAAAAGTCAAATTTTTTTGTTTAAAACAAGACATGTGTTGATATAAAAACTCATGTATCAATGCATACATGGATAAGGTAGGTTTGTTAAGCTTGCAATGTCAATTCAATACAAAGTGTATGTTAAAAGCACAAAAGCATAAAATTTACTATCATACAAAACTAAAGAGTTGCTCACAGAGAAGAGTTGTAACGCCCTGGATTTTATTTAATTATTTTATTCAGACTGTTGTGTGTTGGTGAGTATAGAATAATAGATTATCGAATATAATTTTAAATTGAGAATTATATTGTGGTGGATAATTGTATTATTAAGTAATAAAATAAATGGAATAAAATATGACGTGGAAGGACAAGGTGGTCATTTGGTGGGTTTAGTGAGGGTAAGAGTGGAAGTCCCTAAATTGGTCTAAGGGATTAAGTTGTAAAAAGAGAAAAGGATCGTATTCTGAGAAAAGGGAAGAACGATCGTAACAGTTTTGAAGAGGAGGAGAAGAAGAAAAGTCTTGATCGTGAAGAAGAATCCACGAGGAAGAGAAATTCTTGACAAAACCAAAGGTAAGGGTGAGATTCTTCCGTCTCTAAAGGGTTTTATGATGGGAATTGGGTAGGTTGAGGATTTGGGATTGATGTTGTGGTGGATTGAGGAAGAATTGTGTTGAGTAATGAGTAGTTTGTTGTTGTTAGTTGATAATTGTATGAATTAGATAGTAAAATTGGTAATTACTATGAATTTTGGCTAGTATTGGTGTTGTGGTATGATGTTTTTCGTAACAGAATAGTGCAAAGCGTAGAGGAGCGATTTGTGAAATCACAGAGCTCGCTTAGCGAGTGAGTTGGATTTTGAAAAAGTAAAGAGTCAATGAGTTTCTCGCTTAACGAGCAATGACCTTAGCTAAGCGAGACCTGGAGCATGAAAAGTTGATTGTTAATTCCGAAAAATAACTGAAAAATTACCTAATTATTTTAGTAATGCTTAGGAATTGATGAGGTGTAGCTGGAGGTAGTGAAAGAAGAGTTATACACATAATTGTAGGGATAATTAGTGTAACTTGACTATAAACATAATTGACATGTTTATTGGCTTCAATGTTGTTGTTGTTGTTATGAGTAGTTGTTGTGGTGATGTGCTTCAGTTTGTAGATGATACATGTGTATTTGATATGTTGTAGTATGTGTTATGTTGTGTTTGTCGTGGTCAAAGTTGATTTATGTCATTATATGTTAAGAATGCATGATAATCTTGATGGTAATGAATCGTTGTATATTGATAGATGTTGTGATAGATCATTGTTACTGTTGATGTTGTATGATGTAATCATTGTAATTATGCATGTATGTCATTGGTGTTGCATGACATGTTGCATAGTTGAATAACATACCAAGGTGAGGTATGTCAGTTGTTGTGATGTTGGTGCAATCATGAAATAGGGATCGTACGTGGTCATGAAATAGGGGTTGAGGGTGTGATCATGAAATAGGGATCATATTGGACCACGAAAGAGGGGTGAGAGTTCCGATGGGAACTGGGTCTTGAAATAGAGATCACATATGGTACCATATGTATAGAGTCAAGTAGGGTCTCATTGCATGGTTGTTGTTGTATATGATTTTGTTGATGTGTATAATGCTATTGTATATATGATACAGTTGAATAATTATTGTTAAGAAGTGGTGTTTTGTTTCTGATACTTGCTAATTCTTGTTATATTACTCTTTTGTGATGTAAGTATCGCATCACTCTTGTTTGAATGTTACTCTCATGTTGGTAATGTAAAGGTGAGCAGGATAAGATGAGTGGTGGTTGTAAACACCCCAAATTTGCCCTCACTTTTTCTCACACCATGGCTTGTGATCTTTAATTTTTTGCATTAGCATAAGCATATCATATCCCACGACATAGTTCATTTCATCTGCATCTAGGGTTTGTGATCTGAGTAATCCAAGAAGTGATCTGAGCCATCCCAATGGTCTTGAAGCTTTCCAAGAGGGTCCATGTGTATTCCATGATCATAATATGCTCCCCAAATTTCAAAAAAGTCAAGGGATCACAAAGCATGGCAAAGGCATAGAGGCAGACTGAAGATTTCCTGCACAGATGACCTAAAATTAGGGTTTTGGTTTCAGAGGCCTTAATCCCAAATTTTTTGGTCATTATTGTTTCTAATGGCCTCAATATGTTATAAGGATCATGTGTACCAAATTTGATGAAGAAATTCATTGTGGAAGTCATCTGATCATTGGGTAACTTCTTGAGCAAGTAATGACAAAATTAGGGCATCTGAGGCCTCCATCAAGGGTACCAAAGGGTCATCATCATCATTTTGAGTCTCTATAATATTTATTTGATCATTTAAGTGGTTAAAAGTTCACAAAGTTGAAGAATTTTGAGCCAAATGCAAACTTATTATTTTTGGAAATGACTTGTAATGGAAACTTTCCATTTTGCGAAAGATATTCAACCTATTCTTTCATGACCAAAAATGCTTCAAATGAAAAATCCTTTGACATGAAAGTTGTAGATTATGTCTTCCCATTTTCAAAAAGTACAAAAACATGTCTTGATTCATCCTAGAACTCAAGATATGGCCTTTCAAAGTTGGCAAAAATCCTATAATTTTCAAGTGTGCACCAAAGAGGGATTTTTGCAATTTCACTTGCCAAGCCATTTCATGACCAGTAATCAACTTCTAAACATCATACCAACATAATGAAACACATTTTGATCAAGATTGCACAAAAAATCACAAGTTTCTATGCCTTGCACTTCAAGAAATTCCAAAGAGGGAAAATTGCATAAGCCATGAGAACACTTGATCAAGGCCATCCAGCTGCATTCTATTGATCCAAAAGCCATCCTTGATGCAAGCTGAGGCCAAGACACCCCTTGAAACAACTCTAACTCATGCCATGCCTCAAGTACACATCCATTGACATTTTTGCAACTTGGCCCATACCAATCACACTATGCCACCACCCACTTTCTGATCAATCCTATTGGCTTATACTAACCCTAAGGACCTCATTTCATGAGACACACAAGCCTGAATCATCCCACAAGCTCATATTTCCAAAAATTCCATAACACTTCCCTTCTTCGATTCTCACTGCACAAGCCAAAAACCTCAAAACAAACATCACCAATCATCTCCAAATGGTCCATAGAACACAAAGCACCCTTTAAAAAGCCTTGAAACATAGCCAAACAAAAACATGATTCCTGGTGCAGAGGAGTTGCACCTCTCAAACCAAGCCACATAAACTTGTTCTAAGCATTGCAACATCATCAGGGAGTTCATTGGAGGTGGATTAAACAAAGAAAGAGGTCAGAAAGCTCAAGGAGTGAAAGCTTCAGCTCAGGTAGCCATCTGAAACTTTTTTTTCCAGAAGCTTTATTTTATGTTCTAGAAATGTTCCCCATGTTCCCCTGATCACACTGCACTTGTTGTTTTTTAAAATGGTGAAGAAATGAGCATGAACCGTATCTCTGAAATTTTTGACTTAAAAGAAGTTTGCTTCGATTCATGCTGGTTTTTGAAAATAAATGATTTTTGGTGTTGGATTCTTGTTTAGTGATGTTCATAGGTCATTTCTGGAGATTTTGGTGAAGTTTCCTGGCCTGTGGTGGAAGTTGGGTTGAGGGGTTGGCCGGAGAAGATGACTGGAGCTTGCTCCGGTCACCTGAAAGTGTTTAGGGCCTTAATTAGGGTTTAGTGCCAGTTTGAATCTCCACCCTTAGATTTTAGGTTTTCCGCGCGTACGAATGTCTCAGATTCATTCATTAACTCTAATCTATTTTTAATTAAATTAATTAGGATTAATTAGTTTAATTTAATCAGAAGCAATCCAGGCCCCCCATTCACGCGCGCAGTCAACCCAGTCTCTCTCAGTTTGAATCCCAGCCTTCAGATCAGATTACTTTCAATTATTTTCATTTTATTTTCATTTTCTTGCATTTCTTTTCCATATTTATTTTAAAATAGAAAAAGACTTTCAAAAAATCTCAAACTTTGCATTTCTGTTTCAAATATTTTTCTTAACCTGAAAATATTTAAATATTTTATTTAATTAATTAATTTATTTTAATTAATTAAATATGCATTTTAGTTTCAAAAAATCACCAAAATAATCATGAAGCATTATTAAACATTTAGAAACATTTTCAAACTCACCATACAAATTTCTTTTTAGGTTTGATTACTTTTTCACAATTTTCTTTGAGTTAGAGTTCTTAAATTTCACATTTTTTAACCCTAACTTGAAAAATTCATTTCTGCCTAACCCTGATGAGTTTGAACTTGATTCTTTTTGCATTGTTTCACATATTACATATAGTTTCTAGGTTATTTATTTCATATTTTTATTTTGCATTTTCAATTTCATTTGCATTTTCCCTCTAGAAGCACCCAAAAACCCTAGTTAACTTAGAAATTTCATAACTTTCACTAGGATTGGCTTCTGACCTTCTCCTTTGGGGTGTGATCTTGTATAGTTTTAGGGTTTGTTTGAGCTCAATTTCAATTTTTTATAATGGTGAATGCTTCTGTTTTGGTCATATGCATCTCATGGCACCTTAAAACCCTAATTTTGCATCTTCATTTGCATTCTTCTTTGCATATCATGAACTTATGAACTTGCCATTCCATCCCATTCTTTTATATGTCATCTTAGACATCTTAAGACATGTTTAAAACATTGCTTGATCATTGTTGTATCATTTTGGCATGCTTTGTGTAAACACCCCAAATTTGCCCTCACCCATTCACACTATGGCTTGTGATCTTTTCATATGCATAAGTTCAATCATGGCATCTCATATTGCATATTTGCTTCACTGCATTGGTTCAAAGTCATCTGCATCTAGGGTTTGTGATCTGTGCAATCCAAGAGCCCTTTGAGCCACTCCAAAGGTCATCAATCACTTAAAAGGGGTCCATGTATGTTCAAGCATCACATTATATCCTCACAAAGTCCAGAAAGTCAAAGAATCACAAGAACTGAGAAAGGCATGGAAGCAGAGCCAGGTTTAACTGCACAGATGACCTAGAATTAGGGTTTTGGTTTCAGAGGCCATAACTCTAAATTTTTTGGTCATTCTTGTTTCTATTGGTCTCTATATGGTATAGGGATCATGCATATCAATTTTCATGAAGAAATTCAATGGGGAAGTCATCTGATCAAGAGTTGACTTCTTGAGCAAGTCAGTGCAAAATCAGGGCATCTGAGGCCCCCAATGACCCAACCAAAGGGTGTTCTTCATCATTTTGATTGTGTATGATCTTTATTTGATCATAGAAGATGTTGTAAGTTCACAAAATTGAAGAATTTCAAGCCATTTGCAAAGTTGACTTTTTGGGAAAATGACTTGTACTGGAAACTTGCCATTTTGGGAAACTTTTTCAACCCTTGCTTTTTGATTCAAAAATGCCTCAAATGAGAAAACTTTTGTCATGAAAGTTGTAGAATGGATCATTCCCTTTTCAAAAAGTACAAGAACTCATTCTAATTCATTTTGGATCAAAAGTTATGGCTTGTCAAAGTTGGGAAAATCACATAATTTGAAGTTTTCTACCAAAGAGGCAAAGTTGCAAAATCACTTGCCAAGGCAAATTGAGACCTCAAAGTAACTTCTAAACTTTACACAAACATAAATCAAGGCCTAAAATTCAGAATGCACCAAGAGTTTGTCCATTTTCATGACTTATGGATCAAGAAACTTCAAAAGGGCCAAAGTTGATTAAAGTTGCAAAACATCATTTAAACCCTAATCCATTTGCTGGCTGGCTTCAAAATTGATCCTATGGCCCTCCTCATTCCTTGCTGCGCAGGACACCCCTCTTGTCCTTGGCTAACTATTGGCCCATACCTCTCTTACACAAAGCTTGACTTTTTTTTGCAAAAGACCCATACCAATCACAATAGGGCACAACCACTCCACAGACCTATCCATGAGTGATAAGTGGACCAAAGGCAAGCCATAACACACAAGAACTCATGCTGAAACACTCTCCAAGCCATAGTTCCAAGTTTATGCCTCTTATACATTTTGCTTCGAATCACACAACATAAGCATCAAACATAAAAACAAACTTCATAGAACATCTCAGCATCTCTCACTGATCATCCCTGACCCTTCACCTTGCCCTGAAACTCCCTGAAATCAAAACACGATTTCCTCCCTTCTCTGATCAGAACCCCATCAATATCTCAAACTAGCCCAAATAAACTCCAAACAAGCCTTGCAAACATCTGAGGGGAGTCATTAGAGTTGATTGGAAGCAAAGAAGCAAGCTGAAAGCTCCAAACTGAAAGCTTCACTTCAGGTAGCTTCGAAATTTATTTTTTCCAGAAACCTTGTTTTAAGCTACTGAAATGATCTACATGTTCCCCTGATTGTTTTGCACTTTGTAGTTTTGAAAATGATTGAGTATTGAGTATGTATTGCATCTCTGAAAGTTTGGCCATTTTTACGTTTTTGATTCGAATCATGGTTTTGAGCAAAAAGAAATGAGTTTTGAGGTTAGATTCAGGTTCAGGGGGGTGAAGAGAGTTGATCTGGAGCTTTAGAGCTCCAGAAATAACCTAGAAGTGAGGTTTTGGTTTTGCTCAGGGGAGGTGTGGCCGGAGAAGACGACCGAAGGTCTTTTCCGGCCACCTGAAAGTGATTAGGGACTTAATTGCGTTTAGGGCAAAGTTTGAATGTGGACCCTTGATTCAGTGGACTTTTGTTGACTCCCGCGCGTTTCATTGGCCAGGATGGTTTCATTAAACCCTAATCCACGTCATTAATCTAATTAATTAAGTTTATAAATTAATCCTGCCAGTTTGAATTTCAACCCTTAGATCACGCGCCAAGTCAATTCCCGCGCCCTAGGTTCAAATCTCAGCCACTGGATCTGTTGACTATCCATTTAATTCATTTTAATTTCATTTTTTCTTGCATTTTCTTTCTCATTTTATTAAAAATAGTAAAACAAATCACAAAAATCTCATTTTTTTGCATGCAGACTTAGAATATTTTTCTCATTCCAAATATATTTTTATTTTTATTTTTTGCATTAAAAATTATTTTTAAATCATTTAAAAGTTTATTTTTAATTAGTTAATGAAAATTAATTAATTAAAAATACTTTTAGGTATTTAAAAATCACAAAAAAATTCACATAGCATTTAGAAACATTTAGAAACATTGTCCAACTCTCAAACCAAATTTCTTTTTTGATCTTGATGTCTTTTGATCATTTTCATTGGATTTAATTTCATTTTAAGGCAATATTTTGTTTCAAACTTCAAAAATTCATTTCTGCCTAACCATTGAGAGTTGGATAATGATTCTTTTTGCATTGCATCTTTTATAGCATGTAGTTTATAGGATAAATTTTGTTTGAATTGATCTTGCATTTTCAATTTGTTTAGCATTTTTCTTGATAAGGCACCTTAAAACCCTAGCAATCTTAGGAAATTCACATCTTTCATTAGGTTAGGAGTTGGATCCTCTCCTTTGGGCAGTCAGTTTGTGTAGGTCTAGGGTACCTTTGATAGCATTTTCAAATTTTTTATCATGTCTCTTGCTTCTGGTTTTGGATTTTGCTTTGTGTGTTGATCATAAACCCTAATTTGTGCCTTCCTTTGCATCCATTCCCCATTTGCTTGCATACCATGAATTGCCATGACATTTTGTGCATTCTTTTGAATCATAATACATCTTAAGACATATTAGAATCATGATTGATCATTGCATCTTTCATTTGCCATGTTTTATGTCCATTGCATCTCATAACTTTTCATGAACATTCATGGTTCAATGCATGCTTCATTTGCATCCTTATGCTTGAATGATCATTCTCATCTCTTGTCATGTGTTTGCATCATCTCTTAGCATCCTCAACATCTTGTTTATGCTTCTGGTTTTGGTTAGCATCATCACATTGCATCTCATTTGCATTGCATTTCATTTCTTTTACTAACTTTTCAGGTGGTAAGTTGTTTTGAGAAGTGAATTTGCCTTCACTTCTCACAATCTCTTCTCATCTCTCTTGCATCTTTGCTGCATTGTATCTTGTGTATTGGATTGATCTTGCTCATTCTTGTCCATCTTACTTTCTTTCTTCAAGCAACTTGTCTTCTTAAGTGAAGCAAGTTGTTTTGCTTCTCTTTGCTTCTTCCTCCTTTCATCTGCTTCCTTCCTGGTGGTTTCTTTGAAGATTTCTTTCTTAAGCCTCATTAACCCTAGGAATGACCAAGCATGATAATAATTAGGGTTTGATTAGTCCCCCATTTAGCTTTTACCTTTGTGTCATCTTTGAGTCTTCTCTTCTCATCTCATAATCATGGACTAAACCCTAAAGGCTTTAAGGCTTTGTGATTAAGATTATGTCTGCATCCTTCTATTAGGATGGAGTGTATAACTTTAATCCTAAGTGTTAAACCCTTAATTTGTTTAACTCCTTTAATCAATCCACTTAATAATCACCAAGACATCAAGCTTGTAACTTGGGCCTTGCATTACGGTTCTAATTCTTCCTTAATTGGTTAAGAAGGACTAACCCTAGTGTTAATGGACAAGTCCTCCTCAAGTTGTCTTACAAACCATGAAAATCATTTCTTCATCTTACCATTAATTAAAATCCACTTTAATAAAGGCTTTGTTTTGTCATGAGGTTAATCCCTAATCATGGATTAAGTTGAGGAGTCTTCCTCAGCTTAAATATTCTCATCTATTATCCTTCTATTAGGTTAATGATCATAAGTAGGTTAATGATTTTAATCCTACATCAGGGTGATTAAGTGTGAGATGCTGACTTCACACTTAAGGTATTCTCATTACCCCTAATCAGAGGGAGGATGTGATGAGTTTACTAACCTTTGGTTTAGGCTTAAGCTCATTAACTTATGACAAACTTTCAAAAGCAATAAAAGACTGAAAACACAAAAACAAACAATAATCGTCTCCTTCGGGATTCTTTTTCTCATCTCATTCACTCATAAACGAGAACTTGCTTCTTCCGTCTAATGCAAGACAGTTAGCACTCGAGCCAGACGAGTCATACACTTGAGCATAGACAAGCAAGCAGTTCATCAGTAAATTTATCTTTCAGTCTCTTTGGGTCGAACTACGATGTTCTGACTTCCTCATTGCACGAGAGGATACGTAGGCATAACTTAACAGTTATCGAACAAAAGTCTCTGTATATTCCCCCTCCTCCCAGTATATTCTTTAAGCCTCATTATCATGAGCATTTCACTCTTCCCTTACACTGACACTTTACTTATACACTTCACACTTCTTTTACACTGACACTTGCATTCTTTCCAGCTTTGATACACATATAGCACTGACACTACCCCTTTTTAAACACAAATCTTTTAAGCGTGGATCCCGTCGAGTACGACGGACAATCTGGGTGCTAATACCTTCCCAGGTTGTAACCAACCCCCTTTCTCAGTCTCTCTGGTTCGCAACCGTCTTATCCATATCTTTTCTTAGGTCTATGCAGCATTATCTTTCCTACGGGATAAAAATGCCTAGCTGGCGACTCTATTCACTTCCCTTCTCTCTTTTCGCCGACCGTTCGCGTCTGAACCCCTTCTGACCATGAGGTGTCATTTTGGTGGGAGCGACACTTTGCATTCATTTTGTTTCATGAATTTCTATGTGTTTTCATGCTTCTAAACATGCTTCCATTGCATCTCATCCTTGTATGATCATTCATATGCATCTTGTATTATTTTGCATCATCTCATAACACATTTGCATTGCATAATAACTTCTTATTTTGCTCTTTGTATCTTTACTCATCTTATTTCTTTGTGCCTTATGTCTTATGCATTCATACTAACATTTCAGGAACCTTTGGTAAGTTATCTAGGAGGTGGATTTTCCTTCACCTCCCACCTCTTCTTTCCTCTCATTTGCATATTTATTTGTCTTTGAAGTGAAATTGCTTCGCTTATGTCTCTCTTTCTCCTTTCTTTTCTCCTAAGTTACTTATCTTCTTCAGGAAGTAAGTAACTTATTCTTTCTCCCCTTCTCTTTTCATCTGTTTCTTCCATGGTGGCCTTCCTGAAGATTATTCTCTTAAGCCTCACAAAACATAGGATATCCAAGCATGATAAATTTTAGGTTTGTATATAGTCCCCCCTAACTTTTTATCTTCGAGTCTCCTTGAGTCTCTCTTCTCATCTCAATAATCAGAGGCTAAACTCTTAAAGCTTTAGGACTTTGAATTAGGGTTATGTCTGCATCCTTATCTTAGGATGGAGTGTATAACTTTAATCCTTAGTGTT
The DNA here is from genome assembly GCA_963966055.1 of Lathyrus aphaca. Classification (NCBI taxonomy): domain Eukaryota; kingdom Viridiplantae; phylum Streptophyta; class Magnoliopsida; order Fabales; family Fabaceae; genus Lathyrus; species Lathyrus aphaca. The sequence continues at coordinate 137,176,874 of OZ014521.1, read as the reverse complement.
AAACCTTTAATTTGTTTACACCTCTTAATCAAAACACATTAATAATCACTAATACTTTATCTTGTAACTTGGGCCTTACATTAGGGTTCTATCTCTTCCTTATGGTTAAGAGGGACTAACCCTAGTGTTTAATGGACAAGTCCCCCTCAAGTTGTCTTATAAACCATAAAATCCACTTCTTAATCTCACCCTTTAATTAAAATCCACTTAATAAAGGCTTGTTATATAATGAATTTAATCACTAACCATGGATTAAGTGGAGGTATCTTCCTTAGCTTAAGTGTTCTCATCTATCATCCTTCTCTTAGGATGGTGTAATGAGTTTACTAGTCTGTGATTGGAGATTAAACTCATTACTTAATACTAAACAAAAACCCAAAAATATCTAAATAATCACAAGTAGGTTAATGATCTTAATCCTACATCATCATGGTAATTAAGTTGATATGCGTATCCCATACTTAAGTAGGCTCATTATCCCTAATCAGGGAGGATATAATGAGTTTACAACCCTTGATCTAGGCTTAAACTCATAATCCTATGCAAAACACCAAAAACAATAAAAAACTGAAAACACAAAAACAAACAATAATCATCTCCTCTGGGATTCTTTTCTCATCACACTCATTCACAAACGAGAACTCGCTTCTTCCGTCTAATGCAAGACAATTAGCACTCGAGCCAGACGAGTCATACACTTGAGCATAAACAAGCAAGCAGTTCACAATCAAAATCATTCCGATCTCTTTGAGTCGAACTACGGTGTTCTGACTTCCTCATTTCACGAGAGAATACATGGGAATAACTTAACAGTTATCGAACAAAAGTCTCTATGTCTTCCCCCTCTTTCAACCTTCTTTTTAAGCCTCAGTTCCTGAGCAATTCACACCTTTTGCACTGACACCTGTACTTTCTTCCCCTGGATTTTGCACACAGATAACACATACACTTACCCCTTTTAAACACTATCTTGTAAGCGTGGATCCCGTCGAGTACGACGGACGATCTGGGTGCTAATACCTTCCCAGGTCATAACCAACCCCCTTTCTCAGTTTCTCTGGTTCGCAACCATCTTATCCATCTCTTTCCAGGTTTATGCAGCATTACCTTTCCTTCAGGATAAAAATTCCTAGCTAGCGACTCTATTCAACCTCAACCTCCAACATCGCCGACGGTTCGCGTTTGCACCGGGACGTAAAGTCCGGGGAGCGACAGCTTGGCGACTCATCTGGGGAAGTATCTTGCAACCGGGGCTTCTGGTTCTTTTTGTGGGTTTCTCCTAGCGCTTGTTTGATTTGTGTTTATGAGGGTGTTATGTGATATGCATGCTTTTTGTTTATTGTTTTATTTATTGCTTTCTGTACAACTTTATTTATTGCTTTCAATTACTGTTTTATGCATTTCATATTATTGTCATCACATCATGTGCTGGATTTGTTGGTTTGCCTTGGTGGGAGGGGTATCTCAGTGAGCAAGGTTCCACACCGGGAGCCTAGGTGACACATAGGATTAGAGTGGCTTCATATTCTTTCCCATTCCATTTCGGTCTCGTGCGGGAATATGAAACACGATTCAGACATGGGTTTTTTCTTGAGAACTCTGTGTTACAGATTTCCTGTAGTACTAGGGCTATCTGGGAAGCCTGCTAAGTCTCGATGACCTTTTAGATGACCTTCAGCATCTGAGGATAATTAGAGGAGGATTCTTTATGATTAGGGTAAATATTGTACTTCCGAGTTAGAAGTATTTACACTTCTCATAATAGATCCGAATCTAAGGATCCTTGTTCTAGAACAATACATGTGAATGGGTTGAGATGTTTACAAGTTTGCAGGAACCCTTGGCCTCAACATACCCTGTTACTAGATATTGTTTTAAGGTTACACTATTTTGAACTGATCTTATGAAACCCTGGACTTGTGACTCTTTATTTGAGTCCCCCACCTGGTTACTGATTCTCAGACCTTCATTCGGACTTATAAACACTCATGGACCCTATCCAAAGCAAATGACAAATCCAGCACCTGATCACAAACCCTTGTAGATCATTCTGCATACATCATTTTGCATCATTTAACATTTGTCTATTTGTTTTACAGGGTATCCACATCATCTTTGGTTTGGTTTTGATTGTTCTTCTGCTCAGCCATCTTCATCAGTTATCTTCCTCAGAGATCTTCTTCAACTGATATCTCCTTCAGTTGTCTTCATCAGTTATTTCCTTCAGTTATCTTCATCAGCACCCATTATCAGTATGGATTCATCCAGGAAGAGCAACATCACTTACCATTTCTTTGATCCCTCTCTAGCAGGCATAAGACAGATTCAGGCACTTATCACTCCTGATTATGTCCCTTTATTCAGGGAACATTATGGTGGTATTATGGACATGATCATAGACTTGGATGCATCATAGAGGATCATTATTCACACTTGCCTTCATTTTTATGACCCTCCTCTCAGATGTTTCACTTTCCCAGACTTTCCGATGGGTCCTTTGTTGGAAGAGTATTCCATGTTGTTGGGTGTCCCCATCAGAAGAGGAATCCCTTTCAACCCTGAGATGACTACTCCTAGGTATGAAGACATAGCTAAGGCTCTGCATTTGGAAGCCATTATCATTGATCAGCATATGACCACCAAGGCTGGAATCTCATGCCTTCATTTGGACTTCTTAATCACTCAGGCTACCAGTCATGCTGCAACAGGGAAGTGGGAAATTGTTTGTGCTCTCCTGGATCTTAGTGTATATGGAATTATATTGTTTGCAGACGAACCTAAATTTGTAAGAAAGAATGTTATCCATATCTTCTTGATGAAGAATCCAGTTCCTACCTTTCTAGGGGATTTCTACTACTCAGTGCATCAAAGAAATGAGAAGCAGGGGGAAGACTAGTCAGATGTTGTGCGCCTCTCTTCTACTGTTGGTTGATGAGACACATGCCGAAGACGGAGGCTTTCTTGAATCCGCATCAGTTAAGGAATTGGGCTAAGAGAATGATTGCCCTTACTTCAGAAGACATCAGGTGGTGTACTCAGAGCACCAAGGGCAGGGACATAATCACAAGTTGTGGACAGTATCCTAATGTACCTCTCATTGGAGTGAAGGGTTGCATCAACTACAATCTTTTTCTTTTCAAAAGGCAGCTAGGGTATACTTTAGTACATCCACCAAGAGAGAAGGACTTAGCAGAGACCCTTTACTGTGATGTTCAGAATAATCATGCCATCATCCGACAAGCAGCCTGGGCTTAGGATAATATACAGACAAAATGGACTGCTATTCTTGGCAAGTGCAACAACATAGCTTCAGCTCAGTACATTGGTTGGTCTCGCATCAGAGGACAGATCACCCGCATGCCATTCACCCTGGAAGATGTGCCAGGGCCATCATCAGTAGAGCCCACAGCTACAGTGAGTCTGGAGGAATTTGATAAGCTGAAAGAGAGGAATACCCAGCTTTCTGAAGCTCTGAAGAAGACCCTTTGGGAAAGGAATGATGGTCGTCTGGATATTGAGGTTAGAGAAGCTCCGGATCGAGCATATGACCAAGATAGAAAAGATAGAGGACTTCATTAGAAAAGCCCGAGCAGTGGAGTTGGTATTGAAGAATGATTGCAAAGAAGCTAAGATTCAGAAGGCCAGTATTGAGCATTACTTGGAAGAGAGTCTGGCTAGTTGGATCAGGATCACTGATGCTCGTTTGCAAGAAGATCAAAGGACACATGCTAGGACAGAGCAGCTTGAAGCTAATGGGAGAAGAGTCAGGAAGCCTTGTTAGCAGTAGAGAAGGAAATCTCCGAGTTGAAACTCCGGGAAGGGTTGAAGAGATCAAAGGACCAAGACAAGTACCGGAAGTTGACAAGTGCCATTTCCACCAGGAACCTTCTTATCAGGACCATCACAGAGCATCTAGTTGGACCGATGACTGATGCTCTCCTGAAGGAAGTCAAGGAGGATGACTTTGGGCTAGATGTTTGATTTCTCTGTGCTTGTATTTTATTTTGGTTGTACTTTATTTCTCATGGTGATTTTGTTGTATTTCTCGACTTAATTGTATTTTGACCCACCATGGGAACTTGTTGTAATCATAAACTATGTATCTTTTGCATTTGTAATATGTGGTTTATGTATTACCTGGATTTTCTCTTAGACTTCGTTCCTCTTCAACATCTTCATTCCCAGTGGTCTAGAAGGTCAAAACCAAAGAACCAAACTGGATACCCTTGGAAGACAAATAGACATACTGCATTGCATACTAAGCTCATTCTTTGTTTTGCAGGTGTTTTTGTTGTTGTTTTCTCACTTTGTTGTGTGTTTCAGGAAACATTGTTCGTAGGATGGTTTTCCCCATCAACAGAGTTCACTGGTATCCAACTAGAAACAACCTTCTGAGCTTACAAATGGACCAAGTTCAACAAGATCTGACTGACGTGAGAACTCAGATGGCTAATGAGAGAACTGAGATGAGGGCTCAGATGAACCAGTTCATGGAAGTGATGAATGGGTTGGCTCAGAGCCAAGAATGATTAAGAGAGTTAGTCGACCGGCAAACTCCAGAAGAGAATCATCCAGGCACAGGAGGTACTAGTAACAATGATCACGGGCAGCCACGAACAAATCCGCCAGAGTTTGGGCCCCACCTCAATCCTAAAGTCAATGTTATCAGAGATACCCAAGGAAACACTGGAGGTTGTGCCTTGAAAGAGGACCCTCAAGAAGAACAATTTATAGTAATTGATGCTGGGGATGAAGCTTATGATCGTCGTCTGGACGAAATAGCGGAGAAGCTGAGATCTTTTGAGTCCCAAAACTCTTTGGGATTTGATGTAATGGATATGGGTCTAGTTGAGGGAGCCAGGATTCCTCACAAATTCAAGCCTCCTTGCTTTGAGAAATATAATGGTACCTCTTGTCCACGTACTCACCTGCAGTCCTTTCTAGGGAGACTGAAAGCTTATACCATGGACGAAAGGTTGTGGATGTTTTACTTCGAAGACAGTCTGACCGGGGCATCCCGTGAATGGTATTCTCACCTGTCTAGAGAAACAGTCAGAAACTAGAAGGATTTAGCTGAGGCTTTCATATGCCAGTATCAGTACAATTTGGATATGGCACCCAATAGGACCTTCCTGATGGGTATGTCTCAATCTTCAAGAGAAACCTTTAGGGAATATGCCCAAAGATGGAGACAGCTTGCTGCTGCTGTCCAGCCTCCGATGTCTGAGAGAGAAATGGCCGACATGTTTATGAACACGTTGCAAGGAACTTACATTGACAGACTTGCTGCTTTCTCATCCACCAGCTTTACGGATGCAGTTATAGCTGGAGAGAGAATTGAGAGTCTTTTGAAGATGGGCAAAATTTCAGACAAAGGTGCTAGTTCCAACAATACAAGAAAACCTTTCTCAGGACCTCACAGGACAGGTGAGACCAACTCAGTACACATGGGCCGAGGTAGGCCTCAATACATGCCAAGATCAGTAGCTGCTGTCACCATTCCAACTCCAGCACCTCAGCAACAATATCCTCAGCAACATTTCCCACATCAACAACAATTTCCTCCGCAACAGAGATCTTACAACAATAACAATCAACAACAACGTCCGTTTCAACAAAGGACTTCACAAATCAACAGGGTTATCGATCCCATTCTGATGCCCTATGCTGCCTTACTTCCACAGTTATTAAAGCTCAATCTGATTGAGTTGAGGACTCTGGCCCCACAAGATCCCCAGAATCTTCCAAGAAACTATGATGTTAATGCCAGATGTGCCTTCCACTCCAATGCACCTGGCCATACAACAGAGAAATGCAGGGCCTTACACATGAAGGTTCAAGATTTGATTGATTCTAAGGCAATCAACTTTGCACCTCCTCCAAGTGTTACCAAGAATCCTATGCCTAGCCATGGTGGGCCTAGGATAAATTCCATTGAGGAGGGTCAACCATTAAGCCTAATTGACAGTGTTGCAAGTATTCAAACACCTCTGGCTGAGGTTAAAGCCCAGCTTTTGAAGTGCCAAGTGTTCCCGGGTTGTGAGGCCCATTGCGAAGCTTGCAAGATTTCTACCAACGATTATGCAAATTTGAAGACCGGTATCAACAATCTTATTAAAGAAGGCATTTTACATATCACTTCAACAGTTCCAGCTCTTACAACATCAGCAACCATTCCTCCTACAACACCAGCACACATCATTTCATCAGATATGACGGATATCAATCCTACAACTTCAACAACAATCATTCCAACAGATTCTTCTACAACATCAACAACCATCCCTTCTTCAACTTCAACAGACATCAGTTCAACACATCCTTCTACAACAACAGCAACCATCAATGAAGACATTTCCACAGTTACCATTTACTATGATCCGACAATAATCCATATTCCATATTCTTTCAGTAACTTACATCAACATCTCCATCAACATCAGCAACTTTCATCACCTGCACCATCTCCGGTCAGACCTCCTGTTACAATTTATTATGAACCTCAGACTGTCTCAACTCCTTCTTCCGCAGCAATCAGTCTGGTTACTATCACGGTACCAGGAGCAGTTCCATATGAAAACACCAGTGTCGTGCCTTGGCACTATGGCTCAGATTTATATTGCGACGGAAAGAAAGTCACTCTTGACACTTCTACACCACAGATTGATAATGTGGGGGAGGTGGAGGCTTCACTCGAAGCGGACGTCTCTTCGCCTCACAATTCCCAAGAACTAATGTTGAAGCAGAAGTTGCTGCCAAGGCTAAGGGCAAGAGTGTGGTGCCTGAAGAGCCTATTGCCAAAGAAACTCACAAGACATCCTTTGACTAGGACGTGGATGAGTTCATGAGAATAATCAAGAAGAGTGACTATAAAGTTATGGACCAGCTCCATCAGACACCCTCCAAAATCTCTATTCAATCATTGTTAATGTGTCTCGAAGCCCACAGGAATGCACTTCTCAAAGTCCTGCATGCAGCTTACGTGCCAGAAGAGATTACAATCAATCAGCTAGAAACGGTGGTTTCTAATGTCAATACTAGTCATGGACTAGGGTTCACCGATGCTGATCTAACTACAGAGGGCCATAACCATAATAAGGCTTTGCATATCACCTTGGAGTGTAAAGGTGCTGTTCTTTCTTATGTTTTGGTTGACACTAGGTCCTCACTCAATGTTCTTCCAAAGAAAGCCTTGGTCAAGATGGAATATGATGGTCTTGTACTGCGTCCAAGTAACCTGGTGGTGAGAACCTTTGAAGGTTTTAAAAGATCGGTTCTTGAGGAAATTGAGCTACCTGTGGTGGTTGTCCCACAGATCTTCAAAACTATCTTCTACGTGATGGACATTCAGCCTGCCTATAGTTGTCTGTTGGGTCGGCCTTGGATTCACGCCGATGGCGCTGTAACGTCGACCCTTCACCAGAATTTAAAATACGAATGGGAGGGCCAAGTTATCACAATATGTGTGGAGGAGGATATCTTCGTCAGTCATCTAGCTACTTACAAGTATATTAAGATGGATAGAGAGATCCATGAGACAATGAGCCAAGGGTTTGAGGCCCTCAATGTCAATGAAGCAACAGCTAAAGTGTCTGGTACTTCAATCTCTTCTTATAAGCAAGCTCAGAAGGTTGTTGAAGACGGGAATGCCCAGGGCTAGGGCAAGCTGCTGCAAGTTCAGATTAAGGAAGACAAGTTCGGGTTGGGTTACAAACCATCTCGACAAGTCCAAGAGGAGGCTGCTGAAGCTCCCAAGTTTATCAGTGGGGGAATGTTGACCCCGGATGCAATCAACAATGTGGAAGACGAGGCTGAAAGCAACTTCAACCTGGAAAGCTGGATTCATCCAATGGTCCCAGGCCAGCAAGTACTCAACTGGTCTTCCTAGGAAATTATAAGGATTACTTCTACAGAGTAAATATTATTTCCTGTTTAAGCATGCATCAAGTCCTGCATCTTGCCCGAGGTGTCAGGACTCATTTTTTAATAGGGCCATATATGTATTTTGTGCAAATGAATGATTAATGAACAATGGACATCTTTTGCAAACGATATTTTTTTCGCTCACTGTCTTTCCTTTTTGTTATTTTCGCACAAAACAATAAATGGAAATGTTTTTATCAAATAAGTAACTTCATTCACTTTTTTCTAAATAAGATAAAATCAATCACTAAAATAAACAAATTTCAACCCATGCAGAGATAATCCTCCAGATTGCACCGACAACGACACTGCTATGACCTCGTATGACTTTGACAATCCGATTAATCAAGTAGATGAAGAGGTTGATGAAGACTATGATTTTCCTGAGGAATTGGCCAGGTTGTTAAGACAAGAGGAAAAAGTGATTGCTCCTCATCAGGAGGAGGTTGAAACTGTCAATCTTGGTACCGAGGAAGATGTGAAAGAGGTGAAGATAGGGGCCAGTCTGCAAGCTCCAGTGATAGAACAACTCATCAGTATGCTTCTGGAAAATGTCGATGTGTTCGCTTGGTTTTATCAAGATATGTCAGGTATGGATACGGATATTATCATGCACAGATTGCCACTAAAAGAAGATTGTCCGCCGGTTAAACAGATATTACGCCGTACTTGTCCATATATGGCCATGAAAATTAAAGAAGAAGTACAAAAGCAGTGGGACGCTGGTTTTCTCGCTGTGACTAGTTACCCGCCGTGGGTTGCTAACATTGTACCCGTGCTTAAGAAGGATGGAAAGATGCGTATGTGTGTGGATTACCGGGATCTGAATAGAGCTAGCCCGAAAGATGTCTTCCCATGACCTCACATTGATGTATTGGTGGATAACAGAGCTCAGTTCTCGGTATTTTCTTTTATGGATGGATTTTCTGGATACAATCAGATTAAGATGTCACCTGAAGACATGGAGAAGACAACTTTCATCACACCTTGGGGCACGTTCTGTTATAAGGTAATGTCGTTCGGTCTGAAGAACGTCGGTGCAACATATTAACGGGCTATGGTAACATTATTCCACGATATGATCCATAAAGAAATCGAGTGCTATGTGGATGATATGATTGCCAAGTCCCTTATAGAAGAAGATCATTTGGTGAATTTGCTAAAACTGTTCAAGTGCCTGAGGAAGTATCAGTTGAAGTTGAACCCCAACAAATGCACATTCGGGGTGCGTTCTGGTAAGCTGCTGGGTTTTATTGTAAGTGAAAAGGGAATCGAGGTTGATCCCGACAAAGTGAAAGCCATTCAGGAGATGCCTGCACCTAAGATTGAGAAAGAAGTTTGAGGATTCCTAGGTTGATTGAACTACATCTCAAGGTTCATATCTCATCTCACTGTAACCTGCGAACCCTTGTTTAAGCAGTTAAGAAAGGAACAAATAGTCAGGTGGAACGATGACTGTCAGAGAGCTTTTGACAGGATCAAAGAATTGTTAGAACAATTATGGTTCTAAACCTCTAAGAGTTTTGATGATAACAAATATTATTATGCAAGAATAGAAGTTCTAATGACTCTCTTTATTATATGTGTAGAAGAGGAAGTTATTTAAAGAAGGCGTGCTTTATTAGAAGATACATTGAGCCGTATATAGAAGATACACTTATTGAAGAATCCATCATTTAATGACATGGTTTAATAGCTGCGCATCAAGACTTTATTATCTCTGATTTACGTCTAGAAGATGATGATCTTCATAATGAAGGCATTAATTAAAGAATATATTAATTAATGGTAAAGACAAGTATCTCTTGTTATGGAAGGAATTTATGGTATTAACTAATATCCTAAATTAGCTCAAGATGTCTCCAACGGCTACAATATTCAAGAACTATATAAAGGAATCAAATTGAAGATTTGAGGAATCACACTCACGAGAAAAAGACTTATTCATTTGTGCTAAACTATTGTAACATTCACTTAGTGATCATAGCTTTATTAGAAGCAAAATAGTTACTATATTATTTTTATTGTAAAAGTTAAGTAAAATCCCTTGAGTGACTAGTTTCAGGCAGAAGACTCAAGAGGACATTGACAGTAAGTCAGTGTGTGTATTCGTTTATTGAATAGTGGATTAAGACCTCAGTGATAGAGGCAAAATCACCTTGGCGGGTGGACTGGACGTAGTTTGAGTTCAAACGAACCAGGATAAATCAACTTGTCATTAGAAGTTAATTTTTAGTTGTTAAAGAAAACCCAATTCCAACCCCCTTCCTTGTGTTTTATGCACCTTCAATTGGCATCAGAGTGCTAGGTTCTGAGAAATACACTTAGCCGTGTCAGTAAAAGATCCAGAAATTAAAACACATGGCAGACGCTGGCAATAACAACAATGACTACCAAAATGACAAGATCAACGCAAAACCTCCAGTGTTCAATGGTGACAATTTTGACTACTGGAAGGATGTTCTGGAAAGTTTCTTTCTAGCTCTGGATGGAGATCTTTGGGACATGGTGACAGATGGATACACTCATCCTGTTGGAGCAGATGGTCAGAAGATTGAAAGAAAAAATATGACAGCTCAATAGAAGAAGGAATTCAGAAATCATCACAAACCTAGAACCATACTTCTGAGTGCTATCTCATATACATAATATGAGAAAATTACAAACAGAGACTCAGCCAAACACATGTTTGATTCCCTGAGGATGACACATGAAGGCAACACTCAAGTCAAGGAGACTAAAGCTCTGGCCCTCATCCAGAAGTATGAAGCTTTCAAAATGGAAGAAGATGAGACAATTGAAAAAATGTTCTCAAGGTTCCAAATTCTGGTAGCTGGACTGAAAGTTCTGGACAAAGGCTACTCAACAGCCGATCATGTAAAAAAAATCATCAGAAGCTTGCCAAAGGCTTGGAGACCCATGGTCACTGCTCTAAAGCTATCTAAAAATCTGAATGAAATATCTTTAGAAGAACTGATCGGCTCCTTGAGAAGTCATGAGATAGAACTAGAAGAAGATGAACCCCAGAAGAAAGGTAAGTCTGTAGCTCTTAAATCTAACAAATCTGTTTCTAAAGCTTTACAGGCAGAAGAAGAAGAAAGGTCTAGATGCTCATCAGAAGAAGATGAATTATCTCTTCTATCCAGAAGAGTCCAACAACTCTGGAAGCATCGTCAGAAGAAGTTCAGAAATACTAGAAGAACAAGTAATCACTCTGAAGCTACATCTGGTCACAAGAAACCCAGAAGCAAAGAAGTTGTGTGTTATGAATGCAAAGAACCAGGACACTACAAAAGTGAATGTCCAAAACTCCAGAAAGAGAAACCCAGAAACAAATTCAACAGAGAAAAGAAAAAGAGTCTCATGGCAACATGGGATGATTCTGAATCATCTGAGGCAGAGTCAGATTCAGAAGATGAACATGCTAACATTGCACTAATGGCAAAAATACCAGAAGATGATCACTCATCAGAATCAGAATCAAACTCAGATACAGAAGAGGTATTCTCTAAACTTTCTAGATCTCAATTAGAAGCTAGCCTCTCATAAATTCTTGAAAAATATCAGAAGCTTCAATTCAAATACAAAGACATGAAAAAAAGTCTGGTATCTGAATTATAAGAAGTTAGAAAACTAAAAACAGAAAACTCTGAGCTGAAAGAAAATATTTTTGAATGCAAAAACTCTTTTGAAAAACTTAAAGCTCAGAAGGAATCTAAATTAGAAGATCTAATCAATTCTGATAATATCATAAAACAATATGACTATGGTTTTCAAAAATTTCTAGCTAAAAGCATAGATAGAAGCAAAATTGCATATATGATCTATGGAGTTAGCAGAAATGATAGAAGAGGCATAGGCTATGTGAAAACTAAAGAAACTCTGAAGTTTAAAAAGATTGATGACATTGTCATAAAAACTAATACTCCTCTTAGTTCTCATTTTACCTATGGTCATAACCATGACTTAATATATACTAGTGAGTCATCTTGTTCCACAAGTTTTGATTTGAAACCTAAAATAAATCAGAAGTTTGTGAAAACTAACAAACATGGACCCAGAAAAATATGGGTACCCAAAGATAAAATTGTGTATGTTGCAGATGTCTTTAACAGCAAAACTGAAACACCAACCATGGTACCTGGACTCTGGATGCTCACGACACATGACGGGAAGAAAGCATATGTTCCAAAGTCTTGAATTAAAAGATGGAGGCCACGTAGGTTTTGGAGGCAACCAAAAAGGAAAAATAATTGGCTCTGGAACTATTGGTAATGGAAACCTTCCTTCTATCTCTAATGTTCTATTAGTAGAAGGATTAATGCATAATCTATTATCTATAAGTCAATTAAGTGATAATGGCTATGACATAATCTTTAATCAAAAGTTCTGTAAAGTTGTTAGTCAGAAAGATGGAACAATCCTCTTCAGTGGAAAGAGAAAGAACAACATATATAAAATAAAACTTTCAAAATTAAAAAATCATAATGTAAAATGTCTAATGTCTGTGGAAACTGAGCAATGGGTCTGGCACAGAAGATTGGGACATGTTAATATGAGAAGATTATCTCAACTTAACAAACTCAATCTGGTCAGAGGACTTCCAAACTTGAAGTTCAACTCAGAAGCTATGTATGAAGCATGTCAGAAAGGCAAATTTTCAAAACCTACCTTTAAAGCTAAAAATGTTGTATCTTCCTCTAAACCACTAGAACTTCTGCACATTGACTTGTTTGGACCAGTGAAAACTGCTTCTGTCAGTGGCAAGAAGTATGGATTGGTGATCGTAGATGACTTCAGCAGATGGACATGGGTAAAGTTTCTTAGACACAAGGATGAGTCAATTGCTGTATTTTCTAACTTCTGCAAACAAGTTCAAAATGAAAAAGAATTTAAAATAATTAAAGTCAGAAGTGATCATGGTGGAGAATTTGAAAACAAAAAATTAGAATCATTTTTTAATGAAAATGGCATCTCTCATGATTTTTCTTGTCCTAGAACTCCACAACAAAATGGGGTTGTAGAACGTAAGAATAGAACATTGCAAGAGATGGCCAGAACCATGATCAATGAGACTAACATGGCTAAACATTTTTGGGCAGAAGCAGTAAATACAGCATGCTATATTCAGAATAGAATCTCTATAAGACCTATTCTTGAAAAGACTCCTTATGAATTGTGGAAGAACAGAAAGCCCGACATTTCATATTTTCATCCTTTTGGGTGCAAATGTTTTATACTGAATACTAATGATCCTCTGAATAAATTTGACTCTAAGGCACAAAAGTGTTATATGTTAGGATACTCTGAACGTTCAAAGGGATACAGAGTATACAACATAGAAACACGTATTGTCATAGAATCTATTTATGTCAGATTTGATGATAAGCTTTGTTCTGAAAAACCAAAGCAGGATGAATCTCTTGCAGATATAGAAGTTGAAATTTCTACAAATAGAACATCTGAAGAACAATCACCTACAGAACAAAACAAGACAATCACTCCAACAAGCTCTGAAGAACCCACTCAGAAGAAACTATCCAGAAGCAAGCTGAATCATCCAGAAGATAAAATCTTGGGAAAGAAGGATGAACCAATCAGAACAAGATCATCATTCAGAAACTCTGAAGAATCTCTAATGGGACTAGTCTCCCTGATTGAACCAACTTCTGTAGAAGAAGCTCTCTCAGAAAATGATTGGATTTTGGCTATGCAAGAAGAACTTAATCAATTCACCATAAATGATGTATGGGATCTAGTTCCTAGGCCCAGAGGATTCAACATCATTGGCACCAAGTGGGTATTCAGAAACAAGCTAAATGAGCAAGGAGAAGTTGTCAGAAACAAAGCAAGACTGGTTGCACAAGGTTATAGTCAACAGGAAGGAATTGACTACACATAAACCTATGCCCCAGTCGCCAGGTTAGAATCAATCAGACTTCTAATTTCATTTGCTGTAAACCATGATATCATTCTATATCAAATGGATGTCAAGAGTGCATTTTTAAATGGTTATATTGATGAAGAAGTGTATGTACACCAACCCCCTGGCTTTGAAAATATAAAATTTCCAGAACATGTTTTCAAACTCAAAAATCTTTATATGGTCTGAAGCAAGCTCCCAGAGCTTGGTATGAAAGACTAAGCACTTTTCTTCTGGAAAATGATTTCATCAGAGGGAAAGTGGATACAACACTTTTCAGTAAAAACATTAAAAATGATCTTCTGATATGCCAAATTTATGTAGATAATATAATATTTGGTTCTACTAAAAGTGCCTTGGGAAAGGAGTTTGCTAAGTCTATGCAGGCAGAATTTGAAATGAGCATGATGGGAGAATTAAAGTTCTTTCTGGGAATCCAAATAAATCAAACATCAGAAGGAACATATATCCATCAAAGCAAATATGTCAAAGAACTTCTGAAGAAATTTGATTTATCAGAAAGTATCATCTCTAAAACTCCTATGCATCCTACATGTATTCTGGAGAAAGAAGAGGTAAGTAAGAAAGTAGATCAGAAACTCTACAGAGGTATGATTGGCTCTCTCCTCTATCTAACTGCTTCTAGACCAGATATTCTATACATTGTTTGTTTATGTGCTAGACTCCAATCAGATCCTAGAGAAACTCAATTAACAGCAGTTAAGAGAATTTTTAGGTATCTGAAAGGTACTACTAATCTTGGTTTATACTACAGAAGATCCAAAGATGACAAACTTGTAGGATACTGTGATGCTGATTTTGCTAGAGACAGAACAGAAAGAAAAAGTACTTCTGGAAGTTGTCAATTTCTGGGAGATAATCTAATTTCTTGGTCTAGCAAAAGGCAGTCAACCATAGCATTATCAACTACAGAAGCTGAATACATTGCAGCAGTTGGATTCAGTACTCAGATACTCTGGATGAAAAATCATCTTGAGGATTTCAACATTTATGAGAGTAACATTCCCATCCTCTATGATAATACTTCTGTTATGTGTCTCTCTAAAAATCCAATTTTACATTCTAGAGCTAAACACATAGAAGTTAAACATCATTTCATTAGGGACTATACTCAGAAGAGAATTTTAATGTTAAAATTCATAGATACAAATCACCAATGGGCTGATATTTTTACAAAACCCCTTCCTGAAGATAGATTTAATTTCATTCTAACCAACCTTAGCATGAAACTATGTCTAGAATGAAAATGCTTTAATTATATGTCTTTAACTCTTAGAAGTTCTGAACTTAATCCTCTATTTTATTCTTTCAGAAGATATTTTTTTTAACGGTTTAATTCTGAGAACTTCTGTTCAAAGGAATAACATGCAGATCTTTACATCAAAAAGTGTCAACAAGGCTCTAAGGAATCCTATCAGAATTAGAACAAGTGTCCAAATTCTGAAGAGTTACAGAACATGCATTGGACAACTGTCCTCTACAAAAGGACATCTGTTAAAATTCTGGGAAACTGAAACGTCTGACTTGACACCATAAAGGCAAATATCTTTTTGGTAACTGTTCCAATATCTTTTACGCCTTCCCCTATGTCTGCTGCATTAATTACATATCATCATTATGTTTTTAAATTTAATTTTTCCCACAAATTTCTCGTATTATTAAATGAAATTTTTTCTATATAAACAACTTTTTACTTTCACTTTTCTCTTTTACCTTCATTGTCTTTTTACTGCAAAAAATTTTCACCTTCACTTTTCGTTCTCTCTAAATTTTCTTAAAACCCTAAACCCTAAAAACTCATCTTAGTAACAATGGCTTCCTCCTCTCAACAACAACAAGACTCAACAGATGTGCTCTATGTTGAACCTATGAAGACCCTTCTTACTCCAACTGACAAACTTGAAGTTCTGTGTGAGCTTTTTGTGGATTTTAACAACTTGAAAGATAATGGGTGTTTGACCTACTTCCTGTCGTCGAAGCTCAAGGTTGGGAGAAGTATTTTGATCTTCTCATGGGACCAGTTTTCCCAAAATTGGTTAAGGAGGTTCTGGGTGTATGCAAGTGCTTCTAACACTCATGTTACGTCATATGTGCGT